>JARHVA010001275.1:2912500-2975000 GCA_037957365.1 Torreya grandis | reverse complement strand
CCAACACCCCAATGCATCAATGTTATGTGGTCTCCATAGCCTCTATACAGGCTTGTTTATCCCTTATCAATCCAACCAAGATTTCAAGACTTGACACTCTAGGTTCCCTTGTAGTGAAACTTGTTTAGTGTGCCATTTTTTGCAAATCAATGAAAAATAGCTACACCTTATACCAAACACTCATGATATAAGATATCTTAACTAATTTATACCCACACTCTTGAATGTGGAAAATATATTTTATCCATGCACTAAGTAAGAAGGAATAAAAACACGATAAGACCAAAATAACGTAGTTATGATTAGGCCTCTCGATGAATGTAATCCTGTAACTTTAAAAATTCATATTTAAACAACATTAATCATGTAATAAATTAGATCAAAAAAACAACACATTTACTTATTTGATTTAAACAAAAATAAACTATAGTTTACACATGATAAATATAACATAACAATATGAAAGGAAATGCATTATAATACATGATTATATTTATTTAATGATGTTTATCGTTAAAATAATTGAATATTTGGGTAAGGTGTATAGGTATATTTATATAGGCACAAAATCCACCTACTTATAATATAAATATGGAACCCAACAACATCATTAAATATTTTTAACACATCATTGTGAGCCAAAAACATTGAATGTTCATTAAAAATATAATTTAACTCAACACATCACAATGGAATGCATCATAAAATATTACATCAAAAATTTATATTAAAAGTAACTATAAAAACCTTATAGTATTCAATGAATTAAATGCAAAAGGTTTGGAATTTCAATTGCTATTTGTCCCTAATGCATCACAAGAACATGTAAGCACAAGACCAATTTTACAAAAGGCATGAACTTTCCATATTTTTACTATTAATAACATACATCTTATATGAGACCTTACAGGCTTATGAGTTAAGACTCACAATCCTAAAAATCTAAATTATATGTGGATTTTATAAATATGTGCTAGACCAAACAATTACCTTCAAAACATACCCCTACAAAGATTCATAAGCAACTAAAAATTGACCCAAGCCATGTGAACCATCAATGGATATAAAAAACATATGACAAATAACTAGATTGGGTACATAGACAGTACAAAACAACATAAAAAAAGGTTAAATAAATACTTTCACAAAATAGAAAATGTTTGCTTTTTAATATATGTTAAATTATTTATTTTTAGGCAGCATCACAAAGGAATTGAATTTTAATTTGGTTTTGACTCAATTAAATCCTATTTTCATCTAGGATTCAATCCACCCAATTAATTTTCTTGGAAACTAAATGACTAAAATCATTCTCTCAACATACGTTTATAAATTTTGACACCATAACAAGCTCACATGAGAAACCCAAACACCAAAAAAAAGACAAAACATCTATTTTTCTAATAAGTTTATTTTAACTAAAAATTACGTTGACACTACTCCCTTTTAGATATCATCTGGTAAGATTGCAATTTTTATGAAAATCCATGGCCTCATTGCATTTACTTAGTCTAGGATGACCTACAACTTCTGAAGGCCATAACTTATATATACAAACATGGATTGACATGCTAATTTTGTTTTCAAATTAAATAATATTTTGAGAGGAATCCAAATATGTATTAAAAAGTTATCTTTGATGAAATATTCATATTATTTTAGCCATAAAATTACAATATATATATGTGTTGAGGTCATCCAGTGTCACAACTTATTCTTACTCCTTGACAATGGTTATTCAACTTGAACTATTGAGTCATGAATGATAGAAAAATGAACCTAAGTTCTTTGAGTTACATTTTTATAAAATGAATTAGCTAACATAGCTAACATATTGCATTTTAAATTTTGATCACTTACGCAACATGGAGAAAATCCATAGCATAAAATATAGTTAAAAAAATAGGATAGATATATAGGTAAAACTTCTTGACTACGATTGAAATTTTTTGGTTAATTATATGCATCTTGAGACTTATTAGAATTGAGTTTAAGGAGGACATGGAAGACAAGATGATTGGTAAAGGAGTGACAATGAATATTATATGCTTAAAAATTATGAAAGGTTGGTTAGGTAAAGTTTAAACTCTAAATTCATAGTCAAACCAAGTCAAAAGATCAAATATGGAAAACAATAATTTCACAGGAAGAAAGACACTACAAAATAGTTTAGGGTGAATTTAAGCAGATAAATAATAGTTTTACACTTATTTTTCATATAAATTATTTTTATAATATTAAGGATACTATTATATATTATTTGTATGTATTTAAATATGTGTGGAGCCTTTACCATAATAGACTTGGTTGTTGGTATAGGATATTCATTATTCTATTTACTTATTAAATGGATAATTCCTACACTTGTAGATTTAGCTTACTTAGGTGTGATAAGAGGTTAAGTGGGTGAGAGGGTGAGTTTCACCTAGAGTTCCTCCTAAAGTTGAATTGAATGCCACTATGAGTTCTCCTACAAGTTTCACAGTGAGTTACATTGAGTCTAACTATGAGTTCTCCAATGAACTATCTCTCCCTACTCCTCTATATTCCTCTTCACCATGCTATTATAATTAACCAAAGTAATGTAGATTAGATAATTATAAGAAAGGCATTTTAATATAAATTTAATTATTGCACATATTCATGCATTTTTTTGAATATAATAAGGGTCATCATCTTTGCAAAATACTTGTGTGCTCATTTTACTATAAGATCACCTACTGGCCTAGTCTAACATGGTGTTTGAGCTTAACGTTCTTGTAATGAACATCAATTTATATGGATTATTTTTATTTGTATTTTATTTAATTAATTAAGATTAATTTGTATGTTTCTTTTATTTTGCATTTGCATGTAAGCTTAGTTGTGCATATTTGTGAGAAGGATACATGGTTTCTATATCATAGTCCTTTTCTGTGCAGACCAATTTAACATGGTAAAAAGGTCTTTCAATGGATTTCTAACCTATCCCACATCCTCATTAAATGGTCCAAACATAACTTGGCATTTTTGGTTGAAGTGTTTAAAGGAAGGCCTAGGTTTTTTAGAACATTCAATTATTTTGAATCTTTTTGGCTATGATAGAGCTCGATCATTCTCATACCTTCTACCATTGGTGTTGCACTTTTATCTCTGACCTACATACTTTTCTCATTTGGATTGACCATTTATATACAATGTTTATATAGTTGTTCCATACCTTTGAGGGGTTCTTTGGCCTATCCATCAACCTCCTACTACCAATTAAAAAGCTTCGAGTGCTAGTATTTTTGTAGATCTAGAGTGGGTAGTGTAGCAGAGCTAGAAGGAACATTTTATATAGAGGTTGAGGCACAATTGAGATGATTGTAGACTAGTTACACCTCTCAATCTTGGAAAGTGATTCACGTCGTCATTCTATATATCATGGCCTCACCACTCTCTAACCAACTTAGTCATGAGGTTCGTTACAAATCTTCATGATGTCTCTTCAAGGCTATTAGATAGCAAGAAGAAGCTTTGATGGAATATGTAGTATCCCATAAAGGACATTGATGTTAATAGAATCCCATTGATAACTTTAGACAAGATAAGGATGACAACAGTAATGCAAAGAATTGAGTTATTATCCATTACCTAAATTTGTTCAATTTTCTCTATGTTTGTAGTTTTTTAACTTTGTGTTGTCATATGATTTGTCATTCTATATCCTTTATTATGTTATCTAATTTTCCTATGTTGTATGCATCATTAATCTACCATTTCCCCTCCACCTGGGTTGAAGTGGTTTACTTCCCTGCTTGCCCACATCAACTCACCACCTATAGAGGAAGATAAGAGGAGAAGAGAGTGGAAGATAAGGATCTACTAGCAAAGCAGACGTGTGTGTGTACATATGTCTTGTACATATAGATATGACCATTCATGTAAATGGTTGTATAACTCCTCCACTTATCATTGCTTGAATTATGGGGGTGCCAAATTGCTAGTTCTAAAATTCAAAACACTAAATACTTCCTTAAATGAATTAAATCATGTTTTATTTATTTTTTAAATAGCTTTACATGATTTTTTAATTAAAAATTCCTTGTAAGAGGATTTTTTAGAAAATTCCATGTAAAGGTGATTGGGCAAGTGTTTTATAACTTTTGTTGATGTTAGAAGGTACATAGTTCAGTACAAATTCCAATGGGTGGTTACATGGCATTTTTTGCGTTTGAACTTGATGAATATTTAAAATTTAAGTGTAATTTAATTAAATAGGGCATTAATGATGGAAAAAGTATTTTGCTATAACTTTTGATTGGTAACATAGAATTGAGTGCAACATTTTGCAGAAATGCATTTTTTTCATCCTCTTTAAATTGATCTATTTTTTAAAATAAAATGCACTAAAGTTATAAAGTGTCATACTTAGGGGGGTTATGGGACCAATTACTTTTTACCACATACATCATGTATTGATTGCTCTTATCTATATGGACTCTTTTTTGGCCCAGTCAAAAGTCCATTTCTAGAGTGTGCACCATTGTTTTACCTTAATCCAACATTGATTACTCACTTTGATGCATTCTTTATTGTGCCTGACATCCCTTTCATAATCATGCTTTAGGGGTTTGTTGTAGAGTATTTTATGTAGTTATGTACTTTTTTGGTATATTTTCTTGATCATGTTGACCCAATTAGAGAGTTTTCAGATGAGGAGATTCATTTTATATATAGTGATCCTTCTTGGGAAGAATAATTATGCTTCATGGTGTACTTACATGGAACACTTGATCAAAAAAAAATCATATTCCATTTCTATATGGATATATTCCTAAACCCACTGATATTATTTTGTTGAATAAGTGGGCTAATACTTGTGATAAGGTTTTTTCCACTCTATTACTACATGTTTCCATGTATATTCATTTCCATGTGGAATATACACACTGTCCATGCACTATTTAGAGCATACTACAAAGTCTTTTTAGTGATCCTATTGAGATTTATGTCACACCTCCTCCTCTACTTTCTATTGTCTCTTCTGAGACTATTGTACTCTCTCCTCATGCTTTTATTTCTTATGATGATACATCCATGGTGAACAATTCTCTTCATTCTATCGATCCCCCACTACAAGACAAGATTTTCTCAGACCTTTGCTATCACATTATAGATTTTACATATATTCATGTGTAGATTGTTTCTCTTTTAGAGCCTTCACAGACCTGCATTTCTGAAGACTTCACTGATTTTAGTGAGAGTATACACATTGAGATTATTGATGACTCATATGTTCCTATAGGCATTCATTTTACAGATCTGAGTGCTTTATTTGTAGATTAGTATTTAGTTTCGATAGTTGTTGAGTCTTTCTCTCCTTTTCCCATGGGCATTCTTTCAATGAATTTTCCATGTCTATCTTTTTCTCTGGTTGTTCTCTCCCCTTCATTGTATACTTTTTCATTGTCATCTTTTATAGTTAGTCTTATTATATTTGATCATATTTTGGCACATTCTAGCATTAGTAGGGAGACATTTGAGCATTATCTAGAGATATACAACTTCATTCGTACATGAATTCCACTTGAGTGAAAATTTAATAGTTTGATAGCTAGTGGTTTCTTTCTCTGAAAGGAAGAGACAACATTTTTTATAGTGAAACCTACTACAACATTCGACATGCAAAATTCTATGCATACATTCTCTTTCCTTTTTGTAGAGGCACACATCCTTCATATTTTGTAGGATACTGAGATCATCATGACATATTTAGATATAGTCGTGTGGTAATAGTGTTAATGTCTTGCCAAGTTCCCTAATTTCTATTTTTCCTAAATGAGAAAAACACTCTATAGGAAAGAGAGATCTGCAGAGGGCTCAAATATTTTGTATAACTCTTCCTGGTCATTTATTTTGGATTTTATGATGATCTTATGTGATCTTGGGAAGTCAGTGGAATTTTCACTAAGATATGGTGGGACCCTTCAAGGAAACAAAAGTGGTTAGTCCTATAGTATATATGTTTGTCTTCATGGTTCTAACCCTAGGGTGGTCATGACAGAAACAAGCAAAGTAAGTAGTACTTGTAACCATGTTTGCATAATAGGGAGATGTCATTAAGTAGGGTCTTGTGAGATTGATACTCTAATAATAGTGCAATTTGATGGAACTGCGGTGAGTTCTATAGGTAATTTCCCATTATTTACTTAATTTGATATTGTATGTCAATTTTCTACTTCACTATATAATGATTATAAATATAAAACTTATGTTTGAATAAGAGTCATTAGGGATGATGACGAGCTTTAGGGGGGAAGGATATTACATCTCGATTCCTCGCCAGGTAAACTTGTTATATTATTTGTGGATATCTATAGCTAATAAATTTATATTTGGTTACTTTTAACTAACATTGAATAATATTATTATGGGGTAGTAGAATAATGCTTATTTACATGATCATACTATTACAAGTTAGCTATAAGTATAAATTTACTTTATAATCATGTTGATTTATCATTTTAGCTATATTTTATGATGAATATATATCATGATTTTTATTGTCTAATTACCTATTTTGTTGTTAGGCTGATGCAAGAGAACTTAGCCCTTAGAGTGTGATGGATGGAGAGCTTCATCAAAGAGGGTTATGTATATCTAGATGTTGGAGGATGATAGAGAAACTGACGGTACCCTACACACACCACATTAAATAACACATGATTAGTTACATAAATTTAAAGGTTAGTAAAGTGTGTTTAATTTTGTTTACATTAGATAGTCATTTTAGACATGATTGTTAGCATAGTTTAGTTGGTTATTTGAAATTATTTTTGCATGTATACCCATTTTGTACTACTAGAAACATGTTTTGCTTAATTATATTAAATTAAGATTTATTGATTTAGTTGTTATTAAACCAATTTGAAATGCTACTTTAATTAGCAAATATATGTATATTTATTATTAATGAATATATGTAAATGTATGCTAGTTTAATATGAATATATATATTTATATTTATTATTAAAAAAAGAAAAAAGATAAATAAAATAAAATTATATATTATATATTTTCTGGAAGTAAATAAATCTAAATAATAATAAATAAATAAATAACTCATATATAGGAAAAGCAGCAAAAACTCTTAAAAGAGGGATTAAATTAAAAATAATATTTAAATAAAAAACTACCCCTATTTATTATATAAACTATTAGAGAAGAGGCATCATAGATAATTAAGGGAAATTTTTGGAAAAGAAAAAAAATAGCATATATGTAGAATTGGGAGGATGAATCGAATCGGTTAGGGAGGTGAACCAAAGAAAATTTTGATTTTCTAGGTAAGTAATGTTTTGAATTCTCATGTATGATCATGAAAATTTTTAGAAGGTTAAGGGTGTTAAGCTTTAGTGATTTTCTTGGACTGTAAAGGATGTTAGTCTACTGAAGAAAATGAGAATAATAAATATCCAAACATAACAGACATAATTAAGCACCGTAATTACTCTTTTTTTTTGTATGTTCACTATGGCATCGTTGGAAATATTCCCTATAAAATGCATGCATAAGTATGATTTCACTAAAAATAATTCTTAGCTAATTGGTTTAGTGAAGGATTCACCAAACTAAGTTATTCATTGATTTAAATCTTTAGGAATCGTTGAAGTGAAATACAAGAAAATATTATATTAAGTTGCATAAATTATATTCTTAAATATAATGTAAAACATAAACTATAATATGAAACATATAATGATACAATATGAATCGCTGATGTTGATCCACTGTAGTTAACTTTTAAGTTTGAAAATTATTGGATTTAAATATTAAAATAAAACTGATGAGTTTTATATTGTAACATCGTTATATTTTATTAAATTAAAATCGTTATATATTTAAAAGCACCTAAGCAGTTGTTACTACATTTATTTTGGAGTTGTTACAATGACTTCATTAGGCGATTCTCCTTCCTAATTAGACCCGTCATGTGTGAATTTTATGCAATTAAATGATTCGTGGAAGTCAAATATTATAGTTATTTAATTAATGTCCTAGAAAACTAGTAGTTGGGTGTCATCATGCATTTTAAACCCTGCTTGTATTTTTCATTTGTCTTATATATCAATTGGGATACCTGGGGTGACTTGCATAGTATTTTTAAAATTTGAGAGCAAATTTAAAAACACTAGTATCTACCAGCATACCTTAGGTATGGTGACCTGCTAGTCTCACAGTTTATATATATATATATATGTATGTACTCTCTATAATGTAATGTTTGATATACAACCTTCACGTCAATATGGATTGATGATCTGCTTGGATTCAGCTAACATAAGATTATAAATATAAAGTTTAGTTGATTTACTGGGTTCATTAAGTTAGAGGTTCCTGATATTATTATCTCTGATACTTATTACAACATTACATCATATATATGTGCTCTATAATGTAATGTTGTAATAAGTATCAGAGATAATAAGATCAGGAACCTCTAACTTAATGAACCCAGTAAATCAACTAACCTTTATATTTATAATCTTTTGTTAGCTGAATCCAAGCAGATCATCAATCCATATTGACGTGAAGGTTGTATATCATCATTTGAGGCATATTAATATAGGCGTGTATATTAGAGATCACATGGTATACCCATATATTCGTATGGTAAGTGTTGTTTTTGTGGTTAAAAGCATTGCACAAATATAGGTTTTAAAATTGTAGGTTTTTATATAAGGTTGTATATCCATATGATCATCTTATAGGGGTGTGTATAATATTAGTAAATAAGTTTAAGGATAGCATATTAAGTGATGTTTATACCTATAATGGTTCTGATTATATGATAAATTATAAATTACGCATCATGAATGACTGCGATACATATTGAGATTATTAAGCTTGTAATTTATTCTAATAAGATATGTTACATCATCTGTATTTAATGATTTAACCCCTATTGGTAAGGACCACTTTGATGATAATTATCTAATACTTATGCAATATATTGTGTTAATGGTTGATTGCACATAATATCAATGAATGGTAACATTATTGTATATATTAGGCTGCTACATATTGTGATCTTAATAAGATATTTGATAGCTTGGAATATTTATGATGTCTGGTTACAACTTACTATATTATTATATTTGAGAGCATTCCTCAGTTATATGCTAAAGAAGATAGGTAGTAAATTAAAACTTGTGCAAGAATTTCTCATTTGTATTTCGCATGGATATAGCATTGTATATTTAAAATAATTATTCTTTTCTAAGTATCCATTACATACGATACCTAATATAGTGATATATTTATCGGGTCTAATGTATTTGGAGTTCTTTCGCATAAGTAATTTTCTAACAAGTTAGGAAAAATGACTTACATAGGATAATATGCATAGATGGAGATAAGAATTGGGTGTACCAGAATGTAATAGTATCATATGCATTCAATGTATAATTAAGAATCAATTGACAACCTTGAAATATAGAAGTATGTATATTGTTGAACACATTATTACTATCTATAGAATATTTGAGTTTGGGAGAATATAATATGTTGGGTTGTATGCCTCCATGTTTCATAGATAGTTATAAAATCATCTATACATATTTTTGTAATCAAGTTTGCCTAGTGATTGATGAAACCACATGAAGTCCTTGACTTAGGTATACAGTTGTCCATTGATATAGTATTTGTATTTAATTTTAGTACACACTGATAGGATTATTCAATAGATCTCAAGTGGATCATGCTATACTCGTCTTGAATGGAATTTTTCAATAGGTACCTTGATTTCCTTTTGGTGTCAACATCAACATGACTTACTCTAATAGTGAGTATACAAACCTCCTCAATGTATTTTTTTAGACTCGTCTCTATTTCTCATTTATTTTTCAATGCCTTGACAAACATTAAATAATAATCATAAAGTGTGAATTTGGCCTTCCACTTTACAACTGATATTTCCATGGTCATGAACATATCCTTACCTCTATGTAATATTTTCTTCTACACATGCTCTAGCCATTAGAATGTTTTACACATCAATTGTTTACGTTCAATACTAGGATATTCATACTTTCATACTCAAAGTACTTATTTAAGTAAATGATCTAATCATTGAGTTATTCATAATTCAAACTCCATGAATAACAAGGAGGGTGGATAACTTCAGCTTATTATGAATATTTGAAACTACATTAATGAATCTATATTTATGTTTATTGACGTATTATTATACTACCTCATTTTCAAGTGATTCTTCTATAACTTCAGCATTTTATTCTTCATCCCATACCCTACCACATTGATGTTTTTTGAGCTCCATAGCCTCAACATTTGCTTGATTATTTCATAATTT
The DNA here is from genome assembly GCA_037957365.1 of Torreya grandis. Taxonomy (NCBI): domain Eukaryota; kingdom Viridiplantae; phylum Streptophyta; class Pinopsida; order Cupressales; family Taxaceae; genus Torreya; species Torreya grandis. Next base: position 2,964,664 of record JARHVA010001275.1, on the reverse strand, counting down.
CATTCTTCATCTAACACCCCAGTGCTTACACATTTTGTGGTATCCATAACATATATATATATATATATATATATGCTTGCTTATCCTTCATCAATATAACCAAGTTTGTAGGACTTGGCACTCTAGGTACCCTTACAACAAACCATACTTGGTGTGCCATGTTTTACAAATCAAAGAGAACCTACTACACCTTCTACCCAACACTCATTATATATATATATATATATATATATATATATATATATATATATATATATATATACCTTCTTTATTGTGTGAAAACATATCCTCTACCTTCAGTGCACACATATATGATTATTCAATAGATCACAAGTGGATCATGCCATACTTATCTTGAATGTAAATTAGAAATATGTTACATGATTTTCTGTCGGTATCAACTTCAACATCACCTACTCTGATGGTGAGTATATAAAACTCCTTAATGTAAATTTTTAGATTCATCCCCATTTATCATAGATTATAAAATGTCTTAAATAATGTTTAATAGTAATTAAAAAGTGTGAATTTATCCTTCAATTTTACAACTTGTCTATCTATGATCTACATCTTATCCTTACATCTATGTAGTTTTTTCATCTGAATGTGCTCCCACCATAAAGATGTGCCATGCTTCAATTCTTTGCAATCTAATAGGACCCTCTTGGGATATTTATACTTTCATATTGTATTTATTGAAATCAGTGATCTAATCAATGGGATATTCATAATTCAAACTCCTTGAATAATAAGGAGTATCTATCTTAAACTTATTATCAATCTTTGAAGCTACATGGAGGAATATAGTTTTATGTTTATTGACATATTCTTCGACAACCTATTTTTCAAGTGATTCTCATATGAATTTAAAATTTCATTCCTCACCCAACACCCTAACACATCGATGTTGTGTGGTCTCCATAGCCTCTATATAGGCTTGCTTATCCCTCATCAATCCAACCAAGATTTCAAGACCTAACACTCTAGGTGCCCTTGTAGTGAACCTTGTTTGGTGTGCCATTTTTTACAAATCAGTGAAAAATAACTACACCTTATACCAAACACTCATGTTATAAGATACCTTAACTAATTTATGCCCACACTCTTGAATGTGGAAAATATATTTTATCCATGTAGTCACTAAGAAGGAATAAAAACATGATAAGACCGAAAATAATGCAGTTATGATTAGGAGTCTCGATGAAGATAATCCTGTAACTTTACAAATTCAGACTTAAACAACATTAATCATGTAATAAATTAGATAAAAAAACAACACGTTTATTTATTTGATTTAAACAACAATAAACTATAGCTTACACATAATAACTGTAACATAACAATATGAAATGAAATGCATTACAATACATGATTATATCTATTTAATGATGTTTATCATTAAAATCATTGAATAGTTGGGTAAGGTGTATAGGTGTCGTTATATAGGCACAAAATCCACCTACTTAGAATATAAATCTGTAACCCAACAACACCATTAAATATTTTTAACACATCATTGTGAGCCAAAAACATTGAATGGTCATTAAAACTATGATTCAACTCAACACATCACAATAGAATGCATCATAACATATTACATCAAAATTTTATATTAAAAGTAACCATAAAAACCTTTTAGGATTCAATGAATTAAATGCAAATGGTTTGGAATTGCAATTTATATTTGTCCCTAATGCATCACAAGAATATGTAAGAATAAGACCAATTTTATGAAAGGCATGACCTTTCCATATTTTCACTATTAAGAACATACATCCTATATGAGACCTTGCAGGCTTATGAGTTAGAACTCACTATCCTAAAAATCTAAATTATATGTGAATTTTATAAATATGTGCTAAACCAAACAGTTACCTTCAAAACATACCCTTGTAAAGATTCTTAAGCAACTAAAAATTAACCCAAGCCATGTGAATCATCAATGCATATAAAAAAATATTACAAATAACTGGATTGTGTACAAAAATAATATAAAACAACATACAAAAAGGTCAAATCAATATTTTCACAAACTAAAAAATGTTTGTTTTTACTAAATGTTAAATTATTTATTTTTAGTCATCATAGGATTACAAGTGAACCCGAATGTTAATTCTTCACAAAGGAATTAAATTTTAATTTGGTTTTGACTCAATTAACTCCTACTTTTATCTAGGATTAAATCCACCTAATTAATTTTCTTGGAAACTAATGACTAAAATCATTTTCTCAACGTACATTTATACATTTTGACACCATATCAAGCTCATATGAGAAACCCAAAAATAAAAAAAATAAAGACAAAACATCTATTTTTCCAATAAGTTTATTTTAACTAAAAATTGCATTGACACTACACCTTTTTAGATATCATGTGGTAACATTGTAGTTTTTATGAAAATCCATGGCCTCATCGTGTTTATGTATTCTAGGATGTCCTACAACTTTTGAAGGCCATAACTTTTACATACAAACTTGGATTGACATGCTAGTTTTATTTTCAAATTAAATAATTTTTTTAAAGGAATCCAAATATGTATAAAAATATGATCTTTGATGAGATATTCATATTATTTTAGCCATAACATTACAATCTATATATTTTGAGGTCATCAAGTGTCACAACTTCTTCTTAATCCCTCACAATGGTTAATCAACTTGAGCTACTGAGTCATGAATGATAGAAGAATGAACCTAAGTGCTTTGAGTTACATTTTTATACAATGAATTAGCTAACATAGCTAACATATTGCATTTTAAATTTTGATCAATTATGCAAGATGGAGGAAATCCATAGCATAAAATATAGTTAAATAAACTGGATAGTTATATAAGGAAAACTTCTTGACTACTATTGAATTTTTTAATTAATTATATGCATCTTGAGATTTATTAGAACTGAGTTTAAGGAGGACATGGAGGACAATATGATTGGTAAATGAGTACAATGAATATTGTATGATTAATAAATATGCAAGGTTGGTTAGGTAAAGTTTAAACTCTAAATTCATAGTCAAACCAAGTCAAAAAATCAAATATAGAAAACAATAACTTCATAGGAAGAAAGACACTACAAAATAGTTTAAGGTGAATTTAAGCAGATAAATAATAGTTTTACACTTGTTTTTCATATAAATTATTTTTATAATTTGAAGGATACTATTATATATTCTTTGTATGTGTTTAATTATGTGTGGATCCTTTACCATAATATACTTAGTTATTGGTGTAGGATATTCATTATTCTATTTACTTATTAAATGGATAATTCCTACACTTGTAGATTTAGCTTACTTAGGTGTGATAAGAGGTTAAGTGGGTGAGAGGGTGAGTTTCACCCAGAGTTCCTCCTAGATCTAAACTAAATGCCACTATGAGTTCTCCTATGATTTTCACAGTGAGTTACATTGAGTCTAATTATGATTTCTCCAGTGAACTATCTCTCCCTACTCCTCTATATTCCTCTTCACCATGCTATTTTAATTAACCAAAGCAATGTAGAGTAGATAATTGTAAGCAAGGAATTTTAATTTAAATGAAATTATTGAACATCTTCTTGCACTTTTATGAATATAATAAGGGTCATCATCATTGCAAAATACTTGTGTGCTTACTCTACCAGAAGATCACCTACTGGCCTAGTCTGACATGTTATCCAAGCTTGAGGTTCTAGTAATGATCATCAATTTATCTGGATGATTTTTATTTGTATTCTCTTAAATTAATTAAGAGGAATTTATATGTTGCTTTTATTTTACATTTGCATGTAAGCTTAGTCATAAAGATTTGTGTGAAGGATACATGGTTTCTATATCATAGTCCTTTTCTGTGCAGACCAATTCCACATGGTAAAAAGGTCTTTCAATGGCTTTCTAACCTATCCCACATCCTCATTCAATGGTCCATACTTAACTTGGCATTTCTGGTTGAAGTGGTTAAAGGAAGGCCTAGGTTTTTAAGAACATTCAATTATTTTGAATCTTTTTGGCTTGTATACAGCTCGATCATTCTCATACCTTCTACCATTGGTGTTGTACTTTTATTTATGACCTGCATACTTTCCTCATTTGTATTGACCATTTATAGACAATGTTTTTACATTTGTTCCATGCCTTTGAGGATTTATTTAGCCTATCCAACAACCTCCTACTTCCAATTTAAAATCTTTGAGTGCTAGTATTTTTGTATATCTAGAAGTGGGTAGTGTAGCAGAGCTAGAAGGAACATTTTGTATAGAGGTTGAGGCAGAGTTGAGATGATTACAGACTAGTCACACCTCTCAATCTTAGCAAGTGATTCACATAGTCATTATATCCCTCACGGCCTCACCAGTCTCTAACCAACTTGGTCATGGCCTTTGTTACAAATCTTCATGACATCTCTTCAAGGCTATTAGATAGCAAGAAGAAGAAATGATGAAATATGTAGTATACCATAAAGGATATTAATGTGAAGACAATCCCGTTGATAACTTTAGACAAGATAAGGATGATAAGGGTAATGCAAAGAACTGAGTTATTATCCATTACCTAAATTTATTCCATTTTCTCTATGTTTATAGTTTTTTAACTCTGTGCTATCGTATTATCTGTCATTCTGTATCCTCTATTGTTTCATCTAATTTTCCTATGTTGGATGCATCATTAATCTACTATTTCTCCTCCACCTGGGTCGAAGCGGTTTGCTTCCCTACTTGCCCACATCAACTCACCACCTATAAAGGAAGATAAAAGGAGAAGAGAGTAGAAGATAAGGATCTACTAGCAAGGCAAACATGTGCATGTAGATATGTCTTGTACATGCAAATATGATTGTGCATTCAAATGGTCATACAACTCCTCCACCTATCCTTGCTTAAATTATGGGTGTGCCAACTTGCTAGTTCTAAATGTCAAAACACTAAATACTGCCTTAAATGAATTAAATCATGTTTTATTTATTTTTAAAATAGCTTTGCATGATTTTTTAATTAAAAACTCCTTGTAAGAAACCTTTTTAGAAAATTCCATGTAAAGGTGATTTGGTAGGTGTTTTTTAACTTTTTTTGATGTTAGAAGGTTCATGGTTCAGTACCAATTCCAATGGGTGGTTACATGGCATATTTTGTGTTTGAACCTGATGAATATTTAAAATTTAAGTGTAATTTAATTAAATAGGGCATTAATGATGGAAAAAATATTTTGCTATAACTTTTGATTGGTAACTTAGAATTGAGTGCAACTTTTTGTAAAAATGCATGTTTTTTCATCTTCTTTCCATTGGTCTATTTTTTTAATAAAATGCACTAAAGTTATAAAGTGTCATATTTAGGGGAGTTACGGGCCCTATTACTTTCTACAATGTACATCATGTACTGATTGCTCTTATCTGTATGGACACTTTTTTGGCCCAATCAAAAGTCTATTTCTAGAGTGTGCACCTTTTTTTTAACTTACTCTAACACTGATTACTCACTTTGACACAATCTTGGTTGTGCCTGACATCCTTTTCATGAGCATGCTTCAGGGGTTTTTTGTAGAGTATTTTATGCAGTTGTGCACTTCTTTGTTATCTTCTCTTGATCATGTTGACCCCATTAAAGAGTTTTTAGATGAGGAGATTTATTTTGTCTATAGTGATCCTTCTTGGGAAGGATAATCATGCTTCATAGTGTACTTACATGGAACACTTGCTCACGTAAAAAAATCGTATTCCATTTCTATATGGATAGATTCTTGAATCCACTGATACTATTTTATTGAATAAGTGGGCTAATAATTGTGACAAGGTTTTTTCAACTCTATTACTACATGTTTCCATGGATCTTCATTTCCATGTGGAATATACACACTGTCCATGCACTATTTAGAGCAAACTACAAAGTATTTTTAGTGGTCCTATTGAGATTTATGTCACACCTCCTCCTCTGCTTACTATTGTCTCTTATGAGATTATTGTACTCTCTCATCATGCTTTCATTTCTTATGATGATACATCCATGGTGAATAGTTCTCTTTATTATGTCAAGCCCCCACTACAAGACAAGATTTTGTCAGACCTTTATTGTCACATTGTAAATTTCACATGTGTTCATGTGCAAATTATTTTTCTTTTAGAGCCTTCACAGACTTGCATTTCTGAGGACTTTACTAATTTTAGTGAGAGTATACACATTGAGATTATTGATGACTCATATGTTCCTGTAGATGTTCATTTTACAAATCTGAGTGTTTTATTTGTAGATTAATATTCAATTTTGACAGTTGTTAAGTCTTGCTCTCATGTTCCCATGGACATTCTTTCAACGAATTTTCCATGTCTATCTTCTTCTCTAGTTGTTCTCTCCCCTTCATTGTAAGTTTTTTCATTGTCATATTTTATAGTTATTCCTATGATATTTGATCATATTTTGGCACATTCGAGCATTAGTATGGAGACATTTGAGCATTATCTAGAGATATACATCTTGATTCATACATGCATTCCACTTGAGTGGGAATTCAATAGTTTGATAGTAAGTGGTTTCTTTTTTTGAAAGGAAGAGACAACATTTGTTAAGAGAAACCTACTATAGCATTCGACATGAGACATTCTATGCACACATTCTCTCTATTATTTATGGAGGCACACATCCTTCATATTTTGCAGGATACTTAGATCATCACTACGCATTTGGCTACCTCATCAGGGTTTGTTGTTGGGACCCAATTTTATAGCCCACCTAAGCTATGCTTAAGGGGGTATTGGAGTGGGCTTTCTAGTACTTATTTTCATTGTCTCTCTTTTAGGGGGGAGTTTTTTTCCCACTGGGTTTCTCTTTTTATTGCACTTATTGATAGTTTCAGTGTACATGGGTACCTCATTAGGCCTTGTTGTTGGGACCCATATTTTCTTTTCCACCCACCTAAGCTACACTTAAAGGGGGTGTTGGTGTAGGATATTCATTATTCTATTTACTTATTAAATGGATAATTCCTACACTTTTAGTTTTAGCTTACTTAGGTGTGATAAGAGGTTAAGTGGGTGAGAGGGTCAGTTCTAACTAGAGTTCCACCTAGAGTTGAACTGAATGCCACTGTGAATTCTCCTATGAGTTACACTCAGTCTAACTATGAGTTCTCTAGTGAACTAACTCTCCCTACTCCTTTATATTCCTCATCACCATGCTATTGTTATTAACCAAAGTAGTGCAGAGCAAATAATTGTAAGCAAAAGCTATAAGTGTAGAAATTATTCATTTAATAAGTAAATGGAATAAGGAATATCCTACACCAACACCCCCTTTAAGTGTAGCTTAGGTGGCCAGAAAAGAAAATATATGACCTGACAACAAGGCCTAATGAGATACCCATGCAATAAGTGGAGTAAAAGGAGAAAATCCAGTAGAAAAAAAATTCCCCGCCCGCCCCCCCTGCCAAAAAAAAAAGATAGATAATGAAAAGTACTAGAAAGCCCACTCCAACATTGGTTAGCTAACGAATATTCTTACAATCGGAGTCAAACCAAGCATAACACGGGCAATGGTCAATATATTTAGGTAGGTGAAGGATATAGATTGAATGGAAAAAATCATATGAAGTTGAAGAAAAATATATTTAAGAGAAGAAACTAATACACTCAACTAAATTATAGGTAACATGCACTAAATAAAATCTAATTTTAATAATATTAATAAATTTTTCATTAAATTTATAGTCAAAATAAGTAATAATAATTTTTTAAAAATTAACAATATTAAAAATATACTCAAATTACAACATATTTTCTTTAAGTCAATAAGACATTTAAAAGATAATAATATGACATTTTAAAAAGTAAATAGATATGAAACGAAGAAAAGTGGCTTTAGACTTTTTCGCTCTATAGTCTAAACTTTTTAGAACATTTCAATGGTTAAAAATTCTTGACAATAAAATTAATCTAAAAACAATAAATTAAACAACATTTTTTATTAGATGAAATATACAATCCAAATTGCATTCATATGTCCCAAAAGAATAAACACATATGAAACAAAGAAAAGTTACTTTGAACTTTTTCACTCTATAATCTAAACTTAACTTTTTAGAACATTACAATGGTTAAAAATTGTTAAAAATAAAATTAATCGAAAAACAACATATTAACCAACATTTTTTATTAGATGCAATACACGGTCCAAATCGAATTCATATGTCCCTAGACATATACACCTTTCAATATTGTTACACTAACTTCACGTCATTCCAATTACACTTTTTCTACAGGTTAATAGTATTTGGGACCTTGGAATCAGATTAAGCGATTTTCAACGTCTCGCGTTCGGACCACGCCAAACCCTGATTTGGCCCCTTCGATCGGCCATGGACAAATTTATGCAGCCGCCGCAGCCTCACCCTCAGCCGCAGCCGCAGCCACAACAGCGTCAGCAAAAGGAATTGGACGATTCTAGAAAACGTAAACCCTCTGTGCAAGACGACAGACGAAGCACAACGCTGAAGAAGATGAGGCTATACAATGTACAAGAGATTGCTAATAACAATGGCAGCTCAAACTGCACGTCGTCCTCCCTTGAGCAAAGGAAAGGATCCGGTTGGAGAAACCCATCGCTGCGGGCGGGGCTCGATCTCCTTACCTCTAACGCACATGAAAACCCCCTTCCCAAATTGCCGCCCCAGCAATCCAAAGTGGTTAATTGGCGGCTGGCTTGTTTTATGGCGAGGGAGTACCTCTCCCGCGGGACAGTGTTGGGGAAACCATGGCCGCTGCAGGAGTCCAACAGAACACCAAGTGAAAACTCCACCGCCATGCCAAAACTCCTTGAAGGCGACGAAAATGTCAGAGAAAAGGAAAAGGAAAAGGAAAAGGAAGGGCTCTACACTATTCTGACCACCGATTTCCTCCGCTCCGATGACGTGCACATTCGTGGCATTGTGAATCCTTCCAGTTGGCCGCTTGGATCGGATTGAGATGACAAAATCCCACAGAACAGAATGTTATTAAAATTATCTCTTTACAGGTGGCACAAAGGAACCTCTCTGAGTTTGTATTTCACATTAAAGGATCGTTGTGTGAAGTAGCAGTGGCGATCACGGGTTTGTCGGTATGATGTCTGGACGAATGAGACAACATCCTTTAATGTGTTCGAGTTATAGGCAAGGGGAAGGAATCGAACACTGATTCATTGCTTCTCCATTTGCCAAACCCTTTTGAAACCCTCAAAAGAAGGTTGATTAATGGTAGCGAGCTATTGGATAAATTTGATGGTCAGATGGCCGTATTTATTTTTTTATTTTACTTCAATACAATCTTCTTCTTTTCGTTAAAAATTAATTTGATTTTCGGTGAAGTTTTAAGGGAACTTGAAAAGAATTTTAAAGAAACATATATATTATTTTAATATTTTATTCTTTCAAAGTATGAAATTTACAATGGTGAATTAAAAACTCTCATTAATACTTAGAGTCAAATTTAGTACTATAGATTTCATCAATGGTTTAATTATATAGACCGAAGTTAGATAAGTACCCTGTCTGGAAATTATTTTTATTTTCATTTAAATGAATATTATATGTGCCCATGCGTTTATTCCATTTCCCTTGTTATTTAAAAATTTAAGGCCGTGTCCATATTCTTTAATGTTTTTAAAATCCATAATATTTTTTTCAAAGTTTTTTATTCCTATTATAGACGATGAAAGTTTCAAATAATTAAATCTACTTGATATTTTATTTTATCAAAATACATATTTATTTATATTTTAAAAAATAAATTAGTTATATATATAAATAATAAGTTTTGTTTTCTCAATTTATTTTAAATTGGTGATGAAATTTTATATTTGATATCCATTTAATAATTATATAATTTTTCAATTATTATTTAAAGTAAATTATTCTATAGTTTTTAAAAATTATTGTTTGAAATTTGTAATGGAAAAAATAATAACATTTTAGATATATGGTTATGTTTGGATCTATAATTTTATTCAAAAATATTCTTTTGAAGTGTGACATTAAGATATAATTAATTTGAAGTCATTTCTCAATAATTAGTGTGAAATTTATAGGAAAGTAATGTAGTTGATAATCAATGTAGTATGCTACAAATCTATGATAAGAGGTTCAATGTTGATATTTCTTGACATTTTTCAGTTAGATGTATTTAAGATATCTATATTTCAAAAGTTGAAATAATGACAAAAAGTTTTACATAATTTTTTTCATTTTTTTTTTGGTCAATTATGTATGGATTGTAGAAATGCTATCTCTTTAATTGATGCCCTTCATGGAATGGAATTATAATTAAAGGCGAAACTTCTTGAGAAGTTGAGAATCAAACTATCCTAATTGTGATTCATAGAATGTGATCCAAAATGTTGCCTAAAAATGTTATACATGGTTTTTTCTATAAATATTTATCAAATACATAAAGATTGTAGAAATATTCTCTCCTTAATTAATGCCCTTTATGGGGAAAATATACCTAAAGGCAAAACTTATTTAGAAGTTGAAAATCAAACTATTTTGAAGTTGGTTTATAGAAAGTGATCTGAAATATTGACTAAAAAAGTTTTATACATTGTTTTCCAAAAAACTTTATTAAATAAGTATAGACTATGAAAATACTATCATTTTAATGTGGATACTAGTTATGTTAGTAAGATAAGCCTAAAACAACATCAGAGAATGAAGGCATCTAATAGTATGACATGTCATTGATGAGATGTGAGTGAGTTTGTAAAGTAACTTAGTTGTTTCAAGCAACATCCAACTTCAAATCTCAGTTTGGTATTATTGGGTTGGTTGTGGTCGATCGTTGGTATTCTCAGATTAGTTATGGCTATTATTGATAAATCTAATACTTGTGATAGATAATCACTTGAAGATCTGGGTCCCCGATTATATCCCAAACTGGTTGAAACTCTGGCCAAAAGTGCAGTACCTATGGTTAGTCTTAATTTGACACTCATTTGACTATTGTACAAGAGTTGTCCCTTTTTTTTTGAGAAGAAAATTGAAAAATTATGATATCTTAAGAACACAACATAGTTTGGACAATTTTTTTTATTATGGAAATATTTTTTCGAATCAATACCTAGATTGAGGCCATCTACTACCAATTACTATTTTTATATAGAAATTAAATAAACCATTGATTAATTTAATATTTAAAAAATCCAATAACCACCTAAAAAATGATATTTGTTATTGTTTCAAATAAATACATTTAAAATATCAATATTAATTATATATTTAATAAATTATTATAATTTAAATAATATAAATAATAATAGAACACAAATATTATATCATTCATCAAAATATAACTAATAAAAAATATTTAAAATAATAAAAATAAATCTAACTTTAATATCATTAATTAATTTAAATTTTAATTAAAATTATAAATTTTATTTCCATTGTTTCAATTAAATCTACAATCTCTTTAATATTAATATTAACCATGTAAAACTAAAATCATACAATCGCTAAAAGTTTCAATAAATGATATTAATGCATTATTAATATATATCCTTTTGATGCTAAAGATAAATTATAATTATATATATATATATATATATATATATATATATATATATATATATACGATGTTTGTATTGGGCCCCTAGCCTGCAAATTTAAGATTTATAAAAAATAACCCAAAGGTCAATCGACAAATCAGAAAGAAAAACTACCACCATTAACAACAATTAGCAAAAAACCCTTTAAAAAGAAGGGTGCAATACAAAAGACAATAGAGAACCCAAACATTATGAACCGACCACCAAAAAACCAAAAAGGAACAAGATTGGACAAGAATCAATGTTAGAAGTTTAAACTAGCACGAACCTCATCATCCGTGTCAAACAGGTGGATTATTTCCCATCTAGCTCTTCCGTAATTTTTTGCAACTTCACCTATTACATGTTATTTTAGAGCATTACCACTAGAAGAATATGCCAATGGGGGATTGATGCCCACAGGGGTGTATGGATTTGATTTCTCCACCAAAGCTTTATTATACCATAGAGGCACCACAACCTTACAATGGAGAACCCGTTTCACCAATTTTCTTACCACCTCCACATGTCATTGATCATGATGATATGCCTTAAACTGTGCCATCTCTAGAATTTGGCATTTGAGTTGCATCATCAAAGATAGATATAAATTTCCAAACCTTCATGTGTGATGAATTTACCTTCTTTTGTAAATCTTCCATAAAACCCAGGGGAATCATGAACCTCATCTCAAGTGCCCTTAAAGTAGAAGCTGGGACAACCCTTAATTATCCCACCTAAAAAATGGTAGATTTGGGAGTGGGGTTAAATCATGAAGCAGAATATTCTTAACTAAACCAGTGAGAAACACTAGATGCACACAGAACTCCATGACCTTCACCACCACTTTTAAATCAGACACCAAGAACATAAGATTCGACATAAAAATTGTTGCCATTTCAGAATTAGCCCTAATTCAAACACCCTTCCCAAGAAAATCTTGATCGATAATATCTACTATAACTCCAAACATTTCTTTAGTCAGCATCCAAAAAATGTGTTTGAGATGTGCTCATGAGATTTGGCCATCAAAATCCATTTAACAAGCTTCATTGGCTCTATATACACACGTAGTCACCAATGCAATCTTACTCACATTATCCATTCTTCGCACATCTGACCTCAAACATAGCACACAATCAAGGGTAATTTGAAAACATAAATGTAATGAATGTTGATAAGGACTGAGAGGGTAGGAGACATAACGAGGTGTGAGGGAAGCCTTGGAACTCCCTCATGCCTCAGGTGATTACTAGTCTTGCCAATTGATCCCACCTTTCCTCATAAATGCAAATCTACCACCTGCTTACTGCATCTAATGTAAAGTATTTCATGTAATGATGGAAAGACGATGCTAGGATGACCAACCCATAAGATTTAGTTGATTCCTACTCTGTTATAATTACACCCATATAAAATAACTAACAGATTTTTTAATTGCTCTGTGAGTAAAGTAATATAAAAGTAGAAACTAGAGAGAGAATTTAGTCAAAATAGATCATCAAGATAGATGGAAAATATTCCCAAGCATTCCTCACATTGTTCACTCGATAAAATTTTAGTTGATCAATTTTGTAGTTCACCAAGAAATTCATAGTTGAATTAGCTTCCCAATAATAGTGTTTACACTCAATCAAAGAAAAGGCCTCTATATCCCTCTAGGTATTCTTCAAAATATTCTCTAGATTCCAAGAGGTAGACTCCTTCTTTTCCAATGTCGAAATGACCACTTGAGAATCACCCTTAACAATCAACTTTGGTATAGCACATTGGATGGCCAATTCGATACCGCTCTCAAGTGCTTGGGCTTTCACTTTATTATTAGAACCATCTTGAATCTTCCTAGACATGGCTTGAATAAGAGATCCACAAAAATATTAAATAATACATCACATCCTTGATACACATAGGTTTCCATAGGATGCTCCATCGACGTTAAGCTTAAACCAATCCACAGGAGGGGCCCAATTTTTATTTCTTAGCCTTTCTTTCTTACCAATAACTATTGACCCATTAATGGGGGTATAGAGATCAGGTTCCATTTCATGAACATCTCATATCCCAATTGGAAAGATGTCCTTTACATATCTTGATCTGTGAATAAATGACTTCCAAAATTGACACCTTAATATCTCTAAGAATCTTAGAAAGAGGCTCCTTACCTTTGAATATGCATGAATTTACCTCCTTCCAAAGAGACCAGATCAATACAATAGGACTAGCATGCCACAAGCCAAAAAGGGAGTTTTAGACATCACCAATTGCATGAGGATAATGAAACCAACAGTAATGGGGGCCAAGCCTAGCACCATTCTAATTTATCACAAAGTCAATGCCAACATAAAATCATAAGAGGACATGAGAAAAGTAATGGTTCATAGTTTCTTTGTTAGCTTTGCAGAGGACACACCATGATGGGCTATAAACACCCATCTTTGAGATTATATCTTGGGTCAAGATAGGATCTTGTATCATGAGCCTAGTAAAGCCCCCAACTTTTTACAGATCATATTTATCCTAGCAAAGAAAACAATCCCAAGCCATCAAATCATATGTAGCATCTACCATTTGATAACCAAGATCTAGGATCCAATCCAATGGAGGGACTTGGCTTCCTCATTGGGGAAACTTTTTCTCAATTTCAAACAATTTGTGAGACTAACCACTTGATCAACAGGAGTTCCCAACCCCTCAAAATATTTCCACACCCAAGTGTTTCAACCAAAATCATTAATCAGAACAATATAGTCTGCAACTAAAGAGCCCTAAGCCAAATAAAAAATACACTTAGCATCCTTAATGTTTGATTCTCAACAAGAGGTTCATGGCCATTCCAAGAGCCCTCCAAAAAAATTATAATCCTACCATTATTAATAGTCCAAGAGACATGATTCACAATAATGGATCTATACTTAAGGAGAAAATTTCAGAGCTATGAGCTTTGAGGAGGATCTACTATATAGATTATCCTCTAGGGATCATCCAAAGCAAGATATTTACTATGCAACACCTTGACCCATAATGCCTCTAGTTTAGACAGCATAATCCAAACTAGTTTTGCACCCAACGCTCGATTCTGAAGGTTTAAATCTTTGACTCTAGCTCCACCCATTCTCTTAATTTTATACACTCTTTCCCATTTCATCAATGGGATCTTATTTTTATTATGCATTCCTTTTCATAAGAAGTTCTTCATAATTTTATTAAGATCATTAATGATATGGCCTAGAGGCTGAAGTACCAAGAGGTAATAAATGGATAGCGCACTTAAAACTAATTTAATGAGGGTAATACAACCTACTAGAGTAAGCCATTTACCTTACCAGGAAGCTAGATGATTCTTAAATGATTGAACCAAACTCTCCCAATGAACTGAGCATGAGTTACCAGAGAAAAATGGAATTCTCAAATATTTATATTGTAGTTTATTGGTATTAAAACTTAGAAAAAGAGAAATCACTTGTTGAATCTACTTAGAGCAATTTAAGAAAAAGATCTCAAATTTTCTTATGCTCACCATCTGACCAAAATTTTATTCATAACTAGAGAGGATATCCTTAAATACTTGTGCTTCCCTAACTGAGGCTTGACCAAAAAAGAAGGTATCATCCATAAATTATTGATGAGTTAAATTTACCAAACCAGTGGACACTTGAGTTCCATGTAGCAAAGCACCCTCCTTAGCCTTAAAAATAGCTCTGTCTATAACATCAAACACCAAAATGAAGAGAAATGGAGATAAAGGATCACCTTGACAAAGACCTCTAGAAGCTTAAAAGAAGCCAACTAGACTGCCATTCCCCATAATGGAAAATTTAGGATTGAAAATATTGCTAAAAATCTAGTTACACCATTTTTTTCAGAAGCCAAAATTTTCCAAAAATTTTAAGGAGGAATCATCAATTAAATTTTTCATATGCTTTAATGATATTCAATTTCAACAACATGCCTTTTCGATGAGAGACCGAAAGGGAGTGAATAATATCATGAGCAATAATAACACCTTCCTGAATATTCCTACCTAGGATGAACCCCGCCTGTTCCTCCGATATCAAGAACTCTAAAAAATTCATGAGTCTTAGAGACATAGCTTTTGAAATAATCTTATGAACTATGTTTCATAAGGAGATGGGTCTGAAGTTCCCAAAAGAATATTGAGAGTCTCCATTAGGAAAGTGGGATATAAAAGTAACATTCAGATCAACAAAGACTTTAGATCTTTTCCTAGATTCTTCCACCATCTGAAGGACATCCACTCCTAAAATATCCCAGAAGGTGTGGAAGAAATCAACTGAAATCCATCAAGACCAGGGGCCTTATCCTTTTCCATTGCAAAAAAAACATTTCTAACTTCATGGAGAGAGAAGGGGGCCAAAAGATTTTCATTTTATTCAGGAGAAACCAACAAGGGTATGAAAGTGAAGTTATGGTTCTGAGCTTGGAGATCAGAGAATTTAGCATTATTGGGAAGATCAAGGAAAAACCAATAGCCTCATTTCTGATTTCAATAACATTGGTCAAAATATTTTTGTCTGATGCACAGATTTGAGAAATATGAGTGCAATTTCTTTTGATCATGACCAAGTTTTTAAAAAATGCTGAATTCTTATCACCTTCTTTTAACCACTTTGTCTTGGATTTTTTCCTGTAAAATATTTCATCCTTCAAACATAATTCCTCATACTCTGATAGTAGCACTTTTTCTTTCCTATAGGAGGATTGATCTATGCCATCTTGGAAAATAGAGTGACTTAGATTATCCAAATCCACTTCCACTCTATCTTTTTCCTCAAATTTTTTTTTCAAACAATTGATATTCCACTCTTTCAGCCGACCTTTGATAAATTAATGTTTTTGGGCTATCCAAAATAGGGAGAATGATAATTTATATGACATTGCTTCCACCAGTTTTCCACTATCCCAAAACTAGATCAATCCCTAAGCCACATCTTTATATTTATCCACAATGATAGAAAGAACAATAGGAAGATGAGTAGAGCCAGTAAAGGAAATGATGAAAGATTTGGTCAACCAATTTTGGGACATCCTTGAGTTTGAGACAAGAAATCTATCGAAGCATTCCCAAATGTTTTTGTCTCCACATATTTTATTATTTCAAGTGAAAGAACCTCCTTTGGGTGGTAAATCCAATAGATCATTGCTAGTAATAAAATGATTAAAATATGAATTCCATTAAGACCCCATCCATTTAATCGTAATCTTTTCTAAATGATGAAAGATGGCATTTAAATCCCCATCGAGGGTAATCTTAGAATTCACAAAACAAGCAAAAATGTCATTGAGTTTTGCTCAAAACTATAACTTGGTAGTCTAATTGTTAGGATAATAAACATTATATAAGAAATAACTCACATTAGAATACATATAAGATATTTTACAGAATTCCCATTAAGGTCCATATTCAACCATTTCAACTATAACTTTATAGGGTAACCAAAAAATAGCAAGACCTCCTGATGCCCTAGAAACTTCAACATAGGAACCTTTCCATCTTTTACACCCAAGACGCATCAAGGAGAGGGATTATTCCACATTTAATTTGGTTTATTAGATTGACACTACATCAGGTCATTCAAAATAGAGGAGGCATTTAACTAAATGCCATTTGGTAGGGGCATTAAATCCCCTAGCATTCTAAGAAATAATTTTCATGGTGACTATGGGAGGACTTTCATCTCCCATATTTCAAAGTTAAATAAATTAGTCAAAATACCTTATTTACCACATGAGACTTGATCCACCATTATAACATGCTTGTCTTTCCTACCACATTTTAGACCTATACCACAATTAAACTTCAGTTGACTCTTTACAATGGTCAAACATTCTCTAGAGAAAAGTTCTTCAGAATCTGATTGTTTAATCTCAAATTCACTTTGTATAACTTCAATCATAAGGTTATCTGCTTGATCCGGGCAATCCTTGTTAGGAGAGACATTTTCTTTTTCTAGGTTTCCTTTCAAGTGATGAATAAAATATTTGATGGCTTGAGATTTCTCTAAGATAAAATCAAATCCTTTGATCAATGTGTTTGGGGAAATAAAATATGCCTAGCCTAGTTTTCCTAGTGGCACTTTCATCTCTGGAATATCCACCCTTTAATTATTGGAAGATGAGCATTCTACCTAGGGGGATGCTAGAAGAGAGATGAGACCTCCTTTTGTGGGTGTGAGGAGGATGGCATCTCTTTAGCTAAAACTAATGAGTCCAAATTTCCTTTATTTTTTCCTAGATCTAGATTTGTTTTGGACTAGAAGACACCTGAGTTTCTCCCACAAAAGTTTGAGGAAGAAGATGGCCATGAATGCCTTATATGACAAAAGGAGGTCAAGGGATTCTGAGTACCTTTACCTGTATAATGTTTTTGAATATGCCCATGTTTTTTGCACTTGAAACATCATAAGGGGATATTTTAGATGTCAACTATTTGAATCCAAACATGACATTGGGACTTAATCATATTTTTTTTGGAACAACTTCTAAAACATTTAGAAAAACCCTAACCCTAGCATAGGATGCTAAGCAACCTTCCTCTATTTTTAGATCAATTTCAACATAAGAGCCCAATAAGTTTACCAAAGCAGTGAGACATTCCTTACTCTAATATTCAATTGGAAGACCATAAAACTTGACCTAAGTGACAACATTGCTTGGGTGTTTCAAGGTTGTGTCAAAGATGGGCTTCCAAGGTTGAAGCTAGAGACCCACCCTGTAAAAAAGCCCAAAAGGGTTTTCAGAGAACCACATTATGACTCTTTATTTGGTAAAATCACAAATAAAAACCCTTTGGATGAAAATTTAATCTCAAGATTCCTACCCTAGTGTGTAGCTATACATGCATTGATTTACCCAATAACTGGCCATTTACCTACCAACTTGTCAATCATAGCTTGCAACTCCAAGCAAGAAATGGATTGAGTGAGCTTCATAGTCTCCTAGATGAATTCTCTATTTTTGCCAACTTTCATAATCTCCCTATTAAAAGAGATTTTGTTCACAATTCCTTCCCGAATAGGTAAAAGTGACCCATCCTAAGTTGGGGATGACTCTGAAGATAATGAGCAACTCCCGCCAACTTGATCATCAAGTGGGAGATGTCCACCTGCTGGAGCCTCCAGTATCATCCCTGAGTCAGATTGATGTTGTTCCTCCAACTCTTTTGAACCTAGCTTGGATGATAAACCAATCCACTTTTCTGTAAGATGCACATCTTAGACCAAAACTTAAACTCCTACTTTGGGCTGTCTACAGCCTAGACCTACCAAAAAAATTAACATTTTTATTTTTTATTCAACCTCCCTCTCTCCATCACTCCCTCAAGACCCAATTTATAGAATCGATTAATAATATTATATATTATTAATAAGTAATTTTTAATTAAATTTAATATATTCACATATACATTTTACCCAAATTTTATAAATCAAAAGATTTTTTTTAAGTTTAAATAGTTTGAAAAAACCACATTTAAGTTTTTTTTAATGATGAATAATCTTCTATTTATAAAATTATATAAATCATTATAATAAATTTAAACTTAAAATTGAAAATTTTCTAAAAATTATGTAATGAATCGTGAACAAAACATTAAAAAAACATAAACATAAAAATATTAAATTTATAAATGTTATTTAAATAATTTTATAAAGGTTAAACAATGTTTCTATTAAAATTTCAATGTATTATTTTTAATCTCAAACATTTAAAATTTTATATATCTATGTTCAAAATTATTATATAATATAGATTTTAAAATAAAATATATTTCATATTTAACTATTTTAAATAATATAATAATAATATTTTTTTTCCTAAAACGTTTTTGGATTATTGATTTATGAATTTTACTATATAATTAATGTGAGGTGATTGATCATGTTTTATGTGATAAGTAAGATTATTTAATAATGATGATAAATTTATCATCTTTTTAAAAAAATTGTGTTTTTTATTTTA
Source organism: Torreya grandis (assembly GCA_037957365.1). Taxonomy (NCBI): domain Eukaryota; kingdom Viridiplantae; phylum Streptophyta; class Pinopsida; order Cupressales; family Taxaceae; genus Torreya; species Torreya grandis. Next base: position 2,945,166 of record JARHVA010001275.1, on the reverse strand, counting down.
TATATAATTTTAAAGTTTTATCTTAATTGATAATATATTTAAAAAAAAAATTAATATCTTTAAAATTTATATTAATTTATAATAAATATATTTATATATGTTTAATTATTTTAAAGGGTGAATTATTTCTAAATGTTTGTTATTAAAAAGAGTTGTGTAATTATGAAATTTTAGTACATTTAAATTTTAATCATACTTGTTGCAAAATGTTCGAAGAGTTTGTTTAATTTTTTTTCTCCTAGGCCAATAAGGTGTTTAACAAACATAACAATACTCAATTTGAAGAGTTGACTTTATTATTTTTAGGCCAATAAAGTGTTTAGAGAAAATCAATATATATAGAATACAATGGTATATTTATGAAAATTGGAATTTATAAACCCAATCTCTTCTATGTAATAGTCTAAATAGTTTGTGTAGATTCGAGAAAAAAGTAAAGAATAAAGAAAAGTCTTGTTTAATTATAATATTATAGTTAATTTATTTGGACATGACTCAAATAATTATTATAGTTATTATTTTAATTTAAAAATGATTTAATTATATAGTCTATATAAATTAAGAAAGAAATATGGAATAATTCAAAGCTTTATTCAAATTTAATATTGATTTTTTTTTAAAAAAAAAATAATTCATTTATATACTTTGTATTTTATATTTCTAAGTTCATATATATATATATATATATATATATATAATAAGAAAAATATAATTTTCATATAAATTCTTAATTTTTAATCATAATTCCATATCAAATTTGAGTATGATTAAATAGATTAAAATCTTAATATAAAATTTTAATTCTTAATTACAATTTCATCTTAAATTTAACATGATTATATTTCACATTAATATTTAAAATGTATATAATTTAATTAAAAAATTTATTAAAATGTGTTTAATATTCTTTAAAAATATAAAAATAATCCATATTGAACACTTTTATCTTGTATATCCTTCAAGAAGAAAAATTATATTATATTGAAATGCAAAATTAAATTATATTGAAATGCATTAGTGTTCTAGTGCTAGTCATTCTTAAGTTAAGATCTTCATCAATAATGTGGAGATAAATATATTTGATATATATTGCTAGTAATATATTTGGAGGACTGAAACATATGACCCATCGAAAACTTCATAATATCATTAAGCATCATGGGTTTCATGTTGACTTTTTTAAATAGAAACGTCCCGTTCTTTGCATCTCACCAAACACGCTGACATCAGGCCGCTCAGATGCGGTCAAATTATTTCGATGGCCCTTCTACCCGCTTCGGATATAGAAACATTGGTCTCTAAAAGATAAAAATTTTACCATCAACCAAGTCTTTTACAAAAATCTATCTGAAATTGAAATCATATCTTTAAAGTAAGGAAGCGTAAAGCTAAACCATGAAAATTAATCACTCTTAGAGATATTCTTAACATGTAAATTACTTGCAATGAATTTAATCACTCTCTCTTTTTGGAACCTAAACATTCTTTTACTCTTCTTTTCTCATAATATTTCAACTCACCCTGAATCACTGTTTTTGTAAGACAGACTGAAAATCTAACTGATAAAAATAAGAAAAAACAAAAAACAAACTCTTTATAAATTATACAAATCTGAAGAACCAAATAGATCCCCCACTCCGGTCTTTTCGTGATGAACAATATGTGCAAGTAAAACCCATTCAAGTTCCGCTTCACTCACGAAATTAATGGATATACAAATGTCTTCAAATTACTTCCTACAGCTTTCAAAGTATATTTCTTTCCTACTATATTTTTATTTCATTAATGTTTTTGTTTCTACCAACGATTTCAAATCTTCAATGATATCATAACAGGCAGAGATTTCAAAGCTCGTTCACAGCAGTCCGCAATTCTTTCAATACGAGTATATTATATTATATGTAGTGTGTGTTCAATTCTATACATATATATGCCGAATACAGAAAACCTGCTTATATATATCTATGCTTCGTATTAGCCCCTGCCCGGTCCGGTATTATTGTTTTCATCTCTTTCAATTAATTCGACCTGTTTTCTATGCACACCTGCCCGGTCAGGTATTATTGTTTGCATCTCTTTCAATTAATTCGACCTGTTTTCTATGCTCATCGAATCAGATGATGTTGTGTACGAAGCTTCAAAACTATAATTGAAAGTCTAGGGAAAGGTATTATTATTTTATTGCCCTTCTAGTTATTGTTAATGGGGGAATAATCCTTCTGACATGCGTCCAGTGACAGGGCAACATTTCATTTATTTTCCTTGGAAGAACTTAGACAATAGCAGATACTTGCATTTTACTTACCGCACTTGGATAGTGGGCATGTCTTGCAGGATAGACCAGGTGCTCAGAACATACTATCAATCCATGCAAGCAATCTCCTAAAGAAATTGATGGGAACAAAAGGAACGATGTGCCGAAATCTTGGGTGGTGCAACATGTACAGACCTGCAAGTAGTGCTACCATTCGGAAAGGGGTGACATACAAAAATATTTAGCAACCAGACAAAAAATGATAAATATGGTATTAGCTCGCGGGTCTCTCAAGCTCAAGAGAGACTGAAATCTCTCTCCCTGAGTATCTATGTCTCCAACTACAGTCTGTATCCGCGATGCAACACTCCTTAACCTATCATATCGTATCCTAACAACTTCAGGGTTTCTTAAAGCACGGAATGTGTAGAATTCCTCGTCCAACTCATCAGGATGCACTGCTTCAGCATGGGAGAGGTGAGTGCCCATATGTGGTGGATGTCGAGGCTCGAAATGGAAATGCCATATGCCAATCAAGAACATGCACAAGAAAACCGTGGGCAGGATCAACTCTACATAGTAAATCAAAATAAGAAATAGCAGGTGCACCAAGACGCTGGTGATAAGATTCTTCCAATGAGAAATTTCATTGAACCATTTGCTGACTGCTATCATTGGAGATAGTACAGACATTACGTAGAAAAAGTTGGCTTTATTCCATTGCATTTATATCTAGAGATGTAACATCCTCGCTGGGAACTAATTAAAAAATACGTAAAAAAAATTTCACGTATTTTCTAGTTAGATTTCAAAGAGGACGTTACATGTGGTGGTAGAGCTCAAGTCGTTGAAGACTTGGCTCTCAATTTGAGGAGTTGGCTTTGATACCACATGTAACATCTTCACTGAATTTTAACTAGAAAATATGTAAATTTTTTACATATTTTCTAGTTAGATCCCAACAAAAATGTTATGACAGACATTATGTGAGGATTAGCCTACAATTTCTTTTTTGACATTTTCAAATTTATCCACCTTCAAATAATAATAATTATTTTTGTCCAAATTTATTATTTTTGTCTTCTTCACATTATGTAGATGATTACAGTTACCTTAATCCCTTCCACCATTATTTATTATTTTACAAACATCTTCTTTATCTCCTGCCTTGATACTACAAATACATACTTCTAATTTGGTTATAATAGTTAACAATGCAGTCTCCAAAATTCAGTGCAGATGCAGGTACTACAACAGTCTACGACACTTGTTTCATTCATTGTCTTCAATATTTTTTGTAACTTGTTTGTGTTTTTTGCTTGATGTTTTGTATGTGTGTGTCAGCAATTCAAATTGAACACATCACGATATTAGTGTCCTCTACCACCCACTGAATGTTATTTTAAGAGCACCTTTTAACATAAAAATTAATTGTGTTTTCTATCTTGGTAAAAATAAATTGTTTTTTATTTATTTTAAAAATAAAAATTAATAAAATATAACTAACTAAAATTTATAATGTTTTGAGGAATTCATATTTTAGATTATTCGCGCTCTGAACATTATTGAAAAAAAATGAGGATGGCATGGAGGATAAAGTGAACAATAATAAGGTGATAATGAATTGCCTCAGTTTAACAAATATTCAAAGTTGGTTGGATTCATTGTAAAGGCTAAAATTATAGTCAAACCAAGCTAAAATATCATATATATAAAATAAAAAAATTAACTTATTTAAAGGAAAGACCCTCCAAGAATTTATTTGAAGGTAAATATAAGTTGAAAAATAATGAATTTACGTTTGTTTTTTAATTAAGTATTTTTATATTTCTAAAGATAATTTTATAAATAATTTTTTTTATTTTTTTAATATGTTTTGATCTTTTATCGAAATATATTTGATTAGTCTATATATATTCTTACAATTAGATTTAAATTAAACATTAAGCAGATAATAACAAATACTATGTTGATGGAGTATACAGATTGAATGAGAAAAACTATGTAAAGATGAAGGAAAAATGGCTTAAGTGAATAAACTAGTATATTCAACTAGGTTATGGATAACATTTATTAAAAGGAGTTAGATTTGAGGATATTTGGGTATTATTCATAAAATTGATGGTCAAAATAGATAGTAATAGTTTAATTGACATTCAATAATGTTAAAAAAAAAAAAAAAAACTAAAATAGTGTACATATCATAAATAAATCTATATTAAAGACAATAAGAGATATCATTATTGAGGTGACTATATTGAATTTATGACATAAATATAATAGGTGCCTTAAAAATGATATTTTTGAATATCTTTTACGTATAATTTTATCTAAGATATGTATATTTTATAATTATATTATCAAAAATATTTGATATATATTGGGTTGACTACTCTCTCTCTATCTATATAGAGGAAGGGCGGGATCACTTAATAATAATCCAAACTTATAATGAATGGTGGGATATGAAAATTGTGCCTCTAAAAATACATGTTTTGTATTATGTCACATAAACAATGAAAAAAAAATCATTTTTTTCCACTAAAATGCACATTAAAAATAACTATTTTTTCTAATCATAATTTGTTTGATCAATAATTATATGAAATATTTAAATTTAATGTTTGGCTCTCACTCTTATCCATTGAACTCTTAATGTTTTTCCTTTATATTTTTTCGCAATTCTCTCAAACCATTCCCTTTCCATTCCATTTACATATAATTTTTAAAAATATATATATTCTACAATTAAAAATCATAAATAAATTTATACATTTATTAAATTTAATCCATATAAGTTGTAAAGGGTTCAAACCTATTTTCAAAGTTAAAGTATGTAAATATTGGAAGAGCTATATTTTAACATTTTAATTTATTTCTTTCATAAAATTTATAAATAATTTATTCAAATCAATTAAAATATAATTATTTTTAAAACTTCTTATTATAAAAAGGTTGGATGAATATATAATATTAAACTTAAAATTAAGATAAATTTTTTAAATATAATCTTTACATGAAACAAATTTTATAATAAAAATAACTCTAACCATGAAAAAAAAATTATAATAAAAATAACTTCAAGCCCTTTACATGAAACTACATCCTTGAGGTGCCCATAAAATGGCCCTCCTCTTTAAAAAGTATTTTTTTAATGTTGGAATTCAAATTATAAATTCTCAATAAAAATAACATATTCATATTTTATAAATAGTCGAATCCATCTTTTCTTAGACTTTTTTTTATTTCTTTTTTAAATAAAATTTAAATCTATATAATAAAAATTTATACACAATGCAACCCAAAATAAATAAATTACATATATTATCCATAGCCATTTCTTCACAACCGCTCTCCAAACAAAGCAATTACAACTACCTTTGGGAAATTTATGTGGATTAAAGAGCTTCCCAAAAATCTATTCCACATGTTGTTAACAAGAATTTGAAGTCTATATACAAATAAAATAATGTATACATTGAAATAATATTCTATTTATACAATTATAACTTTTAGGTAGGAAATGGAATTGTGTATTCAATAACAACGAATATTGTGAAGCTTATGGTTAGGTTGACTTTGTCGTAGTAGGGTTTTTTTTAGTTTTTAATGGTGTGCATTTTAATACAACAATTTAGTTATATTATTTAGAGGATTGGTAAATCTTATTTCCACATTTAATGTATTATAGAGTAAAATTGAATTCATTATAGGGTAAAATTGAATTGTACTTTGAAGATTTGTAAATGTAAAGATTGATATTTTTAACATTTTTAATTTTGATTAGAATGATATTTTTAAAATTTATAAATATTTTAATAAAATTGATTAAAAATTTTCAAATTAAGTTATTTGAATTTATTTTGTAATAAACACTTTACAACGTTATTATATGTTTATTTAAATTATATGTCACTTTATTATTATAAAGAGAGTTTGAATTTAAATTAAATTTTTAAATATATTCTTTATTACAATTATATCACAACCCCTTTTGACACTTCACTTTAACAAATTATTTCTAATTATTTAAAAAAAAAATCAACAACATATTATTTTTGACATTAAACTAAAAATCATAATTTTATAGTTGAAAGTTAAAACTATTAAAACCATAAATAAATTAAAATAAAATAAGATATATAAGAACCCATTGAAACTTATAAATAAACAAGTAATATAAATAAAATTAAAAACAATATTAAAAATAATACTCTTCTAAAATCCGATACAAAGGTCTTTGAAAATAGTGCTAAGAGTTTTTTAAATCTTCACCAACCTTGAATTCAAGCCTCAAAAACTTGAGGCAACTCTCAAGAGTAGATGAAAAATGTTAGAAAGCTTTTTTTTATATGTTTGAAACTTTCTCATTTTTTTAAAAAGAAATTGACGACATTTGTTTGCTCTTCATTTTATTAATTAATGATGTTTTTTATATTTTTTTTGTTTTAAAATTATATATAATTAATTTTAGTTGTGTTGGGTATAATATATTTTTATTTTATAATTTTAATTATGTAGGTTATAATATATATTTTAAATAAATTTATGTCGATGTTATTTAAATTTATTTGAATATTTATGTATGTTAGGAAACTATATATTTTATAACAATAGAAAAATAATTAAACAAACAAAATATTCAAAATGTAAAGGATAAAACATAAGATTTATATGGTAAAATGAACAAATTACATGTGAAGTTGTGTAGATTACATATGAACTCCACAAAGATAAATATTTTTATTGGCAAAGTACCGTTAAATTTCTTCTTTCTAAAAATAGAGTGAAAAAAACACTATTAAAACTTTCATTCTCAATGAACTATAAATTATATCGTAAAAATATCCAAAATTTAATGTTATTGTCACATATCTAATCATGTACATAATCATAGAACCCTATTATTATTATTATTATTAGAAGCTACACATCTCCCTTAATAACCATTAAACATATTTTAAACCTTTATCATAAAAACATTTAAAATATTAACCTTCCATTTAAAACAAACAAACAGAAGATATGATATAATTTAATTTTAAAAAAAAAACAGCTTTGGAGCTCGATCCCCTTACCTCTAACGAACATAAAACCCCCCTTTCCAAATTCCCGCCCCCGCAGTCCAAGCGGTTAATTGGCGGCTGGCTTGTTTTATGGTGAAGGATTAACTCTACCACGGGACATTATTGGGGAAACCATGGCCCCTGCAGGAGTCCAACAGAACACCCCCTGAAAACTCCACCGCCGAAAACGAAAAGGAAAAGAAAGGGCTCCCTGAATGCGAGGAGAGAGAAAATGAAAAGGAAAACGAAGGGCTCTACACTATTCTGACCACTGAATTCCTCCGATCCGATGACGTGCACATTCAGATTGCTTCGCAGTTGGCCGCCTGAATCGGATTGAGATAACTGTCGCAGAAAGGAAGCTGTTTTGAGTTTGTATTGTCTTCGTCTAGGGAGGGGAAGGAAGGATGGTGGCGTAAAGTAGCAGTGGCGGTCACGGGTTTGTCTTTCCGAATTCTGCACGCATGAGACCATGCCGTTTAATGCGTTGAAGTTAAAAAGATTCGAATCCTGATTCCTTGCCAAAACCTTTTCGAAACCTAAAGGAGATGGTTAGTCTACACGTTGGTAAATGTTTTCTTTTGTATGAAGCCTTACTTTTAGTCATTTTGAATTTAGGCGTGGAATTCAACGGTAGCGTGTCATACGATAAATTTGATGGTCGTATGGCCGTATCTAAGTTTTTAATTGTTGAAAAATACAATCAAATTTTTTATTTAGATGAAGGGGAAATTTTAAGTGGATCTTCGAATCTGTTAAACACCTTGAATATATGAATTTAATGTTTTTTTAATGAAATATAAAAAATATTAATATTTAAGAGTAATGTTAAATAAATAGTTTTCATCAAAATAAATTTATTGTAATAAATTTTATCAATATTTAAATTATATGGGAGTAATATTTGATTAGTAATTGATTATGGAAATTATTTTAATTTCCATCTATATGAGTATTAGATGTGTTCATGTGTTTATTTCAATTTCCTTGTTATCTAAAAGTTTTATGTTTTTAAGGTGGACTCCCTATTCTTTTATTAGAACCGGTTGAAGATACTATTGTTGACCACTATTGACAGCGATTGATAGACTATCAGTGGGTAAAATCAAAAACTATTTTTCAATGTTTGTAATATTTTTTTATTTTTCTCAATTTGTATTAATAGGTGATTACTTGCATGTTGGACATCTAATCAGACCCCTGTGTTTAGAAAATTTATAGTAATAAATCTTGGTTGTATTATAAGGCATTTGAAATGGATTTAGCAAGATAGTTTACCTATATATGCCGCAACGATGGCTTGTTGCTCTGCGAACTATATGACATGTGGCACATTCCTAGGGCCACCTGCAACGTTTGAAGTAACAACTAAGGAATCTATGTATATATTAAGCGAAGACTGATTAATATATGATAGTGAAATTAGTATTATCATTCTTATTGCTTGGTTTGTAAATGAAAAGCCATAGGAGAAATGTCCAAGTAGTTGTGCACCTTAACTATGGACAACGAATTAAGGTGCCATAACATCACATTAGATTTCAAAAAAATTACCTATTTTAATATCTTAACTACTTATAACTAAGGTTTCAATATCTAACACATTATACATTTTACGATATAACCTTTTTTAATCACGAGAGGTCATAAAATACATTTTTTAAATGTATGACTAAAACTTAACCTTTGAAATACCAATAGTCATGTATTAGAGCATCAATACTTAAATCTTACTTGTCAAGATGTAATTGATTACTTTTAATTTTATAGAGTAAATGTTGAATAAATATTAGATACTACATGTTCAACTTACGATACACTTTAATATTTATACACACCAATATATTATATCAATAAAACATATGTTAACAAAAACCTTGTTCAATGATTGGAACATACACAACTATTGGAACCTTTCCCCAAATATGTAATTGTTTTAGATTCTATATCCAATGTCAAATTGTGACTTTAATAGTTACGAGAGTCTCCAAATAAAATTGAACTTAAGTGGTTCTTGTCCATATTCTTCTTTCTATGATGGAAGGGATTTCTACAATTATTCTTGATAATAAATGCACTCTAAGTAACCACCAGCTTGAAGAAATCCTAGGCCAGGGCTACCTCTTTCTGCCTGTAGAGAACCCATTTTAAATCCATTGTCTCAAAACAAGAAACAAACAGTAGAGAATAGGGAAATCATTCTTGGGCAAATGTATGTCGCTTCCAACATAGAAAGTGCTTGGAAATTTAGGATTCTTCTACACCATTATCAAAAAATTAAACAAATGTTAATGAAAAAAATGAGAAATGAACTGAATATATTTTTAAAGTTAATGCGATCATATAAAAATAAGGGAATATTTACAATCTTGGAATTAGGTAAAACCACTTTAAGACATGAAACATTGTGATTGATATCTCTCTTCAAACATGAGACATGAAACATTGGGTGGACATGTGAAGTGGGTGAATGTTCCATCTTGTATGCAACAAGACCTATCTATTGAAGAACTTTATAAGGTACATATAACTTGGTATAAAGTTTTTAGTGTTGCTTTAACTTTAGATATAACTTATTATAAGGTTTTACTTGGAAACAAATTATATCTACATGTTGGATGGTGCATTCAGAATGATGTTAATTTGCTTGTTACTTCATGAAATTTTTTATTAAATAAAAAAGAATAAATACAAAAGATGGCCTAAATATTATTAACCTTAACATAGAATGATAGAGAGCTAAAATTCAATATATTTCTATAAAATATAGTCTTAAAACTATGTGATTCATCTAGATGCTCCATGATCCTCATTTTTTTATCTTACCATATTTACTTTCAATGTTGTAGATGCCAAGTCAAAGGGAAATAGGAGTAAAAATTGTTTACCAAATTCTTGAAAAATATACTACAAATAGAATTTTATATTTGGATTAAAGCTTACGGATACCTGAAGTTACGAATATAACTATTCCTATTGCAATGCTATTAGATGTTCTACATTGATTTTAACTGGCCTTCATCATTAGATCTTGTAATGTTGGATGTCCCTAGCACTCTATCATAGACTAAGCATAATTGGTGAAGCAAAAATATTCAGAATAAATTATCAATTTTCTAGAGGAATTAAAAATGATAGGAAAATTCTTGAGTCTTATCTTTTTTTATCTTTTATTTGAATTATCATGGTGGAAGGAAGCTAGAAAATGTGCATATCTAAGACAAAATGTATACTTTTAGAAATCATGAATTTTTAGCTAGAATCATCTTTCTATTGCACTTGAACAATCAAAATAAATAGATTATGTTGATGCAATTTCCAGTGGTTTGATTGAGTTTATTACCAACACCTTATAAATAAGATAAAATCACCAATAACAAGTTTTTTTTCACTTATGAATATGATACACCCTAATTTTAAAAGGTGATTCTTTGGCTAACTTAAAATATAAAAGCATGCATAAATAAATAGATATAAAAGTTTCACTAAGTAATAGTCCATGACGATGAGGAAATAAAGGAGAATGTTGAAAATGATCTAAAAGACTAAAATTGAACCCAATATTGAGCTATAATTTATTAATATAAATTTATAATATTGAACATTATCAATGACATTGATAAGGATAAATTTTTCAGGAGGCAAGTCTTCCAATATGAATAAACATGAGTTTAAAGTCATCAACAAAGGCAATATTTACAAACCAAGAGATGTGCATATAACCCAAAGTATCTACCCTTAAAATTGCCTACTACAGTGTATATGTCAAAATGTATATGAATGTATACTTTTATTTGATCCAAAATTATGTTGAACCAATGAAAAAATACCTATTATCCTATCCAAAAACTGGTTTATGATAAAAATAGTATGTGAAGTCATCATAGAAATAACTGAAATAGAGAGGAATGCAAAGAGAAAGATCTATAACAAATTCAAATAATCAAATAACTTGGATAAAATTTTACATCTAGATAATGCTAATAAGAAGTATTTTTAATGATCTTAGGCAACCAAAGTCACTACCTAATTCCTCTAATTTATCACATTCTAAAAAGTATATATTTCTATTGCAGCATCAAGAAGGTGGGAGGTTCATCACATGGATGTGAAGAATGCATTTTTTCACGGTGATCTCGAGGAGGAGATCTACATGGATCATCCACAAGGGTATATGCAAAATTATTCATTGGTATGTAGACTCAAGAAGTCACTTTATGGCCTCAAGTAGGCACCTAGAGCTTGGTATGCTAAAATGGATTCTTATCTTCTGTCTCAAAATTTCATATAATGCAAATCTGATCCAAATGTTTATATGCTAAGAACATCTAATTCTTTATTTCTCATAGTACTCTATGTAGATGATCTACTAATAACAGGTGATGCACCCACCACCATTGTTGTAATTAAAACTATTTTTCATGATAGATTTTCTATGAGAAACATGGGTCTCCTACATTTTTTTTGGCCTTGAAATCAGCCAGAATCAATCAAGAATCACAATTGCTCAGTCCAAGTATGCACGAGATCTCTTGGTTCAGTTTCACATGACTGACTGCAAGTCAGTTGTCACACCTTTCCTATTAGGGGTCAAGCTTGAAGATGGCAAGGATACACTATTGGTTGATTGCACACACTACCATCAAATTTTGGGGATTCTTATTTATCTCACTCACACTCATCCAGATCTCTCATATGCAGTGGAGGTTGTTTCTAGATACATGCAAGAGCTGCATGAGCTACATTGGAAGGCTGCCAAGAGTATACTTCGCTATGTCTAGGGAACCATTTGCTATGGGATTCATTATTAAGCAAGTTGTGTTTTGGATCTCATTAGCTACACTGATTCTGATTGGGCTAGTGATAACATTGATCGCAAGTCCACTTTAGGATATGTTCTTAGTTTGGGATTAGGGCTCATTTTTTGGTCAAGTAAGAAGCAATCTACCATTGTTTTATCATCAATAGAGGCTAAATATAGAGGTGCAGTCAATGTTACCATTAAATTCATTTGGATACAACACTTCCTAACTGAACTTGGTATCCTATTTCGTCATCTGACTTTCATTTGGTGTGACAATCAGAGTACACTGAAGGTTTCTAGAGATCCCATACAATGGCAACGGACCAAACACATCAAGATCCACATGCACTTCATCCGTGAATTGATACATGATGGATTCATCGACTTGCATTACTGTGTCACTTCTAAATAGATTTTTGACATCTTCATGAAGACATTCATTGAGAAAAAGTTTCATTTTCTGTGAGACCTTCTTGGTGTGAAGAAGACTACAACACAATAGCTGCCATGTGCATTTAGTGTCTCTTTTGAGGGGGGTTTTGTTCCCACAGGGTTTTCCCTCTTTCCTCTTCTTTTTTATTTTCTCCTTAATTAGCTTAGGGGGGTGTTAGCGTTAATTTCTCTTCCCTCAGGCGTAGTCCAATGCCAAGCTAACTTCCTGTTTATCTAAGCTAACTAATGCATAATTTCATGCAAACAAGGATGGTTAAATAATAGTTGAACTCTGCTTTTCTATCTCTTTCACCACTTCTATTTGCTATGGTTGATTATCTTTTATAACCTTTGTTAAGGCCTTTTTTATTATTAAGGAAATACAATAGAATCTCTAGATTGTTCTTGCTCTATTTTTTTCTTCTTTGTACTATATTTTTTCTTGCTTCTCTATTTTTTTTCTTTTAGGCTGATGCAGTTGTAGCTACGAATTTCACAGGGTACAATCATGTACTCTTTCTATCAATGTGTGGCTCTAGTTAATTACACTATGCTGTAGGACTTGATGTCTGTCAAATGGGATGCATTCTCTTGTCCATGTGCACAAGGCAATTACAGAGTGATGAGTGGTCATGTTATCCAAGTAATGGCATAAGGACCTTTTCCCATGCTGATAACTCTATTATGTGCATATTTATCCATTGATTTCGATACCATTAATTTTTTATTAGATTTTAATGTGGATGTAAGGATGTAGAGGTTCATTCAATTTCTTGTTAATCCAAACTAATATTTCCATTAATGGTATTTTGAATAAAAAATCTACTCCAAATATGAGTGCATCATCTATGAGAGCAAGTTTGACAATTCATTTTGATAACTCAATGCACAGCTAGAGACTAACCATGAAGTCATTGTGAAGTGGGTTAATCTTGAATCATTTTCTTTACATGAATGTGGTGAGCATTTTTTGTTTGTCTCAGTTTTGTTGCTAATACTAATGTCATTTTTATGTTTTTAAATCAACTCATTTGTTCATGTCAAATTTTTCTATAAAAGTCTACAGAGTCATGATTTTTTCTCATTAAACCCATGTTTTGTACTAAAAGGTGGTTTTAGTTAGCATTAGATCCACTACAATACAAAGTGGGTGTTTTGAGACAATATTTAAACAAATTATTTCAAATTGAGACAATTTTTTTTGGGTATTGTCTCAAACTAGACGTCTCTAATTATTGTCTTACCAAAGACAATATAAAATAATACTTATTTTGCTTATCAAAAGATGACATCATTTTTATCTCTCAAGAGATGATATCATTTTTGTCTCTCTAATGATGATATAGAATGCAATTTTTTATCTCAAGATAAAATATCATTTTAATCTCAATTATCATCTCTTGAGAGGCAAAATAAATTTAATCAATAAAAAAAATATTTCTTCTAGTGCAATATTTATATCATCAATAACACCAAAAAAATATGATAATTATTATTATGAAACAATTTAGGTGGAATCTTGTGCCCACAAATGGGTCTAAAAGCATTTTATTAAATTAAAAAGAACAAATACAGAAGATGGCCTAAATATTATTAACCTTAACATAGAATGATAGAGAGCTGAAATTCAATATAACACTGTAAACTCTAGTCCTAAAACTATGTGATTCATCTAGATGCTCCATGATCCTCATTTTTTTTTATCTTACCATATTTACTTTCCATGTTGTGGCTGCCAAATCAAAGGGAAATAGGGGTAAAAATTATTTACCAAATTCTTGAAAATATACTATAAATAGAATTATATATTTGGATTGAAGCTTAAGGATACCTAAAGTTACAAATACAACTATTCCTATTCCAATGATATTAGATGTTCTTCATTGCTTTTAAGTGGCTCTCCTCATTAAATCTTGTAATGTTGGATGTCCCTAGCACTCTACCATACAATAAGCACAATTAGTGAAGCAAAAATCTATAGAATAAATTATCAGGTTTCTAAAGGAATTAAAAATGATAGAAAAATTCTTGAGGATTATCTTTTCTTTGAATTATCATGGTGGAAGGAAGCTAGAAAATGTGCATATCTACGACAAAATGTAAACTTTTAGAAATCATGAACTTTTAGCTAGAATCATTCTTTCTATTACACTTGAATAATAAAAAGAAATAGATTAGGTTGATGTAACTTCTAGCGGTTTGACTAAGTTTATTACCAATACTTTATAAATAGGATAAAATCACCAACAACAAGTCTTTTTTCACTTATGAATACGCTACACCCTGATGTTAAAAGATGCCTCTTTGGCTAACTTAAAATATAAAAGTATGAATACATAAATAGATATAAAATTTTCACTATGTAATAATCCATGATGATGAGGAAATAAAGGATAATGTTGAAAATTATCTAAAAGACTAAAATTGAACCCAATACTGAGCTATAATTTATTAATATAAATTTATAATATTGAACATTATCAATGACGTCGATAAGGATAAATTATTCAAGAGGCAAGTCCTACAATATGAATAAACATGAGTTTAAAGTCATCAACCAAGGCAATATTTACAAACCAAAAGATGTGCATATAACCCAAAGTATCTACCCTTAAAATTGCCTACTGCATTATATATGTTGAAATGTCTATGAATGTATACTTTTATTTGATCTAAAATTATGTTGAACAAATAAAAAAATACCTATTATCCTATCCAAAAACTAGTTTGTGAAGTCATCATAAAAACAATTGAAATATAGAGGAATGTAAAGAGAAAGATCTATCACAAATTCAAACAATCAAAAATCTTGGATAAAATTTTACATCTAGATAATGCTAATACAAAATATTTTAATGATCTTAGGAAACCAAAGTCACTACCTAATTCCTCTAATTTATCACATTCTATACAGTATATATTTTACAAGAAACCAAGCAATACTTGTCAAAGACTACTAATGATATCAAATATTTTAAGGAGATTCACATCTCTAGATGATTTATTTATTGAAATTTGGTGAAATTATTGACAAACACATGTTTCATATATAATATAAAACATGGCATATCCTAAGGACAATACATCGATTCAATAGAATATATTGTACATATTTAAGTTATCAAATATGTAAAAAATACACTTAGAAAAATGATAACAACCTCACAAAGAATACCTAAAATGAGAACCTAAAATCAATAAATAAATTATATACCTAATAAATATGTTAGACATATATGCACTCTACTTTAGGATAAGGTTTAGAGCTCACAACTAAAGACTTAAACGATAATATCAAAACATGGTTAAAAATCTGAACAAAGAAGTTAAACCTTGTAAAATGCATCTGTGTGTGTGTGTGTGTGTGTGTGTGTGTGTGTGTGTGTGTGTGTGTGTGTGTGTGTGTGTGTGTGTGTGTGTGTGTGTGTGTGTGTGTGTGTGTGTGTGTGTGTGTGTGTGTGTGTGTGTGTGTGTGATGTCCCTTTGGATTTGTCATGAGAGAGGATCTCATTCATGAGGTACATTATATGTTGTTAATTTATGTTCAACTACAGGCATGAGTTATGTCATGAGGAGTTTGTTTCATGTGGTTAAGTTCCTAATTTAATGATAGGGTGACATGAGAAGTACCTATATAGTATTACCCATATATTATATCTATGGATACAAATGCATCTCCATGTCAATAAATACATAGGGGAAGGAAAACACAAAATCTAAATCTTGACTGCTTCTCAATCTCATCCATTTAAAAATCCCATTAGGGATAATTTTATGATAAGTTTCTTCATTAAAAAACGTGATTAATATTGGCTCCATGGATTAGATTTTTTCTACTAAAAATTTATCATTCATCCACATATGATGACATTTTGAAATAATATTCCATTGATAAGGGATGTCATGGTTGCACATCCTAAAGTAAAATGGATTTCATGGATTGACTTTGATCTTGTCATAACAGACATGGATTATTATTACCATTTGTTGAATTATAAAGACTTTAACTTGATTATTCATAGGGAGAAAGATGTTTATGTTAAGATTAATTGGTTAGGTGTAAATCAGGTGTATTTATTATAATAAATTATGAATGGTCCATGGAGTTCATCGAGAGGTAATCTACCATGGGGTCATTATGAGTCTTCTATATGTACAATTTTCTAAGATTTTATATGATCTTCTTCTTGGCATGGCTATGACTCATTTAGACGATCAATATTTTCTTATATATCTAGTGATCAAGGAAAGAGGCAAGTGGAGTGATAATATTTATATAGAGAATTATTACCATTTTTAGTGGTAGTGGAAGGATATAGTGGGGACTTATGTGAATGTGAGAAAGTGCTACAAGTCTATGGAGGCTAAAAACCTAAATTTAAAGAGAAATTATGTAAAGAAAAGTGAAAAAATGCACAAAGATGTGAAGGAGTATTATTTTAAGAAGAGAGGGATAGGGATTTTATAGAGGATACCATTTGTTACTCATTTTACTATTTTTAATCCATGCAGTGGAAATAATAATAACATATGTAAGGCAAAATAATTTTATCACAAGAACCAAGTTTATGTTGACCTGCATGTAATATATACACCCAAAAGTGGGTAATTTTGTGTGTGTGTGTGTGTGTGTGTGTGTGTGTGTGTGTGTGTGTGTGTGTGTGTGTGTGTGTGTGTGTGTGTGTGTGTGTGTGTGTGTGTGTGTGTGTGTGTAGAATATTTGGAGCCTCATTCCATTTTGAATAGCTACAAATTGATATATTTACCTATTCTTATATGTGGAGGTCCCATAATAGAACCCATTAAAGTATTTAAAAATCTTTTTTTTCCTTGAAGTAAAAATGGGATAGAATAGGTTTTTTTTAATTAACATCTATAAATTTTAGGTTACCTTATCCAAACACCATATTTTAGTTTTAAAATGACATCCACCAAGTTCAGTATTGGTACACTCAGATTTAGTGACATCCATTGGAAAAGGATAATTGCATAGCATTACAATATAAACATTTGTAATAAGATCAATTCATCAGAGTTGGAGGTATGAATGTTAAAATGTTTTCAAATTTAAAAGTTTGAAATTTTTTTATGACATTTCAATCATAATACATCACTAAAGAGAAATAAACTTTTTATCAATATTAGCTAATTCACGAACCTCAATAAGCAAAGAAAAAATACCCTTGCATCCAAGAGAAGAAGGCTTATAATTTTCAAATACACTGGCATCTAGGAGAAGAAAAAATATCCCTAAAAGTGATTGAAAAAAGATCACATACAATAGGGATGAACTCAAGATGTCAACTAAAAACACCATATTTTATATAGTTTACCCAATTAATCATAACATTCACAACTACAATCAATAGACCAAATAGTTCATCATTTATGTAGGTACATCTATTAATAATTTAGCATACATCCAGGATTGCAAATAGGAACAAGAAATTTGTATTCCATAACATTCTTTGTAGATCAAATAGTACCCTAGTTGGTTATTGAATAAATTACAACAATTGAATATTTTCCCTATTTTGGTAAGTTAATACCTGAGAATCTTGGTTAAAGGAATAATATTGATCTAATATTGATTCTAGTTTATAAATATGAATGAATAATGACCTTGGTTAAGGCAATAGTACTAATTTCTTCAAAGGCCATGAAAGCTTGACAACATTTATTCAAAAAAATTGAGATAAATGTGTTAATAAAACTATCATGAGAATAATCATGAGGATCATGGTAATTACATATTGGAATTTGATAAGATCCCTGTATGTGGGTTATTTCTAATGGAAGTATTTCTCTATTTTATAGAATTTTGATTTAGGATCATTCACCAAACACAATAAATCATAAGATAAGTGGTTGTCAACATGTAGAAGTATTCATACAACAATAAACATGAAAAACACAACTCAAACTTTTTAAAGGATTACAAGTATTATGCATTTAGTTGGAAACACCTTGCAGATTACAAGGATTATGCATTAATCAATAAAACAAAAGTGAACACATAAACTATTTATTACACTACATTGGTAATGCTACTTGTGCAAATGGAATTTATAATTTTCTCAAAATATATAATATAAAATAATATACATGACATATTTGTGAATACATATATTAAATATAGTAAGATATTATATTACAATAAATGCATTATACATTGTTCGAAATGCTAGCTATTGACAAGTTTTTTAGAATTGTAGATCATAAAATGGAATTTCCCTCTAAAAAAAAGAGAGCACATGTAATGAAATAAGGTGAAATTACTGATTAATTATATATATACTAGTCCTAGGAAAATAATTTCTATTCATTTTTGTAATCTATCAATGAGGAAATATACTAGTAGATGGTGTAACATGCAGATCATGTTGAACATCCCCATCATCACAATCTCATGTGTACTAGATTTTTTGGGGATTTTTTCTGATGAGGTGTAGGAAGGTCAATGGATTCATTGTGTGAAACAACAAAAGCATCCAGTGTCTCCTCATACTCAATTCTAGTTATTCCCATTGATGATTTTAAATATTTTGCTTGTTATTATACAACATGGATTATTTAATTAAATTATCACAATATCTATAGATAAATATTTTATTATGTTATTAAATATTAAAATAAGCTTACCTAAAATTCATTCTCATTGATCAATTTCTTTCCTCGATATAGCATGTGTTGTTAGAGGCCTTGGGAACTATGTAATAAAGAATATTTAAAATCTTCCTCTAAAGTTTCCTTTTGAAATTGGTGAACCTACATGTACAAGGTAATATTATTTATGAAATATAATTTCTCATCAAATACATATAACTCACAATTTTACAATTTATTCCTATAAAAGAAGACAAATAATAAAACTATTTACTAACTAAGCTACCACATATGCTATTGTACCCACTATATCCCAATTTATGGGACCCTATGCTTAAAAACCTAGATTGTGTTGCATTCCTTGTGTCTTGAAGGCATCCTTTACCTCCTTATTCTACAAATGTCCTATAATTTGGATTCTTTTACCTTCCTCTTAAATTTTTCATCTTTAATAAGTCAGTCCATGTTGCTTGGTCTGTGATCCAATCTAGTTAGGGACATCTTAGGTCATTTCTTAGCTTTGACCTTAATTTTTATAGTTTGGAGTGAATGTAAATCCATGCATCATACATTATGACATCCTTATTAAAACCAATATTTCCAAAATCTATTATGACATCTCCAAATAGTTCATCTTTCTTCCATTTCCTTTGTCTTCTCCAATCCATTTGGATGGTATTTTCAAATAGGTGTTTTATATGAAGAAATAAAAATTGGAAAATTTTTGACACCATTTCATCCTTTAAGATATTTCCTTTTTAAGTTAGCAATATTGTAGCCTCTTTCTTTCTCTTTGTACTTTTTGGTGTGTATGGTTTTCCTACACTTCTATTTAGCTTGCTTAGTTGTGCTCTTTTTGTGTACATAAGGGATGTTTATCCCACATGTATGAGGATGTTGGATTGAAGCCTTTATTCCACCTATTTTGAGGAATTTAGACCCACATACATGGTATTATTGGGATTAACCTATCTTCTACCTATATATATATATATATATATATATATATATATATATATATATATATATATATATATATATATATATATATATATATATATATATATATATATATATATATATCTTCACCAAGACATTTCTAATATAATTCAAGGATATTTTTGAATACATAGTACTTAGTATCTACTCTCATCTAAATTGAAGTATTTAATAGAATTCATGTGTTCGGTCAACTAGTATGTGGTCTTCGACATCCACATTAATGGACAAATATTTCATGGTATCTAAATGGGTAGTAGTATAATGACCCTTAACTTATTTTATTATAATAAGTTTGAAATCTTTAGTATTTTACTAACTTGTATTATTATAAATTAGGAGAAAACATGAGGACATATATGTCCATCTACTATTTATTTCTCATGTGCACTTGGAATTTCCATTTTCATGTATTATCTTGTGTATTAGCATACAAGTTTTGATTGAAAATACATAAGAAATAATTCAACCATAAGTTTTTATCTTGAGCATGCACATCATCTTTAGGTGTTTGGATTTTAACACCCTCCAGTGACTTAGATAAAAAAATATAGTGAACTACTGATAAATATTACATTACCTATTGGTCAACCTAGTTTCAAGAACTACTTTAAAAGGCCAATATATAAATTTACATGGTATACTCTAGTTTGTAAGTTTACATGCTAGTCAAATGGCCTTCCACACTTGGTTCACCCTGATCACAGTTCAAACTCATCACACAGTTACTCAAGATTGTCATGTTGTCAACCTGTCTCTCTCCGTCGCCATCCACATGACCTCTTCATCACCATATAATTGGAAAATAATCATTTTGTATTCCCTTCATTCCATTTGTAGAATTAAATATATGTTATAAACCACTTGCATGCATTATCACTATTTCATAATTGACATTTGGGTTCTTACATGGTAAGATGTCTTAAACATTAACTAGTTCATTCTAACCACTGCCCTCTAGTTCTCTGTTAGGACTTGTTCCAAAGTCTTAACATTAGGTTAGTTTTTGGTAGAAATTAAATTACTATTGTAAATGGGGCATGCATCTTTTATAAAGACACCCCCATAAAATAAATAAACTTAGTTTAATTATTAGGTAGTTTTTATGTTTTATGATTATTAATTAGATTTGTTTTACGGGTTGTTTTCCCGTATTTAGTTGGTTATTGGATTAGTTGTTTTTACCAGTCATTGGTAAAAACTATATAAATCCATATTTGCTTTGTGAAAGGGTTAACGGAGTAAAGGCACCCTTATGTAATTGTTATTTTGAAATTAATAAAATACTTGTGCACTCGCACTAAGCGGGGACAAGGTTCAATCTATTTTGATCCTGGAGTTATCAGTGGTATCAGAGCATGGTTGGGAGCACGGTGAATTCGAAGGAGGAAGGTGTGATTTCATTTGGCATGAAAATAAGGTATGCCATATAGTTTTGGTTTAAATATTTTGAAAAATTATTAAACTATTTTAATTTTTCAAAAATTATTTATATTTAAACCTGTATTTTCCATATACCACTGTCTGGCCTTTTTGGATCATTCATACTCCATTTTTTCTGAGTTCAACCTCCTCATCTGGCATAAAAATGAATTTTAGCATTTAATGTTATTAATTCATTATTTTTTTGAGCCAAAATCAGATTTGTACAGCCTATTTTCTATGGAAAACATCTAAATATTTTCAAACGTGGCTTCCATTGTGTTTTGCATTCATTTCAGCTCCTTTTTAAATCCAAAACATCTGCAAATCCTGATCAAATGGCATTAAAACCTCTGTTGTTGCATTTTTAATTGAAAATCTAGAAAAATCTGAGTTGTACGTCCTGTTGTACGGCCTTCAAATGCCCAGGCTTGTTTTTTATTCATTCACTGCAAAATATACCTTAAAAAATTGTAAAAACACTGTCAAAATCATTTTTTAGTAGCCTATACGGATTTGTACGGCCTAGGTGAGAGAGAGCAAGTGGAGAAAAAGTTTCCAGCAGCAGCCATGGCATCCCAGGCAAGCATGGCACTAGAATAAAGTTTAGAAATTTTTTTTTGCTGTTCTAAAGTTTTATTTTTCAAAAATTTGCTGTGGAGGGCCCACCCGGGAGAAAGCTTGAAGTGAAGGCTATCAAATAAAAAAGAAAGGGAAAAAGAATTTATTTATTTACATTTTCATGTAAATTTTTTTAATTTTCCCTCATACACAGAAATCTGGTATAAATTTAAATTTCTGAGTATAAAATTTTGTAAATGCTCTTAGAGCAATCGGTTAAGCCTATTTTGCTAAAAGCTTGCAAGGGAGGAGGTCAAGGGTTCAAATCCCTTTTTGGAGAAAGTTTCTTTTTGCCTTGGAATATACTTTTTTCAATTCAGAATATTGTAAAACACATACTTATTGTATTGTGTTATTTATTTTTCGAAAAATGGGTGAAATTCAATCTTTTTTCTTTTGCATTGTTGTGGTGAGATAAGGGTGTAATTGGTGAAATAAGGTTGTAATTTGGAAAAATAAGGGTGTAATCATTAATTTTGGTGTGGTTAAGTGCAAAACCCATCAAAAATACTTGTTTTTTCTTTTACGCTCTATGCAGAGGTTAAGTGCAAAACCCTGTAGAAGCAGTGTCTTGTGTAGTGAGTGTGATATTTGTTTCATTTCTTTCGCATTTTGTCGCACATTTCTCTACTACACTTGCTTTCATTTAAAAATTCCAAAAATTCAAAATTTACTTTCAGATGGTGATAGATTAACAATTTCCAATTATTTAGATTGGAAATGATTGATGGAGGCTTCACTAGTGTTTAATGAGTTATGGGATATTGTTAAGAATGAAAATCCCACATTGCCAACAGAGCAGGCTAAGTTAGATATTTTCAATTTATGTGATTCTAAGGCCTTAGCTCTTATTAAATGTTGTTGTACTCGTGATACGTATGTTCATATTGAAAATTCTCCTCATAGTTACACTGCATGGAAAACATTGTCTGATTTGTATGATAAGAAACCTAAGCATAAGAAGATAGATATTCATATGCAGTTGTTTACTTTGTCATTAGATGAGGATGGGGATATGGGAGAATATATGTCTAAGTTGAAAAATATCACTACTAAGTACACTAAGGTTGGTTTTGGAAAACTAGATGATGACCTCATAGTTACTACTGCTTTGAAAGGACTACCAGGGTCCTATAGGAATTTTGTTGAAATGTTGCATGTCTCTGACAAGATCACAGGCATCACCTTTGATAAGTTGGCTGAGTTGCTTATCCAACATGACCTCTCTCTACCCAAGAAATCCAAGAAAACTGAAGAAGCCCATGTTTTAGAGTCAAAGCCTAGTTCATCTTCATCTAGGCATCAAAACAATAGAGGAAACAGTTATAGAGGGGGTCGAGGTTACAGAGGAGGCAGATATCAAAACAGAGGTAGGGGTCATTCAAATAATCAACAATCTAATCAATCACATTCACATGAAACAAATGATCGAGGACATGGTCACAATTCTTATAGGGGCAGAGGTCGAGGTAGACCTGACATTCAATGTCATAGATGTGGAAAATTTGGTCACATTGCCTCACAATGTAGAATTCCTTTTGATAAAATTCAGAGGCCACAAAAAGTGACTAAGACTAACTCTACTCAGTATGTTGATCATGACTATGATGAATCTAGTAATGTTGCCCATGAATTTGCATTTACTTCTTTGGGGCACATTGATTATGTTGAATATGAGGCTAGAGATGAGCTCACAGATGTATGGGTTTTAGACATAGGAGCAACCAAACACATGACATTTAGGAGAGATTTCTTTTGGTCTTATAAGGAAGCTTCTCTCTCTCCAGTTTCCTTAGCAGATAAGTCTAAGCATACACCACTAAGACTTGGTTCTATTCGAATTCTTCTTCCTAATGGGTCTATAAAATACTTGGAGGATGTTTGGTATGTTCCCACATTGAAGAAACACTTACTTTCTTTGGTAACTATTCGAAAGAAAGGTTATCAAATTGTGCTTGAAAATGGGCTCATTTACATCAATTCAGTGAAGGATAATTATAAAACCATGTATACAGGATATGAAGATGGAAACTTGGCTAGATTGCATTGTAAGGTGTTTCCTCCCAATATAGAACTTGTAGCAGTTATTGATACAGGTACAGGTACTATGTCTACACAGCAGTTATGGCATCTCCGCTATGGACATTTGAATATCCACTCTTTAGTGGATTTGCAGAGATATGGTATGGTGAATGGGTTGCCCACTTTTCACAAAGATAGTATTCTTTGTGAGTCATGTGTTTTGGGCAAACAAAATTAGGAAAAATTTCCTAAACATTCATCTTGGAGAGCTAACAGATGTTTACAGTTAGTTCATAGTAATGTATGTGACATGAAAAAGTCATCCATTGGTGGCTGTAGATACTTTGTCTTGTTTATTGATGACTTTTCTAGGATGAATTGGGTATTGTTTATGAAAAAAAATTAAAGTTTTCGCTAAGTTTGTTGATTGGTTAAAACAGGTTCACATTTGGCCACTCTTCGTTCAGATAATGGAGGTGAGTATACCTCTAATGAATTTTTAGACTATTGTCGAGAACATGGAATTCATCGACAATATAGTAATGCTTATACTCCACAACAAAATGGAGTATCTGAATGAATGAATAGAACTTTAGAGGGCACAACATGTGCCATGTTGCACTATAAATAGCTTGATGATAAGTTTTGGGCCGAAGCCGTTGGTACTGCAGTGTATTTGAGAAACAGGACCCCCACAGTTGCACTTTTGGGACAAACTCCATATGAGGCATGGTATGGGTTTAAACCCAAAGTTAAACACTTGAAAGTGTTTGGATGTCTTTGTTTTGCTTTGGTTCCTCATAAACATAGAACTAAGTTGGAACCACGAAGTCAAAAATGCATCTTTTTTGGTTATTTTGAAGATAAAAAGGGGTTTCATTTGCTTGCACAGGATTCAGGCAAATTCATAGTGAGTCGAGATGTAATATTTGATGAATTTGGGACTATGAACACTGCAGAGATTGATTCTCAACTTGATAGATTAGAGAGGAAAAATGCAAAAAGAGATAAGGGTTTGAACAATGGGGATAACTCTTCGAAGTTATGGTATGAGACTCAAATTCTTTCACTTTCCTCTCCTTCATCTACAAGTTCATAGGTTGATGACTTAGAAATTATTGAAAATTCTCTAAGTCCCCCATTGAATGACACACCTAATGAGAATTTTGGAGTCCCTGATTTGAATAATTTGTCTAAGTATCCAAAATGGGCTCAAAGTACTTTTTATAACTTGACAGTAGATGAAGTTGGTTTAACAGGGCCCAAGAATTCTTGAAAATAGGTGAACTATGCTATGGTTGTTACTACTTCTTCCACTGAGCCATCCACTTTTGAGGAGGCATCTACTGAACATGTTTGGCAACAGGCAATGAAATGTGAGTATGATTCCATACTCAACAATAATACATGGGTTTTAGTTGATCCTCCTCCACATGTTAAACCCATCGGATGTAAATGGGTTTATAGGACTAAGTATAAATTAGATGGCTCCATTGATAAACATAAGGCATGACTTGTTGCCAAAGAATATGCACAACAAGAAGGTATTGATTATGAGGAAACATTTGCACCAAGTGCCAAATGGCACACTATTCGTATGGTACTTGCCTTAGCAGGACAAAATGGTTGGAAAGTACATCAGTTGGATGTTAAAAGTGCTTTTTTGAATGGTGATTTATAGGAAGAAGTCTATATGAAATAACCTCAGGGTTCTGAACAGGTTGGTGCTGAACACAAAGTGTGTAAATTGACAAAAGCTTTGTATGGGCTCAAACAGGCACCCAGGGCTTGGTATGAGAAAATGGATTCATACTTGAAATCCATTGGTTTTCATCGTAGTGAATCAGATGATACTCTCTATTTTCGAGTGCAGCGTAAGAAAATGGTGATATTAGTTCTCTATGTTGATGACTTGTTTATTACAGGTAATGATAAAAATCATAACAAGTCTGTGAAGAAGGAATTAAAAGATGGGTTTGAGATGACAGATCTTGGACTTCTTCACTACTATCTAGGCATAGAGGTAACTTAGAAAGAGCATAGTATTTTCATTTCACAAACTAATTATATTTCTGAGTTATTAGAGAGGTTTGGCATGAGTGATTGCAAAAATGCCCTCACTCCCATGGAAAGTAACTTGAAATTGTCTAAGGATGATAGCAGTGCCTTTTTTGATGGCACAACATATAGACAATTGGTGGGAGGTTTGATATACTTGATGACTACTAGGCCTGATTTTCATTTTCAGTTGGAATTTTATTTAGGTTTATGCATGAGCCTAGAGAAATTCATTGGCATGCAGCAAAACAAGTACTTCGTTACCTTCAGGGAACAAAAACACATGGCCTTGAATACCGCCGCAATAAGAACTTCAAACTTGTTGGATATTGTGATGCAGATTTTGGCGGATGTGTGGATGACAGAGTGTCAACCATAGGATACACTATGCATATGGGTTTAGCTGCCATTGCTTGGTGTTGTAAGAAGCAGGATACAGTGGCAAATTCATCAGTAGAATTAGAGTATATTGCAGCATGGGATGCTTCTAGAGAAATTGTTTACCTTCATCGTATTCTTGAAGATATTTAAGTTTCTCAGTTTGCTCCTACATAATTATACATTGATAATCAGAGTGCAATCAAGATGTCCAAGAATCCAGTGTTTCATGCCAAAACAAAACATATGGATGTCAAATACCATTATCTGCGAATGCTGGTGGCAAAGAAAACTCTTGATCCAATATATTGCCCAACTACTGATTAGACAACTGATATCTTCACAAAACCCCTTGACAGAACAAAATTTGAAAAATTTAGAAAAATGCTTGGTATGTATCCAAAGACCCAACTTTGGATTTTTTTTAAAAAAAATTGTTAGGACTTGTTCCAAAGTCTTAACGTTAGGTTAGTTTTTGGTAGAAAATAAATTACTATTGTAAATGGGGCATGCATCTTTTATAAAGACACCCCCATAAAATAAATAAACTTAGTTTAATTATTAGGTAGTTTTTATGTTTTATGATTATTAATTATATTTGTTTTACGGGTTGTTTTCCCGTATTTAGTTGGTTATTGGATTAGTTGTTTTTACCCGTCATTGGTAAAACTATATAAATCCATATTTGCTTTGTGAAAGGGTTAACGGAGTAAAGACACCCTTATGTAATTGTTATTTTGAAATTAATAAAATACTTGTGCACTCGCACTAAGTGGGGACAAGGTTCAATCTATTTTGATCCTGGAGTTATCATTCTCCTACTCTCCTATATTTCACCTAGTCCGCACCATCACCTAACTTCCCAAAACCACCAACATCCTTCAATTTATATTATTCATTATTTTTGGCATACCTTACAAAGTTGAAATCATTTTTAATGAAACACAACAAAGTCAAACTTACTTTATTTTTAAGTCATGTAAAAGCCTCTTTATGTGGTATATTAGCTGTGTGTTACATTACTAGCGTGTAAATATTTTTTAAACATGGGGGACATTATGAGTGGGGATAAATATATGGATAGAAGAGTGTACACACCCTAATTTGGTCAATAAAACACAAGTACTATGTCTTTTATTGCTCTTTTATGAGAAGGTCTTAATGACGAATGTGAGTCTTATTCACACGGTCATTTTGGTATTTTGATATTTATTATGACTTATTTACCATATTTTTTCACCTATAGTGGTATTATATCATGTTATCCTAATTACAAGGGAACTTGGGTCGATTTTCCATTGTTAGTACCCTATTTTTTAGGTCTTAGAACACTAGCATAATTTTTTAGTGTCCACCTCAGCATTAGTCTCCACAAGTCACTTTTTAACCTTATCATGGCTCCTTACCCTTCCTTGAGTCTCTTATTATTATTTTATCTATATTTCACCTTGTAAGCCTATAGACAAGTATCGCATAGTCCAATTAAATTTCCTTTTATATAAAGAGACTCATGAGGCATTTTACATCTAGCACTTACTACTTTGGCACATAATTACTTAAAAATTAATTAATAATATAGCTCAGCACTCTACATATTACTCAACAACTCACATAGACCTGCATGCTTGATCAAATAAGGGCCTAAGCAAAATTCATTGTAGCAAAATGTGCATGTTGATTATACATGTTCCCTAAGGGATAAGTATATGTGATTTGATACCCCTATCATTGGTACTAATTTAGATAATGACTAAGACAAAACATGTTATATCTTGCATGATCATAGCATCTCTTAACCCATGTTTTCCATTATTTTTGCATTTGATTCTAATGTTATTTCATGTTTATAGGTGTTTGTTAAGTTTTTAAGGAAGATAAAAATAATCAGTGACACATATGAATGACTAAAATCTCTTGATCGTACCTATAAAACCCTAAAGCCTCCTCACAATATCTCCAGCTGTCTCACAATCCATGTCCCTAAAAGGACACTAGTATAGTGAACTAATTTCCCTCTAAGTGGACTAATTTATGATGGTCTTTTGAAATCCATTTCTAGAATGAATTGAACCTAGACTTATTTCCATACCTATTTCAAACTTCCCACCATCCAATGATGTGTATTTCACTCTAGATAAGTAGATTCTCCCATCACACTTACTATTTTGGTTAAATCAACTTGATATATATATATATATATATATATATATATACTCAATGTACCTGTCCTCTTTAATAACCTAGAATTTACACTACTTAGTCATAAATAGTTAAAACATTTGGTGAACTTCACTTACTTTGAATATTTCTTAACAACTCTAGTTCTACCCTAAAATTTACCTTGTCCATTATTATGTACTAAATTAGGGTTTATTACATTCTATTTTTTACTAATTTTTTGACATATTAACACATCCATATCAATTCCTCTATTAGGTTTTAAACAATTTAACATATATTAGATGTTGTTTATAACCCCTCCGAAACCCTAAATCCACATACTAGGTCCTAATACACTCAATAATTAGCCCTCTGGGTTTCAAGTAAATTTCTATTTTTTCCTATTCATTGGGATGAAGATTTCACATATTTTGAATATATATATGTTAAATTACATTCTTCCTATTTTTTGATTATTATTCATTTTTTGCACTTTGGTTTTGGTATGTTTGAAATGACTTCCAAGAAACTTCTTTCCCTTCACCCAATTGATCAATTTCTAAAATTTTCAAATAATTATATAAATAAATGGATAAATTTTAAAGATGACACATAAAACATGAAAATTGGACTAATTTCATTTATAATGATGAATATTATTGTTGTAACGATGGATATGATGATTACTATAAGAATGCTAGTGAAAGCTTTGACGAGGATATATTAGATGCATTTTATCGTCTTTATCCTCTCTCTTCTCCTACTTCTCTAAATAAAATTAAAAACATAATGCCAAAAGAGCCCATTATAAGTAGTGATTATTTTGAATGTGATCCTAGATATTCAACCACCTTTGCTACATCCTTATTCAAATTAAAGAAATAAAACAATAGTAAAATCAATCTACCTTTGTATGGTTCAATTAATATTACACATGGTGTTCGTAGCATATAAAATAAAAATGCAAATTCTTTACCTTTCTCTAAGTTAGTGATCCAATAAATGAGTTATTCAAAACTCAAACTCCTTGATAAATGAGGAGGGTCCAATTTGAGCTTAGTATTAATCTTTGAAGCTACATGGAGGAATATACATTTATCTTTATTAATATATTATTCAAAAACCTCATTCTCAAGTGCTTATTCTATGAATTCTAAATTTCATTCTTCATCCAATACCCTAATGCATCAATGTTGTGCATTATACATAGCCTCTATATAGGCTTACTTATTCCTCATCAATCCAACCAAGATTTCATGACTTGACACTCTATGTGACCTTACAGTGAACCCTGTTTGGTGTGCCATTTTTAACAAATCAATAAAAAAACATTACACCTTATACCCAACACTAATTCTAGAATATATCTTAACTAATTTATACCCACACTCTTTAATGTATAAAAAATATATTTTATCCATTAACTAACAAAGAAGGTATAAAAACATGCTCAGATAAAAAAATGATGTAGTCACAATTAGGGGTCTCAATGAAGATAACCCTATAACTTTACAAATTTAGATTTAAAAAATATTGATCATGTAATAAAATAGTTATAAAAAATAAATTTATTTATTTTATTTAAACAACAATAAAATACAACTTACACATAATAATATGAAATGAGATGCATTACAATACAAGCTTATATCTATTTAATGATGTGTATCCTTAATACCACTAAATAGTTGGCTAAGTGTATAGGTATATTTATATAGGCACAATACCCACCTACATAGAATATTACTTTTCAACCTAACAACATCACTAAATATTTATAACACATCATTGTGAGCCAAAAACATTGAATTTCATTAAAATCATAATGCAACTCAGCACATGATAATAGAATGCATCAGAACATAGTACATAAAAAATATATATTAAATGTAACCATAACAACCTTAAATGATTCAATGAATTAAATTCAAATGGTTTGGAATTATAATTGTAATTTATCCCTAATGCATCACATGAACATGTGTGCATAAGACTAATTTTGCAAAAGGCATGGCCTTTCAATATTTTCACTATTAAGCACATACATCCTATATGAGACCTTGTAGGATTATGAGTTATAATTCACAATCGTTTAAATTCAAATTATATTTGGATTTTATAAATTCATGCTAAAAATAATAATTTCCTTCAAAACATACCCTCGCAAAGCTTAACAAGCAACTAAAAATTGACCCAAATAATGTGAACCATTAATGGATATAAAAATAATTAAAAATAACTAGATTATTTACAAAGATAGTACAAAACAATGCCAAAAAGAAAGCTTAACTTGACACTTTCACAAACTATAAAATGTTTTTTTAAAGTGAATGTTAAACTATTTATTATTAGTCGTCATAGAATTACAAGTGAACCTAGATGTTAATGCATCATAAAGGAATTAAATTTTAATTTGGTTTTGACTCAATTCAATCATACTTCCATCCAGGATTCCATCCACTTAATTCATTTTATTGGAAAATAAATTATTACAATCATTCTTTCAACATACATTTATACATTATGATACCATAACAAGCTCACATGAGAAACCCAAACAAAAAAAAAACATAAAGATAAAACATCTATTTTTCTAAGAGGTTTATTTTAACTAAAAGTGCATTAACACTAAACCATTTTAAATATCATGTGGAAATATTACAATTTGTATGAAATCCCATGGCCTCATTGCATGTACTTAGTTGAGGATGTCTTACAACTTTCGAAGGTCATAAGTTTTGCTTACAAAATTGGATTGACATGCTAGTTTTGCTTTGAAATTAAATATTTTTTAGAGAGGATTCCAAATATGTATTCAAAAATGATCTTCAATAAATTATTCATATTTTTTTAGACTTTTCATTATAATCTATATATTTTGAGGTCATTAAGTGTCACTTCTTCTTCTTAATCCCTCCCAATGGTCAATCCACTTGAGTTACTGAGTCAAGAATGATATAACAATGAACCTAAGTGATTTAAGGTACATTCTTATACATTGAGTTAGCTAACATACCTAACATATTGCATTTTAAATTTTTACCAATTATGTAAGATGGAGGAAAGACATATAATACAATATATTTAAA
The DNA here is from genome assembly GCA_037957365.1 of Torreya grandis. Classification (NCBI taxonomy): domain Eukaryota; kingdom Viridiplantae; phylum Streptophyta; class Pinopsida; order Cupressales; family Taxaceae; genus Torreya; species Torreya grandis. The sequence continues at coordinate 2,913,255 of JARHVA010001275.1, read as the reverse complement.
CAAATTGGAGAGATAAATATGTAAAACTTTTTAACCATGATTGAAGAATTTTGATGTTTCATTATATGCATCTTAAGATTTTTTAGAATCGAGTTTAAGGAGGACATAGAGAACAAGATGATTGGTAAAAAAAGTGACAATGAATACTGTATGTTTAATAAATATACAAGGCTGGTTAGGTATAATGTAAATGCTAAAGTCATAGTCAAACCAAGTCAAAATATTAAATCTAGAAAATAATAACATCATAGAAATAAAGACACTCTAATTTTTTTAATTTTAATAACACCCTCTTTATCATGATAACTTTATATATTTCTATATATTATCCTTTATATAATGACACAAGACATTCTTCTTCCTCTTGTATGATATGTGGTTTAGCACCATTTCTCCTACTACCTTCATTATGAAAATATGGACACAAAAATGCTTTATGTCTATTTTCACCACATATAAAGCATGTAACTATGCCTCCTATCCCTCTACCTCATCCATAATATCCTCTACTTATAGTATAATTTCATTTGTGTCTTTAAATTCTTATGTCATTTCAATGAGAATTATTAGCTTCTCCTTTGTACTTAGAGTAACACACACACACACACACACACACACACACACACACACACACACACACACACACACACACACACACACACACACACACACACACACACACACACACACACACACACACACACACACACACACTTAATTTTTAATTAATATTTAACATTATTTAAGAAATTTTA
>JARHVA010001275.1:2580000-2907500 GCA_037957365.1 Torreya grandis | reverse complement strand
TAGGATAGATATATAGGTAAAACTTCTTGACTACGATTGAAATTTTTTGGTTAATTATATGCATCTTGAGACTTATTAGAATTGAGTTTAAGGAGGACATGGAAGACAAGATGATTGGTAAAGGAGTGACAATGAATATTATATGCTTAAAAATTATGAAAGGTTGGTTAGGTAAAGTTTAAACTCTAAATTCATAGTCAAACCAAGTCAAAAGATCAAATATGGAAAACAATAATTTCACAGGAAGAAAGACACTACAAAATAGTTTAGGGTGAATTTAAGCAGATAAATAATAGTTTTACACTTATTTTTCATATAAATTATTTTTATAATATTAAGGATACTATTATATATTATTTGTATGTATTTAAATATGTGTGGAGCCTTTACCATAATAGACTTGGTTGTTGGTATAGGATATTCATTATTCTATTTACTTATTAAATGGATAATTCCTACACTTGTAGATTTAGCTTACTTAGGTGTGATAAGAGGTTAAGTGGGTGAGAGGGTGAGTTTCACCTAGAGTTCCTCCTAAAGTTGAACTGAATGCCACTATGAGTTCTCCTACAAGTTTCACAGTGAGTTACATTGAGTCTAACTATGAGTTCTCCAATGAACTATCTCTCCCTACTCCTCTATATTCCTCTTCACCATGCTATTATAATTAACCAAAGTAATGTAGATTAGATAATTATAAGAAAGGCATTTTAATATAAATTTAATTATTGCACATATTCATGCATTTTTTTGAATATAATAAGGGTCATCATCTTTGCAAAATACTTGTGTGCTCATTTTACTATAAGATCACCTACTGGCCTAGTCTAACATGGTGTTTGAGCTTAACGTTCTTGTAATGAACATCAATTTATATGGATTATTTTTATTTGTATTTTATTTAATTAATTAAGATTAATTTGTATGTTTCTTTTATTTTGCATTTGCATGTAAGCTTAGTTGTGCATATTTGTGAGAAGGATACATGGTTTCTATATCATAGTCCTTTTCTGTGCAGACCAATTTAACATGGTAAAAAGGTCTTTCAATGGATTTCTAACCTATCCCACATCCTCATTAAATGGTCCAAACATAACTTGGCATTTTTGGTTGAAGTGTTTAAAGGAAGGCCTAGGTTTTTTAGAACATTCAATTATTTTGAATCTTTTTGGCTATGATAGAGCTCGATCATTCTCATACCTTCTACCATTGGTGTTGCACTTTTATCTCTGACCTACATACTTTTCTCATTTGGATTGACCATTTATATACAATGTTTATATAGTTGTTCCATACCTTTGAGGGGTTCTTTGGCCTATCCATCAACCTCCTACTACCAATTAAAAAGCTTCGAGTGCTAGTATTTTTGTAGATCTAGAGTGGGTAGTGTAGCAGAGCTAGAAGGAACATTTTATATAGAGGTTGAGGCACAATTGAGATGATTGTAGACTAGTTACACCTCTCAATCTTGGAAAGTGATTCACGTCGTCATTCTATATATCATGGCCTCACCACTCTCTAACCAACTTAGTCATGAGGTTCGTTACAAATCTTCATGATGTCTCTTCAAGGCTATTAGATAGCAAGAAGAAGCTTTGATGGAATATGTAGTATCCCATAAAGGACATTGATGTTAATAGAATCCCATTGATAACTTTAGACAAGATAAGGATGACAACAGTAATGCAAAGAATTGAGTTATTATCCATTACCTAAATTTGTTCAATTTTCTCTATGTTTGTAGTTTTTTAACTTTGTGTTGTCATATGATTTGTCATTCTATATCCTTTATTATGTTATCTAATTTTCCTATGTTGTATGCATCATTAATCTACCATTTCCCCTCCACCTGGGTTGAAGTGGTTTACTTCCCTGCTTGCCCACATCAACTCACCACCTATAGAGGAAGATAAGAGGAGAAGAGAGTGGAAGATAAGGATCTACTAGCAAAGCAGACGTGTGTGTGTACATATGTCTTGTACATATAGATATGACCATTCATGTAAATGGTTGTATAACTCCTCCACCTATCATTGCTTGAATTATGGGGGTGCCAAATTGCTAGTTCTAAAATTCAAAACACTAAATACTTCCTTAAATGAATTAAATCATGTTTTATTTATTTTTTAAATAGCTTTACATGATTTTTTAATTAAAAATTCCTTGTAAGAGGATTTTTTAGAAAATTCCATGTAAAGGTGATTGGGCAAGTGTTTTATAACTTTTGTTGATGTTAGAAGGTACATAGTTCAGTACAAATTCCAATGGGTGGTTACATGGCATTTTTTGCGTTTGAACTTGATGAATATTTAAAATTTAAGTGTAATTTAATTAAATAGGGCATTAATGATGGAAAAAGTATTTTGCTATAACTTTTGATTGGTAACTTAGAATTGAGTGCAACATTTTGCAGAAATGCATTTTTTTCATCCTCTTTAAATTGATCTATTTTTTAAAATAAAATGCACTAAAGTTATAAAGTGTCATACTTAGGGGGGTTATGGGACCAATTACTTTTTACCACATACATCATGTATTGATTGCTCTTATCTATATGGACTCTTTTTTGGCCCAGTCAAAAGTCCATTTCTAGAGTGTGCACCATTGTTTTACCTTAATCCAACATTGATTACTCACTTTGATGCATTATTTATTGTGCCTGACATCCCTTTCATAATCATGCTTTAGGGGTTTGTTGTAGAGTATTTTATGTAGTTATGTACTTTTTTGGTATATTCTCTTGATCATGTTGACCCAATTAGAGAGTTTTCAGATGAGGAGATTCATTTTATATATAGTGATCCTTCTTGGGAAGAATAATTATGCTTCATGGTGTACTTACATGGAACACTTGATCAAAAAAAAATCATATTCCATTTCTATATGGATATATTCCTAAACCCACTGATATTATTTTGTTGAATAAGTGGGCTAATACTTGTGATAAGGTTTTTTCCACTCTATTACTACATGTTTCCATGTATATTCATTTCCATGTGGAATATACACACTGTCCATGCACTATTTAGAGCATACTACAAAGTCTTTTTAGTGATCCTATTGAGATTTATGTCACACCTCCTCCTCTACTTTCTATTGTCTCTTCTGAGACTATTGTACTCTCTCCTCATGCTTTTATTTCTTATGATGATACATCCATGGTGAACAATTATCTTCATTCTATCGATCCCCCACTACAAGACAAGATTTTCTCAGACCTTTGCTATCACATTATAGATTTTACATATATTCATGTGTAGATTGTTTCTCTTTTAGAGCCTTCACAGACTTGCATTTCTGAAGACTTCACTGATTTTAGTGAGAGTATACACATTGAGATTATTGATGACTCATATGTTCCTATAGGCATTCATTTTACAGATCTGAGTGCTTTATTTGTAGATTAGTATTTAGTTTCGATAGTTGTTGAGTCTTTCTCTCCTTTTCCCATGGGCATTCTTTCAATGAATTTTCCATGTCTATCTTTTTCTCTGGTTGTTCTCTCCCCTTCATTGTATACTTTTTCATTGTCATCTTTTATAGTTAGTCTTATTATATTTGATCATATTTTGGCACATTCTAGCATTAGTAGGGAGACATTTGAGCATTATCTAGAGATATACAACTTCATTCGTACATGAATTCCACTTGAGTGAAAATTTAACAGTTTGATAGCTAGTGGTTTCTTTCTCTGAAAGGAAGAGACAACATTTTTTATAGTGAAACCTACTACAACATTCGACATGCAAAATTCTATGCATACATTCTCTTTCCTTTTTGTAGAGGCACACATCCTTCATATTTTGTAGGATACTGAGATCATCGTGACATATTTAGATATAGTCGTGTGGTAATAGTGTTAATGTCTTGCCAAGTTCCCTAATTTCTATTTTTCCTAAATGAGAAAAACACTCTATAGGAAAGAGAGATCTGCAGAGGGCTCAAATATTTTGTATAACTCTTCCTGGTCATTTATTTTGGATTTTATGATGATCTTATGTGATCTTGGGAAGTCAGTGGAATTTTCACTAAGATATGGTGGGACCCTTCAAGGAAACAAAAGTGGTTAGTCCTATAGTATATATGTTTGTCTTCATGGTTCTAACCCTAGGGTGGTCATGACAGAAACAAGCAAAGTAAGTAGTACTTGTAACCATGTTTGCATAATAGGGAGATGTCATTAAGTAGGGTCTTGTGAGATTGATACTCTAATAATAGTGCAATTTGATGGAACTACGGTGAGTTCTATAGGTAATTTCCCATTATTTACTTAATTTGATATTGTATGTCAATTTTCTACTTCACTATATAATGATTATAAATATAAAACTTATGTTTGAATAAGAGTCATTAGGGATGATGACGAGCTTTAGGGGGGAAGGATATTACATCTCGATTCCTCGCCAGGTAAACTTGTTATATTATTTGTGGATATCTATAGCTAATAAATTTATATTTGGTTACTTTTAACTAACATTGAATAATATTATTATGGGGTAGTAGAATAATGCTTATTTACATGATCATACTATTACAAGTTAGCTATAAGTATAAATTTACTTTATAATCATGTTGATTTATCATTTTAGCTATATTTTATGATGAATATATATCATGATTTTTATTGTCTAATTACCTATTTTGTTGTTAGGCTGATGCAAGAGAACTTAGCCCTTAGAGTGTGATGGATGGAGAGCTTCATCAAATAGGGTTATGTATATCTAGATGTTGGAGGATGATAGAGAAACTGACGGTACCCTACACACACCACATTAAATAACACATGATTAGTTACATAAATTTAAAGGTTAGTAAAGTGTGTTTAATTTTGTTTACATTAGATAGTCATTTTAGACATGATTGTTAGCATAGTTTAGTTGGTTATTTGAAATTATTTTTGCAAACATGTTTTGCTTAATTATATTAAATTAAGATTTATTGATTTAGTTGTTATTAAACCAATTTGAAATGCTACTTTAATTAGCAAATATATGTATATTTATTATTAATGAATATATGTAAATGTATGCTAGTTTAATATGAATATATATATTTATATTTATTATTAAAAAAAGAAAAAAGATAAATAAAATAAAATTATATATTATATATTTTCTGGAAGTAAATAAATCTAAATAATAATAAATAAATAAATAACTCATATATAGGAAAAGCAGCAAAAACTCTTAAAAGAGGGATTAAATTAAAAATAATATTTAAATAAAAAACTACCCCTATTTATTATATAAACTATTAGAGAAGAGGCATCATAGATAATTAAGGGAAATTTTTGGAAAAGAAAAAAAATAGCATATATGTAGAATTGGGAGGATGAATCGAATCGGTTAGGGAGGTGAACCAAAGAAAATTTTGATTTTCTACGTAAGTAATGTTTTGAATTCTCATGTATGATCATGAAAATTTTTAGAAGGTTAAGGGTGTTAAGCTTTAGTGATTTTCTTGGACTGTAAAGGATGTTAGTCTACTGAAGAAAATGAGAATAATAAATATCCAAACATAACAGACATAATTAAGCACCGTAATTACTCTTTTTTTTTGTATGTTCACTATGGCATCGTTGGAAATATTCCCTATAAAATGCATGCATAAGTATGATTTCACTAAAAATAATTCTTAGCTAATTGGTTTAGTGAAGGATTCACCAAACTAAGTTATTCATTGATTTAAATCTTTAGGAATCGTTGAAGTGAAATACAAGAAAATATTATATTAAGTTGCATAAATTATATTCTTAAATATAATGTAAAACATAAACTATAATATGAAACATATAATGATACAATATGAATCGCTGATGTTGATCCACTGTAGTTAACTTTTAAGTTTGAAAATTATTGGATTTAAATATTAAAATAAAACTGATGAGTTTTATATTGTAACATCGTTATATTTTATTAAATTAAAATCGTTATATATTTAAAAGCACCTAAGCAGTTGTTACTACATTTATTTTGGAGTTGTTACAATGACTTCATTAGGCGATTCTCCTTCCTAATTAGACCCGTCATGTGTGAATTTTATGCAATTAAATGATTCGTGGAAGTCAAATATTATAGTTATTTAATTAATGTCCTAGAAAACTAGTAGTTGGGTGTCATCATGCATTTTAAACCCTGCTTGTATTTTTCATTTGTCTTATATATCAATTGGGATACCTGGGGTGACTTGCATAGTATTTTTAAAATTTGAGAGCAAATTTAAAAACACTAGTATCTACCAGCATACCTTAGGTATGGTGACCTGCTAGTCTCACAGTTTATATATATATATATATGTATGTACTCTCTATAATGTAATGTTTGATATACAACCTTCACGTCAATATGGATTGATGATCTGCTTGGATTCAGCTAACATAAGATTATAAATATAAAGTTTAGTTGATTTACTGGGTTCATTAAGTTAGAGGTTCCTGATATTATTATCTCTGATACTTATTACAACATTACATCATATATATGTGCTCTATAATGTAATGTTGTAATAAGTATCAGAGATAATAAGATCAGGAACCTCTAACTTAATGAACCCAGTAAATCAACTAACCTTTATATTTATAATCTTTTGTTAGCTGAATCCAAGCAGATCATCAATCCATATTGACGTGAAGGTTGTATATCATCATTTGAGGCATATTAATATAGGCGTGTATATTAGAGATCACATGGTATACCCATATATTCGTATGGTAAGTGTTGTTTTTGTGGTTAAAAGCATTGCACAAATATAGGTTTTAAAATTGTAGGTTTTTATATAAGGTTGTATATCCATATGATCATCTTATAGGGGTGTGTATAATATTAGTAAATAAGTTTAAGGATAGCATATTAAGTGATGTTTATACCTATAATGGTTCTGATTATATGATAAATTATAAATTACGCATCATGAATGACTGCGATACATATTGAGATTATTAAGCTTGTAATTTATTCTAATAAGATATGTTACATCATCTGTATTTAATGATTTAACCCCTATTGGTAAGGACCACTTTGATGATAATTATCTAATACTTATGCAATATATTGTGTTAATGGTTGATTGCACATAATATCAATGAATGGTAACATTATTGTATATATTAGGCTGCTACATATTGTGATCTTAATAAGATATTTGATAGCTTGGAATATTTATGATGTCTGGTTACAACTTACTATATTATTATATTTGAGAGCATTCCTCAGTTATATGCTAAAGAAGATAGGTAGTAAATTAAAACTTGTGCAAGAATTTCTCATTTGTATTTCGCATGGATATAGCATTGTATATTTAAAATAATTATTCTTTTCTAAGTATCCATTACATACGATACCTAATATAGTGATATATTTATCGGGTCTAATGTATTTGGAGTTCTTTCGCATAAGTAATTTTCTAACAAGTTAGGAAAAATGACTTACATAGGATAATATGCATAGATGGAGATAAGAATTGGGTGTACCAGAATGTAATAGTATCATATGCATTCAATGTATAATTAAGAATCAATTGACAACCTTGAAATATAGAAGTATGTATATTGTTGAACACATTATTACTATCTATAGAATATTTGAGTTTGGGAGAATATAATATGTTGGGTTGTATGCCTCCATGTTTCATAGATAGTTATAAAATCATCTATACATATTTTTGTAATCAAGTTTGCCTAGTGATTGATGAAACCACATGAAGTCCTTGACTTAGGTATACAGTTGTCCATTGATATAGTATTTGTATTTAATTTTAGTACACACTGATAGGATTATTCAATAGATCTCAAGTGGATCATGCTATACTCGTCTTGAATGGAATTTTTCAATAGGTACCTTGATTTCCTTTTGGTGTCAACATCAACATGACTTACTCTAATAGTGAGTATACAAACCTCCTCAATGTATTTTTTTAGACTCGTCTCTATTTCTCATTTATTTTTCAATGCCTTGACAAACATTAAATAATAATCATAAAGTGTGAATTTGGCCTTCCACTTTACAACTGATATTTCCATGGTCATGAACATATCCTTACCTCTATGTAATATTTTCTTCTACACATGCTCTAGCCATTAGAATGTTTTACACATCAATTGTTTACGTTCAATACTAGGATATTCATACTTTCATACTCAAAGTACTTATTTAAGTAAATGATCTAATCATTGAGTTATTCATAATTCAAACTCCATGAATAACAAGGAGGGTGGATAACTTCAGCTTATTATGAATATTTGAAACTACATTAATGAATCTATATTTATGTTTATTGACGTATTATTATACTACCTCATTTTCAAGTGATTCTTCTATAACTTCAGCATTTTATTCTTCATCCCATACCCTACCACATTGATGTTTTTTGAGCTCCATAGCCTCAACATTTGCTTGATTATTTCATAATTTCATTCTTCATCTAACACCCCAGTGCTTACACATTTTGTGGTATCCATAACATATATATATATATATATATATATATATATGCTTGCTTATCCTTCATCAATATAACCAAGTTTGTAGGACTTGGCACTCTAGGTACCCTTACAACAAACCATACTTGGTGTGCCATGTTTTACAAATCAAAGAGAACCTACTACACCTTCTACCCAACACTCATTATATATATATATATATATATATATATATACCTTCTTTATTGTGTGAAAACATATCCTCTACCTTCAGTGCACACATATATGATTATTCAATAGATCACAAGTGGATCATGCCATACTTATCTTGAATGTAAATTAGAAATATGTTACATGATTTTCTGTCGGTATCAACTTCAACATCACCTACTCTGATGGTGAGTATATAAAACTCCTTAATGTAAATTTTTAGATTCATCCCCATTTATCATAGATTATAAAATGTCTTAAATAATGTTTAATAGTAATTAAAAAGTGTGAATTTATCCTTCAATTTTACAACTTGTCTATCTATGATCTACATCTTATCCTTACATCTATGTAGTTTTTTCATCTGAATGTGCTCCCACCATAAAGATGTGCCATGCTTCAATTCTTTGCAATCTAATAGGACCCTCTTGGGATATTTATACTTTCATATTGTATTTATTGAAATCAGTGATCTAATCAATGGGATATTCATAATTCAAACTCCTTGAATAATAAGGAGTATCTATCTTAAACTTATTATCAATCTTTGAAGCTACATGGAGGAATATAGTTTTATGTTTATTGACATATTCTTCGACAACCTATTTTTCAAGTGATTCTCATATGAATTTAAAATTTCATTCCTCACCCAACACCCTAACACATCGATGTTGTGTGGTCTCCATAGCCTCTATATAGGCTTGCTTATCCCTCATCAATCCAACCAAGATTTCAAGACCTAACACTCTAGGTGCCCTTGTAGTGAACCTTGTTTGGTGTGCCATTTTTTACAAATCAGTGAAAAATAACTACACCTTATACCAAACACTCATGTTATAAGATACCTTAACTAATTTATGCCCACACTCTTGAATGTGGAAAATATATTTTATCCATGTAGTCACTAAGAAGGAATAAAAACATGATAAGACCGAAAATAATGCAGTTATGATTAGGAGTCTCGATGAAGATAATCCTGTAACTTTACAAATTCAGACTTAAACAACATTAATCATGTAATAAATTAGATAAAAAAACAACACGTTTATTTATTTGATTTAAACAACAATAAACTATAGCTTACACATAATAACTGTAACATAACAATATGAAATGAAATGCATTACAATACATGATTATATCTATTTAATGATGTTTATCATTAAAATCATTGAATAGTTGGGTAAGGTGTATAGGTGTCGTTATATAGGCACAAAATCCACCTACTTAGAATATAAATCTGTAACCCAACAACACCATTAAATATTTTTAACACATCATTGTGAGCCAAAAACATTGAATGGTCATTAAAACTATGATTCAACTCAACACATCACAATAGAATGCATCATAACATATTACATCAAAATTTTATATTAAAAGTAACCATAAAAACCTTTTAGGATTCAATGAATTAAATGCAAATGGTTTGGAATTGCAATTTATATTTGTCCCTAATGCATCACAAGAATATGTAAGAATAAGACCAATTTTATGAAAGGCATGACCTTTCCATATTTTCACTATTAAGAACATACATCCTATATGAGACCTTGCAGGCTTATGAGTTAGAACTCACTATCCTAAAAATCTAAATTATATGTGAATTTTATAAATATGTGCTAAACCAAACAGTTACCTTCAAAACATACCCTTGTAAAGATTCTTAAGCAACTAAAAATTAACCCAAGCCATGTGAATCATCAATGCATATAAAAAAATATTACAAATAACTGGATTGTGTACAAAAATAATATAAAACAACATACAAAAAGGTCAAATCAATATTTTCACAAACTAAAAAATGTTTGTTTTTACTAAATGTTAAATTATTTATTTTTAGTCATCATAGGATTACAAGTGAACCCGAATGTTAATTCTTCACAAAGGAATTAAATTTTAATTTGGTTTTGACTCAATTAACTCCTACTTTTATCTAGGATTAAATCCACCTAATTAATTTTCTTGGAAACTAATGACTAAAATCATTTTCTCAACGTACATTTATACATTTTGACACCATATCAAGCTCATATGAGAAACCCAAAAATAAAAAAAATAAAGACAAAACATCTATTTTTCCAATAAGTTTATTTTAACTAAAAATTGCATTGACACTACACCTTTTTAGATATCATGTGGTAACATTGTAGTTTTTATGAAAATCCATGGCCTCATCGTGTTTATGTATTCTAGGATGTCCTACAACTTTTGAAGGCCATAACTTTTACATACAAACTTGGATTGACATGCTAGTTTTATTTTCAAATTAAATAATTTTTTTAAAGGAATCCAAATATGTATAAAAATATGATCTTTGATGAGATATTCATATTATTTTAGCCATAACATTACAATCTATATATTTTGAGGTCATCAAGTGTCACAACTTCTTCTTAATCCCTCACAATGGTTAATCAACTTGAGCTACTGAGTCATGAATGATAGAAGAATGAACCTAAGTGCTTTGAGTTACATTTTTATACAATGAATTAGCTAACATAGCTAACATATTGCATTTTAAATTTTGATCAATTATGCAAGATGGAGGAAATCCATAGCATAAAATATAGTTAAATAAACTGGATAGTTATATAAGGAAAACTTCTTGACTACTATTGAATTTTTTAATTAATTATATGCATCTTGAGATTTATTAGAATTGAGTTTAAGGAGGACATGGAGGACAATATGATTGGTAAATGAGTACAATGAATATTGTATGATTAATAAATATGCAAGGTTGGTTAGGTAAAGTTTAAACTCTAAATTCATAGTCAAACCAAGTCAAAAAATCAAATATAGAAAACAATAACTTCATAGGAAGAAAGACACTACAAAATAGTTTAAGGTGAATTTAAGCAGATAAATAATAGTTTTACACTTGTTTTTCATATAAATTATTTTTATAATTTGAAGGATACTATTATATATTCTTTGTATGTGTTTAATTATGTGTGGATCCTTTACCATAATATACTTAGTTATTGGTGTAGGATATTCATTATTCTATTTACTTATTAAATGGATAATTCCTACACTTGTAGATTTAGCTTACTTAGGTGTGATAAGAGGTTAAGTGGGTGAGAGGGTGAGTTTCACCCAGAGTTCCTCCTAGAGCTAAACTAAATGCCACTATGAGTTCTCCTATGATTTTCACAGTGAGTTACATTGAGTCTAATTATGATTTCTCCAGTGAACTATCTCTCCCTACTCCTCTATATTCCTCTTCACCATGCTATTTTAATTAACCAAAGCAATGTAGAGTAGATAATTGTAAGCAAGGAATTTTAATTTAAATGAAATTATTGAACATATTCTTGCACTTTTATGAATATAATAAGGGTCATCATCATTGCAAAATACTTGTGTGCTTACTCTACCAGAAGATCACCTACTGGCCTAGTCTGACATGTTATCCAAGCTTGAGGTTCTAGTAATGATCATCAATTTATCTGGATGATTTTTATTTGTATTCTCTTAAATTAATTAAGAGGAATTTATATGTTGCTTTTATTTTACATTTGCATGTAAGCTTAGTCATAAAGATTTGTGTGAAGGATACATGGTTTCTATATCATAGTCCTTTTCTGTGCAGACCAATTCCACATGGTAAAAAGGTCTTTCAATGGCTTTCTAACCTATCCCACATCCTCATTCAATGGTCCATACTTAACTTGGCATTTCTGGTTGAAGTGGTTAAAGGAAGGCCTAGGTTTTTAAGAACATTCAATTATTTTGAATCTTTTTGGCTTGTATACAGCTCGATCATTCTCATACCTTCTACCATTGGTGTTGCACTTTTATTTATGACCTGCATACTTTCCTCATTTGTATTGACCATTTATAGACAATGTTTTTACATTTGTTCCATGCCTTTGAGGATTTATTTAGCCTATCCAACAACCTCCTACTTCCAATTTAAAATCTTTGAGTGCTAGTATTTTTGTATATCTAGAAGTGGGTAGTGTAGCAGAGCTAGAAGGAACATTTTGTATAGAGGTTGAGGCAGAGTTGAGATGATTACAGACTAGTCACACCTCTCAATCCTAGCAAGTGATTCACATAGTCATTATATCCCTCACGGCCTCACCAGTCTCTAACCAACTTGGTCATGGCCTTTGTTACAAATCTTCATGACATCTCTTCAAGGCTATTAGATAGCAAGAAGAAGAAATGATGAAATATGTAGTATACCATAAAGGATATTAATGTGAAGACAATCCCGTTGATAACTTTAGACAAGATAAGGATGATAAGGGTAATGCAAAGAACTGAGTTATTATCCATTACCTAAATTTATTCCATTTTCTCTATGTTTATAGTTTTTTAACTCTGTGCTATCGTATTATCTGTCATTCTGTATCCTCTATTGTTTCATCTAATTTTCCTATGTTGGATGCATCATTAATCTACTATTTCTCCTCCACCTGGGTCGAAGCGGTTTGCTTCCCTACTTGCCCACATCAACTCACCACCTATAAAGGAAGATAAAAGGAGAAGAGAGTAGAAGATAAGGATCTACTAGCAAGGCAAACATGTGCATGTAGATATGTCTTGTACATGCAAATATGATTGTGCATTCAAATGGTCATACAACTCCTCCACCTATCCTTGCTTAAATTATGGGTGTGCCAACTTGCTAGTTCTAAATGTCAAAACACTAAATACTGCCTTAAATGAATTAAATCATGTTTTATTTATTTTTAAAATAGCTTTGCATGATTTTTTAATTAAAAACTCCTTGTAAGAAACCTTTTTAGAAAATTCCATGTAAAGGTGATTTGGTAGGTGTTTTTTAACTTTTTTTGATGTTAGAAGGTTCATGGTTCAGTACCAATTCCAATGGGTGGTTACATGGCATATTTTGTGTTTGAACCTGATGAATATTTAAAATTTAAGTGTAATTTAATTAAATAGGGCATTAATGATGGAAAAAATATTTTGCTATAACTTTTGATTGGTAACTTAGAATTGAGTGCAACTTTTTGTAAAAATGCATGTTTTTTCATCTTCTTTCCATTGGTCTATTTTTTTTAATAAAATGCACTAAAGTTATAAAGTGTCATATTTAGGGGAGTTACGGGCCCTATTACTTTCTACAATGTACATCATGTACTGATTGCTCTTATCTGTATGGACACTTTTTTGGCCCAATCAAAAGTCTATTTCTAGAGTGTGCACCTTTTTTTTAACTTACTCTAACACTGATTACTCACTTTGACACAATCTTGGTTGTGCCTGACATCCTTTTCATGAGCATGCTTCAGGGGTTTTTTGTAGAGTATTTTATGCAGTTGTGCACTTCTTTGTTATATTCTCTTGATCATGTTGACCCCATTAAAGAGTTTTTAGATGAGGAGATTTATTTTGTCTATAGTGATCCTTCTTGGGAAGGATAATCATGCTTCATAGTGTACTTACATGGAACACTTGCTCACGTAAAAAAATCGTATTCCATTTCTATATGGATAGATTCTTGAATCCACTGATACTATTTTATTGAATAAGTGGGCTAATAATTGTGACAAGGTTTTTTCAACTCTATTACTACATGTTTCCATGGATCTTCATTTCCATGTGGAATATACACACTGTCCATGCACTATTTAGAGCAAACTACAAAGTATTTTTAGTGGTCCTATTGAGATTTATGTCACACCTCCTCCTCTGCTTACTATTGTCTCTTATGAGATTATTGTACTCTCTCATCATGCTTTCATTTCTTATGATGATACATCCATGGTGAATAGTTCTCTTTATTATGTCAAGCCCCCACTACAAGACAAGATTTTGTTAGACCTTTATTGTCACATTGTAAATTTCACATATGTTCATGTGCAAATTATTTTTCTTTTAGAGCCTTCACAGACTTGCATTTCTGAGGACTTTACTAATTTTAGTGAGAGTATACACATTGAGATTATTGATGACTCATATGTTCCTGTAGATGTTCATTTTACAAATCTGAGTGTTTTATTTGTAGATTAATATTCAATTTTGACAGTTGTTAAGTCTTGCTCTCATGTTCCCATGGACATTCTTTCAACGAATTTTCCATGTCTATCTTCTTCTCTAGTTGTTCTCTCCCCTTCATTGTAAGTTTTTTCATTGTCATATTTTATAGTTATTCCTATGATATTTGATCATATTTTGGCACATTTGAGCATTAGTATGGAGACATTTGAGCATTATCTAGAGATATACATCTTGATTCATACATGCATTCCACTTGAGTGGGAATTCAATAGTTTGATAGTAAGTGGTTTCTTTTTTTGAAAGGAAGAGACAACATTTGTTAAGAGAAACCTACTATAGCATTCGACATGAGACATTATATGCACACATTCTCTCTATTATTTATGGAGGCACACATCCTTCATATTTTGCAAGATACTTAGATCATCACTACGCATTTGGCTACCTCATCAGGGTTTGTTGTTGGGACCCAATTTTATAGCCCACCTAAGCTATGCTTAAGGGGGTATTGGAGTGGGCTTTCTAGTACTTATTTTCATTGTCTCTCTTTTAGGGGGGAGTTTTTTTCCCACTGGGTTTCTCTTTTTATTGCACTTATTGATAGTTTCAGTGTACATGGGTACCTCATTAGGCCTTGTTGTTGGGACCCATATTTTCTTTTCCACCCACCTAAGCTACACTTAAAGGGGGTGTTGGTGTAGGATATTCATTATTCTATTTACTTATTAAATGGATAATTCCTACACTTTTAGTTTTAGCTTACTTAGGTGTGATAAGAGGTTAAGTGGGTGAGAGGGTCAGTTCTAACTAGAGTTCCACCTAGAGTTGAACTGAATGCCACTGTGAATTCTCCTATGAGTTACACTCAGTCTAACTATGAGTTACACTCAGTCTAACTATGAGTTCTCTAGTGAACTAACTCTCCCTACTCCTTTATATTCCTCATCACCATGCTATTGTTATTAACCAAAGTAGTGCAGAGCAAATAATTGTAAGCAAAAGCTATAAGTGTAGAAATTATTCATTTAATAAGTAAATGGAATAAGGAATATCCTACACCAACACCCCCTTTAAGTGTAGCTTAGGTGGCCAGAAAAGAAAATATATGACCTGACAACAAGGCCTAATGAGATACCCATGCAATAAGTGGAGTAAAAGGAGAAAATCCAGTAGAAAAAAAATTCCCCGCCCGCCCCCCCCTGCCAAAAAAAAAAGATAGATAATGAAAAGTACTAGAAAGCCCACTCCAACATTGGTTAGCTAACGAATATTCTTACAATCGGAGTCAAACCAAGCATAACACGGGCAATGGTCAATATATTTAGGTAGGTGAAGGATATAGATTGAATGGAAAAAATCATATGAAGTTGAAGAAAAATATATTTAAGAGAAGAAACTAATACACTCGACTAAATTATAGGTAACATGCACTAAATAAAATCTAATTTTAATAATATTAATAAATTTTTCATTAAATTTATAGTCAAAATAAGTAATAATAATTTTTTAAAAATTAACAATATTAAAAATATACTCAAATTACAACATATTTTCTTTAAGTCAATAAGACATTTAAAAGATAATAATATGACATTTTAAAAAGTAAATAGATATGAAACGAAGAAAAGTGGCTTTAGACTTTTTCGCTCTATAGTCTAAACTTTTTAGAACATTTCAATGGTTAAAAATTCTTGACAATAAAATTAATCTAAAAACAATAAATTAAACAACATTTTTTATTAGATGAAATATACAATCCAAATTGCATTCATATGTCCCAAAAGAATAAACACATATGAAACAAAGAAAAGTTACTTTGAACTTTTTCACTCTATAATCTAAACTTAACTTTTTAGAACATTACAATGGTTAAAAATTGTTAAAAATAAAATTAATCGAAAAACAACATATTAACCAACATTTTTTATTAGATGCAATACACGGTCCAAATCGAATTCATATGTCCCTAGACATATACACCTTTCAATATTGTTACACTAACTTCACGTCATTCCAATTACACTTTTTCTACAGGTTAATAGTATTTGGGACCTTGGAATCAGATTAAGCGATTTTCAACGTCTCGCGTTCGGACCACGCCAAACCCTGATTTGGCCCCTTCGATCGGCCATGGACAAATTTATGCAGCCGCCGCAGCCTCACCCTCAGCCGCAGCCGCAGCCACAACAGCGTCAGCAAAAGGAATTGGACGATTCTAGAAAACGTAAACCCTCTGTGCAAGACGACAGACGAAGCACAACGCTGAAGAAGATGAGGCTATACAATGTACAAGAGATTGCTAATAACAATGGCAGCTCAAACTGCACGTCGTCCTCCCTTGAGCAAAGGAAAGGATCCGGTTGGAGAAACCCATCGCTGCGGGCGGGGCTCGATCTCCTTACCTCTAACGCACATGAAAACCCCCTTCCCAAATTGCCGCCCCAGCAATCCAAAGTGGTTAATTGGCGGCTGGCTTCTTTTATGGCGAGGGAGTACCTCTCCCGCGGGACAGTGTTGGGGAAACCATGGCCGCTGCAGGAGTCCAACAGAACACCAAGTGAAAACTCCACCGCCATGCCAAAACTCCTTGAAGGCGACGAAAATGTCAGAGAAAAGGAAAAGGAAAAGGAAAAGGAAGGGCTCTACACTATTCTGACCACCGATTTCCTCCGCTCCGATGACGTGCACATTCGTGGCATTGTGAATCCTTCCAGTTGGCCGCTTGGATCGGATTGAGATGACAAAATCCCACAGAACAGAATGTTATTAAAATTATCTCTTTACAGGTGGCACAAAGGAACCTCTCTGAGTTTGTATTTCACATTAAAGGATCGTTGTGTGAAGTAGCAGTGGCGATCACGGGTTTGTCGGTATGATGTCTGGACGAATGAGACAACATCCTTTAATGTGTTCGAGTTATAGGCAAGGGGAAGGAATCGAACACTGATTCATTGCTTCTCCATTTGCCAAACCCTTTTGAAACCCTCAAAAGAAGGTTGATTAATGGTAGCGAGCTATTGGATAAATTTGATGGTCAGATGGCCGTATTTATTTTTTTATTTTACTTCAATACAATCTTCTTCTTTTCGTTAAAAATTAATTTGATTTTCGGTGAAGTTTTAAGGGAACTTGAAAAGAATTTTAAAGAAACATATATATTATTTTAATATTTTATTCTTTCAAAGTATGAAATTTACAATGGTGAATTAAAAACTCTCATTAATACTTAGAGTCAAATTTAGTACTATAGATTTCATCAATGGTTTAATTATATAGACCGAAGTTAGATAAGTACCCTGTCTGGAAATTATTTTTATTTTCATTTAAATGAGTATTATATGTGCCCATGCGTTTATTCCATTTCCCTTGTTATTTAAAAATTTAAGGCCGTGTCCATATTCTTTAATGTTTTTAAAATCCATAATATTTTTTTCAAAGTTTTTTATTCATATTATAGACGATGAAAGTTTCAAATAATTAAATCTACTTGATATTTTATTTTATCAAAATACATATTTATTTATATTTTAAAAAATAAATTAGTTATATATATAAATAATAAGTTTTTTTTTCTCAATTTATTTTAAATTGGTGATGAAATTTTATATTTGATATCCATTTAATAATTATATAATTTTTCAATTATTATTTAAAGTAAATTATTCTATAGTTTTTAAAAATTATTGTTTGAAATTTGTAATGGAAAAAATAATAACATTTTAGATATATGGTTATGTTTGGATCTATAATTTTATTCAAAAATATTCTTTTGAAGTGTGACATTAAGATATAATTAATTTGAAGTCATTTCTCAATAATTAGTGTGAAATTTATAGGAAAGTAATGTAGTTGATAATCAATGTAGTATGCTACAAATCTATGATAAGAGGTTCAATGTTGATATTTCTTGACATTTTTCAGTTAGATGTATTTAAGATATCTATATTTCAAAAGTTGAAATAATGACAAAAAGTTTTACATAATTTTTTTCATTTTTTTTTTGGTCAATTATGTATGGATTGTAGAAATGCTATCTCTTTAATTGATGCCCTTCATGGAATGGAATTATAATTAAAGGCGAAACTTCTTGAGAAGTTGAGAATCAAACTATCCTAATTGTGATTCATAGAATGTGATCCAAAATGTTGCCTAAAAATGTTATACATGGTTTTTTCTATAAATATTTATCAAATACATAAAGATTGTAGAAATATTCTCTCCTTAATTAATGCCCTTTATGGGGAAAATATACCTAAAGGCAAAACTTATTTAGAAGTTGAAAATCAAACTATTTTGAAGTTGGTTTATAGAAAGTGATCTGAAATATTGACTAAAAAAGTTTTATACATTGTTTTCCAAAAAACTTTATTAAATAAGTATAGACTATGAAAATACTATCATTTTAATGTGGATACTAGTTATGTTAGTAAGATAAGCCTAAAACAACATCAGAGAATGAAGGCATCTAATAGTATGACATGTCATTGATGAGATGTGAGTGAGTTTGTAAAGTAACTTAGTTGTTTCAAGCAACATCCAACTTCAAATCTCAGTTTGGTATTATTGGGTTGGTTGTGGTCGATCGTTGGTATTCTCAGATTAGTTATGGCTATTATTGATAAATCTAATACTTGTGATAGATAATCACTTGAAGATCTGGGTCCCCGATTATATCCCAAACTGGTTGAAACTCTGGCCAAAAGTGCAGTACCTATGGTTAGTCTTAATTTGACACTCATTTGACTATTGTACAAGAGTTGTCCCTTTTTTTTTGAGAAGAAAATTGAAAAATTATGATATCTTAAGAACACAACATAGTTTGGACAATTTTTTTTATTATGGAAATATTTTTTCGAATCAATACCTAGATTGAGGCCATCTACTACCAATTACTATTTTTATATAGAAATTAAATAAACCATTGATTAATTTAATATTTAAAAAATCCAATAACCACCTAAAAAATGATATTTGTTATTGTTTCAAATAAATACATTTAAAATATCAATATTAATTATATATTTAATAAATTATTATAATTTAAATAATATAAATAATAATAGAACACAAATATTATATCATTCATCAAAATATAACTAATAAAAAATAATTAAAATAATAAAAATAAATCTAACTTTAATATCATTAATTAATTTAAATTTTAATTAAAATTATAAATTTTATTTCCATTGTTTCAATTAAATCTACAATCTCTTTAATATTAATATTAACCATGTAAAACTAAAATCATACAATCGCTAAAAGTTTCAATAAATGATATTAATGCATTATTAATATATATCCTTTTGATGCTAAAGATAAATTATAATTATATATATATATATATATATATACGATGTTTGTATTGGGCCCCTAGCCTGCAAATTTAAGATTTATAAAAAATAACCCAAAGGTCAATCGACAAATCAGAAAGAAAAACTACCACCATTAACAACAATTAGCAAAAAACCCTTTAAAAAGAAGGGTGCAATACAAAAGACAATAGAGAACCCAAACATTATGAACCGACCACCAAAAAACCAAAAAGGAACAAGATTGGACAAGAATCAATGTTAGAAGTTTAAACTAGCACGAACCTCATCATCCGTGTCAAACAGGTGGATTATTTCCCATCTAGCTCTTCCGTAATTTTTTGCAACTTCACCTATTACATGTTATTTTAGAGCATTACCACTAGAAGAATATGCCAATGGGGGATTGATGCCCACAGGGGTGTATGGATTTGATTTCTCCACCAAAGCTTTATTATACCATAGAGGCACCACAACCTTACAATGGAGAACCCGTTTCACCAATTTTCTTACCACCTCCACATGTCATTGATCATGATGATATGCCTTAAACTGTGCCATCTCTAGAATTTGGCATTTGAGTTGCATCATCAAAGATAGATATAAATTTCCAAACCTTCATGTGTGATGAATTTACCTTCTTTTGTAAATCTTCCATAAAACCCAGGGGAATCATGAACCTCATCTCAAGTGCCCTTAAAGTAGAAGCTGGGACAACCCTTAATTATCCCACCTAAAAAATGGTAGATTTGGGAGTGGGGTTAAATCATGAAGCAGAATATTCTTAACTAAACCAGTGAGAAACACTAGATGCACACAGAACTCCATGACCTTCACCACCACTTTTAAATCAGACACCAAGAACATAAGATTCGACATAAAAATTGTTGCCATTTCAGAATTAGCCCTAATTCAAACACCCTTCCCAAGAAAATCTTGATCGATAATATCTACTATAACTCCAAACATTTCTTTAGTCAGCATCCAAAAAATGTGTTTGAGATGTGCTCATGAGATTTGGCCATCAAAATCCATTTAACAAGCTTCATTGGCTCTATATACACACGTAGTCACCAATGCAATCTTACTCACATTATCCATTCTTCGCACATCTGACCTCAAACATAGCACACAATCAAGGGTAATTTGAAAACATAAATGTAATGAATGTTGATAAGGACTGAGAGGGTAGGAGACATAACGAGGTGTGAGGGAAGCCTTGGAACTCCCTCATGCCTCAGGTGATTACTAGTCTTGCCAATTGATCCCACCTTTCCTCATAAATGCAAATCTACCACCTGCTTACTGCATCTAATGTAAAGTATTTCATGTAATGATGGAAAGACGATGCTAGGATGACCAACCCATAAGATTTAGTTGATTCCTACTTTGTTATAATTACACCCATATAAAATAACTAACAGATTTTTTAATTGCTCTGTGAGTAAAGTAATATAAAAGTAGAAACTAGAGAGAGAATTTAGTCAAAATAGATCATCAAGATAGATGGAAAATATTCCCAAGCATTCCTCACATTGTTCACTCGATAAAATTTTAGTTGATCAATTTTGTAGTTCACCAAGAAATTCATAGTTGAATTAGCTTCCCAATAATAGTGTTTACACTCAATCAAAGAAAAGGCCTCTATATCCCTCTAGGTATTCTTCAAAATATTCTCTAGATTCCAAGAGGTAGACTCCTTCTTTTCCAATGTCGAAATGACCACTTGAGAATCACCCTTAACAATCAACTTTGGTATAGCACATTGGATGGCCAATTCGATACCGCTCTCAAGTGCTTGGGCTTTCACTTTATTATTAGAACCATCTTGAATCTTCCTAGACATGGCTTGAATAAGAGATCCACAAAAATATTAAATAATACATCACACCCTTGATACACATAGGTTTCCATAGGATGCTCCATCGACGTTAAGCTTAAACCAATCCACAGGAGGGGCCCAATTTTTATTTCTTAGCCTTTCTTTCTTACCAATAACTATTGACCCATTAATGGGGGTATAGAGATCAGGTTCCATTTCATGAACATCTCATATCCCAATTGGAAAGATGTCTTTTACATATCTTGATCTGTGAAGAAATGACTTCCAAAATTGACACCTTAATATCTCTAAGAATCTTAGAAAGAGGCTCCTTACCTTTGAATATGCATGAATTTACCTCCTTCCAAAGAGACCAGATCAATACAATAGGACTAGCATGCCACAAGCCAAAAAGGGAGTTTTAGACATCACCAATTGCATGAGGATAATGAAACCAACAGTAATGGGGGCCAAGCCTAGCACCATTCTAATTTATCACAAAGTCAATGCCAACATAAAATCATAAGAGGACATGAGAAAAGTAATGGTTCATAGTTTCTTTGTTAGCTTTGCAGAGGACACACCATGATGGGCTATAAACACCCATCTTTGAGATTATATCTTGGGTCAAGATAGGATCTTGTATCATGAGCCTAGTAAAGCCCCCAACTTTTTACAAATCATATTTATCCTAGCAAAGAAAACAATCCCAAGCCATCAAATCATATGTAGCATCTACCATTTGATAACCAAGATCTAGGATCCAATCCAATGGAGGGACTTGGCTTCCTCATTGGGGAAACTTTTTCTCAATTTCAAACAATTTGTGAGACTAACCACTTGATCAACAGGAGTTCCCAACCCCTCAAAATATTTCCACACCCAAGTGTTTCAACCAAAATCATTAATCAGAACAATATAGTCTGCAACTAAAGAGCCCTAAGCCAAATAAAAAATACACTTAGCATCCTTAATGTTTGATTCTCAACAAGAGGTTCATGGCCATTCCAAGAGCCCTCCAAAAAAATTATAATCCTACCATTATTAATAGTCCAAGAGACATGATTCACAATAATGGATCTATACTTAAGGAGAAAATTTCAGAGCTATGAGCTTTGAGGAGGATCTACTATATAGATTATCCTCTAGGGATCATCCAAAGCAAGATATTTACTATGCAACACCTTGACCCATAATGCCTCTAGTTTAGACAGCATAATCCAAACTAGTTTTGCACCCAACGCTCGATTCTGAAGGTTTAAATCTTTGACTCTAGCTCCACCCATTCTCTTAATTTTATACACTCTTTCCCATTTCATCAATGGGATCTTATTTTTATTATGCATTCCTTTTCATAAGAAGTTCTTCATAATTTTATTAAGATCATTAATGATATGGCCTAGAGGCTGAAGTACCAAGAGGTAATAAATGGATAGCGCACTTAAAACTAATTTAATGAGGGTAATACAACCTACTAGAGTAAGCCATTTACCTTACCAGGAAGCTAGATGATTCTTAAATGATTGAACCAAACTCTCCCAATGAACTGAGCATGAGTTACCAGAGAAAAATGGAATTCTCAAATATTTATATTGTAGTTTATTGGTATTAAAACTTAGAAAAAGAGAAATCACTTGTTGAATCTACTTAGAGCAATTTAAGAAAAAGATCTCAAATTTTCTTATGCTCACCATCTGACCAAAATTTTATTCATAACTAGAGAGGATATCCTTAAATACTTGTGCTTCCCTAACTGAGGCTTGACCAAAAAAGAAGGTATCATCCATAAATTATTGATGAGTTAAATTTACCAAACCAGTGGACACTTGAGTTCCATGTAGCAAAGCACCCTCCTTAGCCTTAAAAATAGCTCTGTCTATAACATCAAACACCAAAATGAAGAGAAATGGAGATAAAGGATCACCTTGACAAAGACCTCTAGAAGCTTAAAAGAAGCCAACTAGACTGCCATTCCCCATAATGGAAAATTTAGGATTGAAAATATTGCTAAAAATCTAGTTACACCATTTTTTTCAGAAGCCAAAATTTTCCAAAAATTTTAAGGAGGAATCATCAATTAAATTTTTCATATGCTTTAATGATATTCAATTTCAACAACATGCCTTTTCGATGAGAGACCGAAAGGGAGTGAATAATATCATGAGCAATAATAACACCTTCCTGAATATTCCTACCTAGGATGAACCCCGCCTGTTCCTCCGATATCAAGAACTCTAAAAAATTCATGAGTCTTAGAGACATAGCTTTTGAAATAATCTTATGAACTATGTTTCATAAGGAGATGGGTCTGAAGTTCCCAAAAGAATATTGAGAGTCTCCATTAGGAAAGTGGGATATAAAAGTAACATTCAGATCAACAAAGACTTTAGATCTTTTCCTAGATTCTTCCACCATCTGAAGGACATCCACTCCTAAAATATCCCAGAAGGTGTGGAAGAAATCAACTGAAATCCATCAAGACCAGGGGCCTTATCCTTTTCCATTGCAAAAAAAACATTTCTAACTTCATGGAGAGAGAAGGGGGCCAAAAGATTTTCATTTTATTCAGGAGAAACCAACAAGGGTATGAAAGTGAAGTTATGGTTCTGAGCTTGGAGATCAGAGAATTTAGCATTATTGGGAAGATCAAGGAAAAACCAATAGCCTCATTTCTGATTTCAATAACATTGGTCAAAATATTTTTGTCTGATGCACAGATTTGAGAAATATGAGTGCAATTTCTTTTGATCATGACCAAGTTTTTTAAAAACGCTGAATTCTTATCACCTTCTTTTAACCACTTTGTCTTGGATTTTTTCCTGTAAAATATTTCATCCTTCAAACATAATTCCTCATACTCTGATAGTAGCACTTTTTCTTTCCTATAGGAGGATTGATCTATGCCATCTTGGAAAATAGAGTGACTTAGATTATCCAAATCCACTTCCACTCTATCTTTTTCCTCAAATTTTTTTTTCAAACAATTGATATTCCACTCTTTCAGCCGACCTTTGATAAATTAATGTTTTTGGGCTATCCAAAATAGGGAGAATGATAATTTATATGACATTGCTTCCACCAGTTTTCCACTATCCCAAAACTAGATCAATCCCTAAGCCACATCTTTATATTTATCCACAATGATAGAAAGAACAATAGGAAGATGAGTAGAGCCAGTAAAGGAAATGATGAAAGATTTGGTCAACCAATTTTGGGACATCCTTGAGTTTGAGACAAGAAATCTATCGAAGCATTCCCAAATGTTTTTGTCTCCACATATTTTATTATTTCAAGTGAAAGAACCTCCTTTGGGTGGTAAATCCAATAGATCATTGCTAGTAATAAAATGATTAAAATATGAATTCCATTAAGACCCCATCCATTTAATCGTAATCTTTTCTAAATGATGAAAGATGGCATTTAAATCCCCATCGAGGGTAATCTTAGAATTCACAAAACAAGCAAAAATGTCATTGAGTTTTGCTCAAAACTATAACTTGGTAGTCTAATTGTTAGGATAATAAACATTATATAAGAAATAACTCACATTAGAATACATATAAGATATTTTACAGAATTCCCATTAAGGTCCATATTCAACCATTTCAACTATAACTTTATAGGGTAAACAAAAAATAGCAAGACCTCCTGATGCCCTAGAAACTTCAACATAGGAACCTTTCCATCTTTTACACCCAAGACGCATCAAGGAGAGGGATTATTCCACATTTAATTTGGTTTATTAGATTGACACTACATCAGGTCATTCAAAATAGAGGAGGCATTTAACTAAATGCCATTTGGTAGGGGCATTAAATCCCCTAGCATTCTAAGAAATAATTTTCATGGTGACTATGGGAGGACTTTCATCTCCCATATTTCAAAGTTAAATAAATTAGTCAAAATACCTTATTTACCACATGAGACTTGATCCACCATTATAACATGCTTGTCTTTCCTACCACATTTTAGACCTATACCACAATTAAACTTCAGTTGACTCTTTACAATGGTCAAACATTCTCTAGAGAAAAGTTCTTCAGAATCTGATTGTTTAATCTCAAATTCACTTTGTATAACTTCAATCATAAGGTTATCTGCTTGATCCGGGCAATCCTTGTTAGGAGAGACATTTTCTTTTTCTAGGTTTCCTTTCAAGTGATGAATAAAATATTTGATGGCTTGAGATTTCTCTAAGATAAAATCAAATCCTTTGATCAATGTGTTTGGGGAAATAAAATATGCCTAGCCTAGTTTTCCTAGTGGCACTTTCATCTCTGGAATATCCACCCTTTAATTATTGGAAGATGAGCATTCTACCTAGGGGGATGCTAGAAGAGAGATGAGACCTCCTTTTGTGGGTGTGAGGAGGATGGCATCTCTTTAGCTAAAACTAATGAGTCCAAATTTCCTTTATTTTTTCCTAGATCTAGATTTGTTTTGGACTAGAAGACGCCTGAGTTTCTCCCACAAAAGTTTGAGGAAGAAGATGGCCATGAATGCCTTATATGACAAAAGGAGGTCAAGGGATTCTGAGTACCTTTACCTGTATAATGTTTTTGAATATGCCCATGTTTTTTGCACTTGAAACATCATAAGGGGATATTTTAGATGTCAACTCTTTGAATCCAAACATGACATTGGGACTTAATCATATTTTTTTTGGAACAACTTCTAAAACATTTAGAAAAACCCTAACCCTAGCATAGGATGCTAAGCAACCTTCCTCTATTTTTAGATCAATTTCAACATAAGAGCCCAATAAGTTTGCCAAAGCAGTGAGACATTCCTTACTCTAATATTCAATTGGAAGACCATAAAACCTGACCTAAGTGACAACATTTCTTGGGTGTTTCAAGGTTGTGTCAAAGATGGGCTTCCAAGGTTGAAGCTAGAGACCCACCCTGTAAAAAAGCCCAAAAGGGTTTTCAGAGAACCACATTATGACTCTTTATTTGGTAAAATCACAAATAAAAACCCTTTGGATGAAAATTTAATCTCAAGATTCCTACCCTAGTGTGTAGCTATACATGCATTGATTTACCCAATAACTGGCCATTTACCTACCAACTTGTCAATCATAGCTTGCAACTCCAAGCAAGAAATGGATTGAGTGAGCTTCATAGTCTCCTAGATGAATTCTCTATTTTTGCCAACTTTCATAATCTCCCTATTAAAAGAGATTTTGTTCACAATTCCTTCCCGAATAGGTAAAAGTGACCCATCCTAAGTTGGGGATGACTCTGAAGATAATGAGCAACTCCCGCCAACTTGATCATCAAGTGGGAGATGTCCACCTGCTGGAGCCTCCAGTATCATCCCTGAGTCAGATTGATGTTGTTCCTCCAACTCTTTTGAACCTAGCTTGGATGATAAACCAATCCACTTTTCTGTAAGATGCACATCTTAGACCAAAACTTAAACTCCTACTTTGGGCTGTCTACAGCCTAGACCTACCAAAAAAATTAACATTTTTATTTTTTATTCAACCTCCCTCTCTCCATCACTCCCTCAAGACCCAATTTATAGAATCGATTAATAATATTATATATTATTAATAAGTAATTTTTAATTAAATTTAATATATTCACATATACATTTTACCCAAATTTTATAAATCAAAAGATTTTTTTTAAGTTTAAATAGTTTGAAAAAACCACATTTAAGTTTTTTTTAATGATGAATAATCTTCTATTTATAAAATTATATAAATCATTATAATAAATTTAAACTTAAAATTGAAAATTTTCTAAAAATTATGTAATGAATCGTGAACAAAACATTAAAAAAACATAAACATAAAAATATTAAATTTATAAATGTTATTTAAATAATTTTATAAAGGTTAAACAATGTTTCTATTAAAATTTCAATGTATTATTTTTAATCTCAAACATTTAAAATTTTATATATCTATGTTCAAAATTATTATATAATATAGATTTTAAAATAAAATATATTTCATATTTAACTATTTTAAATAATATAATAATAATAATATTTTTTTTCCTAAAACGTTTTTGGATTATTGATTTATGAATTTTACTATATAATTAATGTGAGGTGATTGATCATGTTTTATGTGATAAGTAAGATTATTTAATAATGATGATAAATTTATCATCTTTTTAAAAAAATTGTGTTTTTTATTTTATATATAATTTTAAAGTTTTATCTTAATTGATAATATATTTTAAAAAAAAATTAATATCTTTAAAATTTATATTAATTTATAATAAATATATTTATATATGTTTAATTATTTTAAAGGGTGAATTATTTCTAAATGTTTGTTATTAAAAAGAGTTGTGTAATTATGAAATTTTAGTACATTTAAATTTTAATCATACTTGTTGCAAAATGTTCGAAGAGTTTGTTTAATTTTTTTTCTCCTAGGCCAATAAGGTGTTTAACAAACATAACAATACTCAATTTGAAGAGTTGACTTTATTATTTTTAGGCCAATAAAGTGTTTAGAGAAAATCAATATATATAGAATACAATGGTATATTTATGAAAATTGGAATTTATAAACCCAATCTCTTCTATGTAATAGTCTAAATAGTTTGTGTAGATTCGAGAAAAAAGTAAAGAATAAAGAAAAGTCTTGTTTAATTATAATATTATAGTTGATTTATTTGGACATGACTCAAATAATTATTATAGTTATTATTTTAATTTAAAAATGATTTAATTATATAGTCTATATAAATTAAGAAAGAAATATGGAATAATTCAAAGCTTTATTCAAATTTAATATTGATTTTTTTTTAAAAAAAAAATAATTCATTTATATACTTTGTATTTTATATTTCTAAGTTCATATATATATATATATATAATAAGAAAAATATAATTTTCATATAAATTCTTAATTTTTAATCATAATTCCATATCAAATTTGAGTATGATTAAATAGATTAAAATCTTAATATAAAATTTTAATTCTTAATTACAATTTCATCTTAAATTTAACATGATTATATTTCACATTAATATTTAAAATGTATATAATTTAATTAAAAAATTTATTAAAATGTGTTTAATATTCTTAAAAAATATAAAAATAATCCATATTGAACACTTTTATCTTGTATATCCTTCAAGAAGAAAAATTATATTATATTGAAATGCAAAATTAAATTATATTGAAATGCATTAGTGTTCTAGTGCTAGTCATTCTTAAGTTAAGATCTTCATCAATAATGTGGAGATAAATATATTTGATATATATTGCTAGTAATATATTTGGAGGACTGAAACATATGACCCATCGAAAACTTCATAATATCATTAAGCATCATGGGTTTCATGTTGACTTTTTTAAATAGAAACGTCCCGTTCTTTGCATCTCACCAAACACGCTGACATCAGGCCGCTCAGATGCGGTCAAATTATTTCGATGGCCCTTCTACCCACTTCGGATATAGAAACATTGGTCTCTAAAAGATAAAAATTTTACCATCAACCAAGTCTTTTACAAAAATCTATCTGAAATTGAAATCATATCTTTAAAGTAAGGAAGCGTAAAGCTAAACCATGAAAATTAATCACTCTTAGAGATATTCTTAACATGTAAATTACTTGCAATGAATTTAATCACTCTCTCTTTTTGGAACCTAAACATTCTTTTACTCTTCTTTTCTCATAATATTTCAACTCACCCTGAATCACTGTTTTTGTAAGACAGACTGAAAATCTAACTGATAAAAATAAGAAAAAACAAAAAACAAACTCTTTATAAATTATACAAATCTGAAGAACCAAATAGATCCCCCACTCCGGTCTTTTCGTGATGAACAATATGTGCAAGTAAAACCCATTCAAGTTCCGCTTCACTCACGAAATTAATGGATATACAAATGTCTTCAAATTACTTCCTACAGCTTTCAAAGTATATTTCTTTCCTACTATATTTTTATTTCATTAATGTTTTTGTTTCTACCAACGATTTCAAATCTTCAATGATATCATAACAGGCAGAGATTTCAAAGCTCGTTCACAGCAGTCCGCAATTCTTTCAATACGAGTATATTATATTATATGTAGTGTGTGTTCAATTCTATACATATATATGCCGAATACAGAAAACCTGCTTATATATATCTATGCTTCGTATTAGCCCCTGCCCGGTCCGGTATTATTGTTTTCATCTCTTTCAATTAATTCGACCTGTTTTCTATGCACACCTGCCCGGTCAGGTATTATTGTTTGCATCTCTTTCAATTAATTCGACCTGTTTTCTATGCTCATCGAATCAGATGATGTTGTGTACGAAGCTTCAAAACTATAATTGAAAGTCTAGGGAAAGGTATTATTATTTTATTGCCCTTCTAGTTATTGTTAATGGGGGAATAATCCTTCTGACATGCGTCCAGTGACAGGGCAACATTTCATTTATTTTCCTTGGAAGAACTTAGACAATAGCAGATACTTGCATTTTACTTACCGCACTTGGATAGTGGGCATGTCTTGCAGGATAGACCAGGTGCTCAGAACATACTATCAATCCATGCAAGCAATCTCCTAAAGAAATTGATGGGAACAAAAGGAACGATGTGCCGAAATCTTGGGTGGTGCAACATGTACAGACCTGCAAGTAGTGCTACCATTCGGAAAGGGGTGACATACAAAAATATTTAGCAACCAGACAAAAAATGATAAATATGGTATTAGCTCGCGGGTCTCTCAAGCTCAAGAGAGACTGAAATCTCTCTCCCTGAGTATCTATGTCTCCAACTACAGTCTGTATCCGCGATGCAACACTCCTTAACCTATCATATCGTATCCTAACAACTTCAGGGTTTCTTAAAGCACGGAATGTGTAGAATTCCTCGTCCAACTCATCAGGATGCACTGCTTCAGCATGGGAGAGGTGAGTGCCCATATGTGGTGGATGTCGAGGCTCGAAATGGAAATGCCATATGCCAATCAAGAACATGCACAAGAAAACCGTGGGCAGGATCAACTCTACATAGTAAATCAAAATAAGAAATAGCAGGTGCACCAAGACGCTGGTGATAAGATTCTTCCAATGAGAAATTTCATTGAACCATTTGCTGACTGCTATCATTGGAGATAGTACAGACATTACGTAGAAAAAGTTGGCTTTATTCCATTGCATTTATATCTAGAGATGTAACATCCTCGCTGGGAACTAATTAAAAAATACGTAAAAAAAATTTCACGTATTTTCTAGTTAGATTTCAAAGAGGACGTTACATGTGGTGGTAGAGCTCAAGTCGTTGAAGACTTGGCTCTCAATTTGAGGAGTTGGCTTTGATACCACATGTAACATCTTCACTGAATTTTAACTAGAAAATATGTAAATTTTTTACATATTTTCTAGTTAGATCCCAACAAAAATGTTATGACAGACATTATGTGAGGATTAGCCTACAATTTCTTTTTTGACATTTTCAAATTTATCCACCTTCAAATAATAATAATTATTTTTGTCCAAATTTATTATTTTTGTCTTCTTCACATTATGTAGATGATTACAGTTACCTTAATCCCTTCCACCATTATTTATTATTTTACAAACATCTTCTTTATCTCCTGCCTTGATACTACAAATACATACTTCTAATTTGGTTATAATAGTTAACAATGCAGTCTCCAAAATTCAGTGCAGATGCAGGTACTACAACAGTCTACGACACTTGTTTCATTCATTGTCTTCAATATTTTTTGTAACTTGTTTGTGTTTTTTGCTTGATGTTTTGTATGTGTGTGTCAGCAATTCAAATTGAACACATCACGATATTAGTGTCCTCTACCACCCACTGAATGTTATTTTAAGAGCACCTTTTAACATAAAAATTAATTGTGTTTTCTATCTTGGTAAAAATAAATTGTTTTTTATTTATTTTAAAAATAAAAATTAATAAAATATAACTAACTAAAATTTATAATGTTTTGAGGAATTCATATTTTAGATTATTCGCGCTCTAAACATTATTGAAAAAAAATGAGGATGGCATGGAGGATAAAGTGAACAATAATAAGGTGATAATGAATTGCCTCAGTTTAACAAATATTCAAAGTTGGTTGGATTCATTGTAAAGGCTAAAATTATAGTCAAACCAAGCTAAAATATCATATATATAAAATAAAAAAATTAACTTATTTAAAGGAAAGACCCTCCAAGAATTTATTTGAAGGTAAATATAAGTTGAAAAATAATGAATTTACGTTTGTTTTTTAATTAAGTATTTTTATATTTCTAAAGATAATTTTATAAATATTTTTTTTTATTTTTTTAATATGTTTTGATCTTTTATCGAAATATATTTGATTAGTCTATATATATTCTTACAATTAGATTTAAATTAAACATTAAGCAGATAATAACAAATACTATGTTGATGGAGTATACAGATTGAATGAGAAAAACTATGTAAAGATGAAGGAAAAATGGCTTAAGTGAATAAACTAGTATATTCAACTAGGTTATGGATAACATTTATTAAAAGGAGTTAGATTTGAGGATATTTGGGTATTATTCATAAAATTGATGGTCAAAATAGATAGTAATAGTTTAATTGACATTCAATAATGTTAAAAAAAAAAAAAAAAACTAAAATAGTGTACATATCATAAATAAATCTATATTAAAGACAATAAGAGATATCATTATTGAGGTGACTATATTGAATTTATGACATAAATATAATAGGTGCCTTAAAAATGATATTTTTGAATATCTTTTACGTATAATTTTATCTAAGATATGTATATTTTATAATTATATTATCAAAAATATTTGATATATATTGGGTTGACTACTCTCTCTCTATCTATATAGAGGAAGGGCGGGATCACTTAATAATAATCCAAACTTATAATGAATGGTGGGATACGAAAATTGTGCCTCTAAAAATACATGTTTTGTATTATGTCACATAAACAATGAAAAAAAAATCATTTTTTTCCACTAAAATGCACATTAAAAATAACTATTTTTTCTAATCATAATTTGTTTGATCAATAATTATATGAAATATTTAAATTTAATGTTTGGCTCTCACTCTTATCCATTGAACTCTTAATGTTTTTCCTTTATATTTTTTCGCAATTCTCTCAAACCATTCCCTTTCCATTCCATTTACATATAATTTTTAAAAATATATATATTCTACAATTAAAAATCATAAATAAATTTATACATTTATTAAATTTAATCCATATAAGTTGTAAAGGGTTCAAACCTATTTTCAAAGTTAAAGTATGTAAATATTGGAAGAGCTATATTTTAACATTTTAATTTATTTCTTTCATAAAATTTATAAATAATTTATTCAAATCAATTAAAATATAATTATTTTTAAAACTTCTTATTATAAAAAGGTTGGATGAATATATAATATTAAACTTAAAATTAAGATAAATTTTTTAAATATAATCTTTACATGAAACAAATTTTATAATAAAAATAACTCTAACCATGAAAAAAAAATTATAATAAAAATAACTTCAAGCCCTTTACATGAAACTACATCCTTGAGGTGCCCATAAAATGGCCCTCCTCTTTAAAAAGTATTTTTTTAATGTTGGAATTCAAATTATAAATTCTCAATAAAAATAACATATTCATATTTTATAAATAGTCGAATCCATCTTTTCTTAGACCTTTTTTTTATTTCTTTTTTAAATAAAATTTAAATCTATATAATAAAAATTTATACACAATGCAACCCAAAATAAATAAATTACATATATTATCCATAGCCATTTCTTCACAACCGCTCTCCAAACAAAGCAATTACAACTACCTTTGGGAAATTTATGTGGATTAAAGAGCTTCCCAAAAATCTATTCCACATGTTGTTAACAAGAATTTGAAGTCTATATACAAATAAAATAATGTATACATTGAAATAATATTCTATTTATACAATTATAACTTTTAGGTAGGAAATGGAATTGTGTATTCAATAACAACGAATATTGTGAAGCTTATGGTTAGGTTGACTTTGTCGTAGTAGGGTTTTTTTTAGTTTTTAATGGTGTGCATTTTAATACAACAATTTAGTTATATTATTTAGAGGATTGGTAAATCTTATTTCCACATTTAATGTATTATAGAGTAAAATTGAATTCATTATAGGGTAAAATTGAATTGTACTTTGAAGATTTGTAAATGTAAAGATTGATATTTTTAACATTTTTAATTTTGATTAGAATGATATTTTTAAAATTTATAAATATTTTAATAAAATTGATTAAAAATTTTCAAATTAAGTTATTTGAATTTATTTTGTAATAAACACTTTACAACGTTATTATATGTTTATTTAAATTATATGTCACTTTATTATTATAAAGAGAGTTTGAATTTAAATTAAATTTTTAAATATATTCTTTATTACAATTATATCGCAACCCCTTTTGACACTTCACTTTAACAAATTATTTCTAATTATTTAAAAAAAAAATCAACAACATATTATTTTTGACATTAAACTAAAATCATAATTTTATAGTTGAAAGTTAAAACTATTAAAACCATAAATAAATTAAAATAAAATAAGATATATAAGAACCCATTGAAACTTATAAATAAACAAGTAATATAAATAAAATTAAAAACAATATTAAAAGTAATACTCTTCTAAAATCCGATACAAAGGTCTTTGAAAATAGTGCTAAGAGTTTTTTAAATCTTCACCAACCTTGAATTCAAGCCTCAAAAACTTGAGGCAACTCTCAAGAGTAGATGAAAAATGTTAGAAAGCTTTTTTTTATATGTTTGAAACTTTCTCATTTTTTTAAAAAGAAATTGACGACATTTGTTCGCTCTTCATTTTATTAATTAATGATGTTTTTTATATTTTTTTTGTTTTAAAATTATATATAATTAATTTTAGTTGTGTTGGGTATAATATATTTTTATTTTATAATTTTAATTATGTAGGTTATAATATATATTTTAAATAAATTTATGTCGATGTTATTTAAATTTATTTGAATATTTATGTATGTTAGGAAACTATATATTTTATAACAATAGAAAAATAATTAAACAAACAAAATATTCAAAATGTAAAGGATAAAACATAAGATTTATATGGTAAAATGAACAAATTACATGTGAAGTTGTGTAGATTACATATGAACTCCACAAAGATAAATATTTTTATTGGCAAAGTACCGTTAAATTTCTTCTTTCTAAAAATAGAGTGAAAAAAACACTATTAAAACTTTCATTCTCAATGAACTATAAATTATATCGTAAAAATATCCAAAATTTAATGTTATTGTCACATATCTAATCATGTACATAATCATAGAACCCTATTATTATTATTAGAAGCTACACATCTCCCTTAATAACCATTAAACATATTTTAAACCTTTATCATAAAAACATTTAAAATATTAACCTTCCATTTAAAACAAACAAACAGAAGATATGATATAATTTAATTTTAAAAAAAAAACAGCTTTGGAGCTCGATCCCCTTACCTCTAACGAACATAAAACCCCCCTTTCCAAATTCCCGCCCCCGC
This sequence comes from Torreya grandis, assembly GCA_037957365.1. Lineage (NCBI taxonomy): Eukaryota > Viridiplantae > Streptophyta > Pinopsida > Cupressales > Taxaceae > Torreya > Torreya grandis. Next base: position 2,872,247 of record JARHVA010001275.1, on the reverse strand, counting down.
AGTCCAAGCGGTTAATTGGCGGCTGGCTTGTTTTATGGTGAAGGATTAACTCTACCACGGGACATTATTGGGGAAACCATGGCCCCTGCAGGAGTCCAACAGAACACCCCCTGAAAACTCCACCGCCGAAAACGAAAAGGAAAAGAAAGGGCTCCCTGAATGCGAGGAGAGAGAAAATGAAAAGGAAAACGAAGGGCTCTACACTATTCTGACCACTGAATTCCTCCGATCCGATGACGTGCACATTCAGATTGCTTCGCAGTTGGCCGCCTGAATCGGATTGAGATAACTGTCGCAGAAAGGAAGCTGTTTTGAGTTTGTATTGTCTTCGTCTAGGGAGGGGAAGGAAGGATGGTGGCGTAAAGTAGCAGTGGCGGTCACGGGTTTGTCTTTCCGAATTCTGCACGCATGAGACCATGCCGTTTAATGCGTTGAAGTTAAAAAGATTCGAATCCTGATTCCTTGCCAAAACCTTTTCGAAACCTAAAGGAGATGGTTAGTCTACACGTTGGTAAATGTTTTCTTTTGTATGAAGCCTTACTTTTAGTCATTTTGAATTTAGGCGTGGAATTCAACGGTAGCGTGTCATACGATAAATTTGATGGTCGTATGGCCGTATCTAAGTTTTTAATTGTTGAAAAATACAATCAAATTTTTTATTTAGATGAAGGGGAAATTTTAAGTGGATCTTCGAATCTGTTAAACACCTTGAATATATGAATTTAATGTTTTTTTAATGAAATATAAAAAATATTAATATTTAAGAGTAATGTTAAATAAATAGTTTTCATCAAAATAAATTTATTGTAATAAATTTTATCAATATTTAAATTATATGGGAGTAATATTTGATTAGTAATTGATTATGGAAATTATTTTAATTTCCATCTATATGAGTATTAGATGTGTTCATGTGTTTATTTCAATTTCCTTGTTATCTAAAAGTTTTATGTTTTTAAGGTGGACTCCCTATTCTTTTATTAGAACCGGTTGAAGATACTATTGTTGACCACTATTGACAGCGATTGATAGACTATCAGTGGGTAAAATCAAAAACTATTTTTCAATGTTTGTAATATTTTTTTATTTTTCTCAATTTGTATTAATAGGTGATTACTTGCATGTTGGACATCTAATCAGACCCCTGTGTTTAGAAAATTTATAGTAATAAATCTTGGTTGTATTATAAGGCATTTGAAATGGATTTAGCAAGATAGTTTACCTATATATGCCGCAACGATGGCTTGTTGCTCTGCGAACTATATGACATGTGGCACATTCCTAGGGCCACCTGCAACGTTTGAAGTAACAACTAAGGAATCTATGTATATATTAAGCGAAGACTGATTAATATATGATAGTGAAATTAGTATTATCATTCTTATTGCTTGGTTTGTAAATGAAAAGCCATAGGAGAAATGTCCAAGTAGTTGTGCACCTTAACTATGGACAACGAATTAAGGTGCCATAACATCACATTAGATTTCAAAAAAATTACCTATTTTAATATCTTAACTACTTATAACTAAGGTTTCAATATCTAACACATTATACATTTTACGATATAACCTTTTTTAATCACGAGAGGTCATAAAATACATTTTTTAAATGTATGACTAAAACTTAACCTTTGAAATACCAATAGTCATGTATTAGAGCATCAATACTTAAATCTTACTTGTCAAGATGTAATTGATTACTTTTAATTTTATAGAGTAAATGTTGAATAAATATTAGATACTACATGTTCAACTTACGATACACTTTAATATTTATACACACCAATATATTATATCAATAAAACATATGTTAACAAAAACCTTGTTCAATGATTGGAACATACACAACTATTGGAACCTTTCCCCAAATATGTAATTGTTTTAGATTCTATATCCAATGTCAAATTGTGACTTTAATAGTTACGAGAGTCTCCAAATAAAATTGAACTTAAGTGGTTCTTGTCCATATTCTTCTTTCTATGATGGAAGGGATTTCTACAATTATTCTTGATAATAAATGCACTCTAAGTAACCACCAGCTTGAAGAAATCCTAGGCCAGGGCTACCTCTTTCTGCCTGTAGAGAACCCATTTTAAATCCATTGTCTCAAAACAAGAAACAAACAGTAGAGAATAGGGAAATCATTCTTGGGCAAATGTATGTCGCTTCCAACATAGAAAGTGCTTGGAAATTTAGGATTCTTCTACACCATTATCAAAAAATTAAACAAATGTTAATGAAAAAAATGAGAAATGAACTGAATATATTTTTAAAGTTAATGCGATCATATAAAAATAAGGGAATATTTACAATCTTGGAATTAGGTAAAACCACTTTAAGACATGAAACATTGTGATTGATATCTCTCTTCAAACATGAGACATGAAACATTGGGTGGACATGTGAAGTGGGTGAATGTTCCATCTTGTATGCAACAAGACCTATCTATTGAAGAACTTTATAAGGTACATATAACTTGGTATAAAGTTTTTAGTGTTGCTTTAACTTTAGATATAACTTATTATAAGGTTTTACTTGGAAAAAAATTATATCTACATGTTGGATGGTGCATTCAGAATGATGTTAATTTGCTTGTTACTTCATGAAATTTTTTATTAAATAAAAAAGAATAAATACAAAAGATGGCCTAAATATTATTAACCTTAACATAGAATGATAGAGAGCTAAAATTCAATATATTTCTATAAAATATAGTCTTAAAACTATGTGATTCATCTAGATGCTCCATGATCCTCATTTTTTTATCTTACCATATTTACTTTCAATGTTGTAGATGCCAAGTCAAAGGGAAATAGGAGTAAAAATTGTTTACCAAATTCTTGAAAAATATACTACAAATAGAATTTTATATTTGGATTAAAGCTTACGGATACCTGAAGTTACGAATATAACTATTCCTATTGCAATGCTATTAGATGTTCTACATTGATTTTAACTGGCCTTCATCATTAGATCTTGTAATGTTGGATGTCCCTAGCACTCTATCATAGACTAAGCATAATTGGTGAAGCAAAAATATTCAGAATAAATTATCAATTTTCTAGAGGAATTAAAAATGATAGGAAAATTCTTGAGTCTTATCTTTTTTTATCTTTTATTTGAATTATCATGGTGGAAGGAAGCTAGAAAATGTGCATATCTAAGACAAAATGTATACTTTTAGAAATCATGAATTTTTAGCTAGAATCATCTTTCTATTGCACTTGAACAATCAAAATAAATAGATTATGTTGATGCAATTTCCAGTGGTTTGATTGAGTTTATTACCAACACCTTATAAATAAGATAAAATCACCAATAACAAGTTTTTTTTCACTTATGAATATGATACACCCTAATTTTAAAAGGTGATTCTTTGGCTAACTTAAAATATAAAAGCATGCATAAATAAATAGATATAAAAGTTTCACTAAGTAATAGTCCATGACGATGAGGAAATAAAGGAGAATGTTGAAAATGATCTAAAAGACTAAAATTGAACCCAATATTGAGCTATAATTTATTAATATAAATTTATAATATTGAACATTATCAATGACATTGATAAGGATAAATTTTTCAGGAGGCAAGTCTTCCAATATGAATAAACATGAGTTTAAAGTCATCAACAAAGGCAATATTTACAAACCAAAAGATGTGCATATAACCCAAAGTATCTACCCTTAAAATTGCCTACTACAGTGTATATGTCAAAATGTATATGAATGTATACTTTTATTTGATCCAAAATTATGTTGAACCAATGAAAAAATACCTATTATCCTATCCAAAAACTGGTTTATGATAAAACTAGTATGTGAAGTCATCATAGAAATAACTGAAATAGAGAGGAATGCAAAGAGAAAGATCTATAACAAATTCAAATAATCAAATAACTTGGATAAAATTTTACATCTAGATAATGCTAATAAGAAGTATTTTTAATGATCTTAGGCAACCAAAGTCACTACCTAATTCCTCTAATTTATCACATTCTAAAAAGTATATATTTCTATTGCAGCATCAAGAAGGTGGGAGGTTCATCACATGGATGTGAAGAATGCATTTTTTCACGGTGATCTCGAGGAGGAGATCTACATGGATCATCCACAAGGGTATATGCAAAATTATTCATTGGTATGTAGACTCAAGAAGTCACTTTATGGCCTCAAGTAGGCACCTAGAGCTTGGTATGCTAAAATGGATTCTTATCTTCTGTCTCAAAATTTCATATAATGCAAATCTGATCCAAATGTTTATATGCTAAGAACATCTAATTCTTTATTTCTCATAGTACTCTATGTAGATGATCTACTAATAACAGGTGATGCACCCACCACCATTGTTGTAATTAAAACTATTTTTCATGATAGATTTTCTATGAGAAACATGGGTCTCCTACATTTTTTTTGGCCTTGAAATCAGCCAGAATCAATCAAGAATCACAATTGCTCAGTCCAAGTATGCACGAGATCTCTTGGTTCAGTTTCACATGACTGACTGCAAGTCAGTTGTCACACCTTTCCTATTAGGGGTCAAGCTTGAAGATGGCAAGGATACACTATTGGTTGATTGCACACACTACCATCAAATTTTGGGGATTCTTATTTATCTCACTCACACTCATCCAGATCTCTCATATGCAGTGGAGGTTGTTTCTAGATACATGCAAGAGCTGCATGAGCTACATTGGAAGGCTGCCAAGAGTATACTTCGCTATGTCTAGGGAACCATTTGCTATGGGATTCATTATTAAGCAAGTTGTGTTTTGGATCTCATTAGCTACACTGATTCTGATTGGGCTAGTGATAACATTGATCGCAAGTCCACTTTAGGATATGTTCTTAGTTTGGGATTAGGGCTCATTTTTTGGTCAAGTAAGAAGCAATCTACCATTGTTTTATCATCAATAGAGGCTAAATATAGAGGTGCAGTCAATGTTACCATTAAATTCATTTGGATACAACACTTCCTAACTGAACTTGGTATCCTATTTCATCATCTGACTTTCATTTGGTGTGACAATCAGAGTACACTGAAGGTTTCTAGAGATCCCATACAATGGCAACGGACCAAACACATCAAGATCCACATGCACTTCATCCGTGAATTGATACATGATGGATTCATCGACTTGCATTACTGTGTCACTTCTAAATAGATTTTTGACATCTTCATGAAGACATTCATTGAGAAAAAGTTTCATTTTCTGCGAGACCTTCTTGGTGTGAAGAAGACTACAACACAATAGCTGCCATGTGCATTTAGTGTCTCTTTTGAGGGGGGTTTTGTTCCCACAGGGTTTTCCCTCTTTCCTCTTCTTTTTTATTTTCTCCTTAATTAGCTTAGGGGGGTGTTAGCGTTAATTTCTCTTCCCTCAGGCGTAGTCCAATGCCAAGCTAACTTCCTGTTTATCTAAGCTAACTAATGCATAATTTCATGCAAACAAGGATGGTTAAATAATAGTTGAACTCTGCTTTTCTATCTCTTTCACCACTTCTATTTGCTATGGTTGATTATCTTTTATAACCTTTGTTAAGGCCTTTTTTATTATTAAGGAAATACAATAGAATCTCTAGATTGTTCTTGCTCTATTTTTTTCTTCTTTGTACTATATTTTTTCTTGCTTCTCTATTTTTTTTCTTTTAGGCTGATGCAGTTGTAGCTACGAATTTCACAGGGTACAATCATGTACTCTTTCTATCAATGTGTGGCTCTAGTTAATTACACTATGCTGTAGGACTTGATGTCTGTCAAATGGGATGCATTCTCTTGTCCATGTGCACAAGGCAATTACAGAGTGATGAGTGGTCATGTTATCCAAGTAATGGCATAAGGACCTTTTCCCATGCTGATAACTCTATTATGTGCATATTTATCCATTGATTTCGATACCATTAATTTTTTATTAGATTTTAATGTGGATGTAAGGATGTAGAGGTTCATTCAATTTCTTGTTAATCCAAACTAATATTTCCATTAATGGTATTTTGAATAAAAAATCTACTCCAAATATGAGTGCATCATCTATGAGAGCAAGTTTGACAATTCATTTTGATAACTCAATGCACAGCTAGAGACTAACCATGAAGTCATTGTGAAGTGGGTTAATCTTGAATCATTTTCTTTACATGAATGTGGTGAGCATTTTTTGTTTGTCTCAGTTTTGTTGCTAATACTAATGTCATTTTTATGTTTTTAAATCAACTCATTTGTTCATGTCAAATTTTTCTATAAAAGTCTACAGAGTCATGATTTTTTCTCATTAAACCCATGTTTTGTACTAAAAGGTGGTTTTAGTTAGCATTAGATCCACTACAATACAAAGTGGGTGTTTTGAGACAATATTTAAACAAATTATTTCAAATTGAGACAATTTTTTTTGGGTATTGTCTCAAACTAGACGTCTCTAATTATTGTCTTACCAAAGACAATATAAAATAATACTTATTTTGCTTATCAAAAGATGACATCATTTTTATCTCTCAAGAGATGATATCATTTTTGTCTCTCTAATGATGATATAGAATGCAATTTTTTATCTCAAGATAAAATATCATTTTAATCTCAATTATCATCTCTTGAGAGGCAAAATAAATTTAATCAATAAAAAAAATATTTCTTCTAGTGCAATATTTATATCATCAATAACACCAAAAAAATATGATAATTATTATTATGAAACAATTTAGGTGGAATCTTGTGCCCACAAATGGGTCTAAAAGCATTTTATTAAATTAAAAAGAACAAATACAGAAGATGGCCTAAATATTATTAACCTTAACATAGAATGATAGAGAGCTGAAATTCAATATAACACTGTAAACTCTAGTCCTAAAACTATGTGATTCATCTAGATGCTCCATGATCCTCATTTTTTTTTATCTTACCATATTTACTTTCCATGTTGTGGCTGCCAAATCAAAGGGAAATAGGGGTAAAAATTATTTACCAAATTCTTGAAAATATACTATAAATAGAATTATATATTTGGATTGAAGCTTAAGGATACCTAAAGTTACAAATACAACTATTCCTATTCCAATGATATTAGATGTTCTTCATTGCTTTTAAGTGGCTCTCCTCATTAAATCTTGTAATGTTGGATGTCCCTAGCACTCTACCATACAATAAGCACAATTAGTGAAGCAAAAATCTATAGAATAAATTATCAGGTTTCTAAAGGAATTAAAAATGATAGAAAAATTCTTGAGGATTATCTTTTCTTTGAATTATCATGGTGGAAGGAAGCTAGAAAATGTGCATATCTACGACAAAATGTAAACTTTTAGAAATCATGAACTTTTAGCTAGAATCATTCTTTCTATTACACTTGAATAATAAAAAGAAATAGATTAGGTTGATGTAACTTCTAGCGGTTTGACTAAGTTTATTACCAATACTTTATAAATAGGATAAAATCACCAACAACAAGTCTTTTTTCACTTATGAATACGCTACACCCTGATGTTAAAAGATGCCTCTTTGGCTAACTTAAAATATAAAAGTATGAATACATAAATAGATATAAAATTTTCACTATGTAATAATCCATGATGATGAGGAAATAAAGGAGAATGTTGAAAATTATCTAAAAGACTAAAATTGAACCCAATACTGAGCTATAATTTATTAATATAAATTTATAATATTGAACATTATCAATGACGTCGATAAGGATAAATTATTCAAGAGGCAAGTCCTACAATATGAATAAACATGAGTTTAAAGTCATCAACCAAGGCAATATTTACAAACCAAAAGATGTGCATATAACCCAAAGTATCTACCCTTAAAATTGCCTACTGCATTATATATGTTGAAATGTCTATGAATGTATACTTTTATTTGATCTAAAATTATGTTGAACAAATAAAAAAATACCTATTATCCTATCCAAAAACTAGTTTGTGAAGTCATCATAAAAACAATTGAAATATAGAGGAATGTAAAGAGAAAGATCTATCACAAATTCAAACAATCAAAAATCTTGGATAAAATTTTACATCTAGATAATGCTAATACAAAATATTTTAATGATCTTAGGAAACCAAAGTCACTACCTAATTCCTCTAATTTATCACATTCTATACAGTATATATTTTACAAGAAACCAAGCAATACTTGTCAAAGACTACTAATGATATCAAATATTTTAAGGAGATTCACATCTCTAGATGATTTATTTATTGAAATTTGGTGAAATTATTGACAAACACATGTTTCATATATAATATAAAACATGGCATATCCTAAGGACAATACATCGATTCAATAGAATATATTGTACATATTTAAGTTATCAAATATGTAAAAAATACACTTAGAAAAATGATAACAACCTCACAAAGAATACCTAAAATGAGAACCTAAAATCAATAAATAAATTATATACCTAATAAATATGTTAGACATATATGCACTCTACTTTAGGATAAGGTTTAGAGCTCACAACTAAAGACTTAAACGATAATATCAAAACATGGTTAAAAATCTGAACAAACAAGTTAAACCTTGTAAAATGCATCTGTGTGTGTGTGTGTGTGTGTGTGTGTGTGTGTGTGTGTGTGTGTGTGTGTGTGTGTGTGTGTGTGTGTGTGTGTGTGTGTGTGTGTGTGTGTGTGTGTGTGTGTGTGTGTGTGTGTGTGTGTGTGTGTGTGTGTGTGTGTGTGTGTGTGTGTGTGTGTGTGTGTGTGTGTGTGTGTGTGTGTGATGTCCCTTTGGATTTGTCATGAGAGAGGATCTCATTCATGAGGTACATTATATGTTGTTAATTTATGTTCAACTACAGGCATGAGTTATGTCATGAGGAGTTTGTTTCATGTGGTTAAGTTCCTAATTTAATGATAGGGTGACATGAGAAGTACCTATATAGTATTACCCATATATTATATCTATGGATACAAATGCATCTCCATGTCAATAAATACATAGGGGAAGGAAAACACAAAATCTAAATCTTGACTGCTTCTCAATCTCATCCATTTAAAAATCCCATTAGGGATAATTTTATGATAAGTTTCTTCATTAAAAAACGTGATTAATATTGGCTCCATGGATTAGATTTTTTCTACTAAAAATTTATCATTCATCCACATATGATGACATTTTGAAATAATATTCCATTGATAAGGGATGTCATGGTTGCACATCCTAAAGTAAAATGGATTTCATGGATTGACTTTGATCTTGTCATAACAGACATGGATTATTATTACCATTTGTTGAATTATAAAGACTTTAACTTGATTATTCATAGGGAGAAAGATGTTTATGTTAAGATTAATTGGTTAGGTGTAAATCAGGTGTATTTATTATAATAAATTATGAATGGTCCATGGAGTTCATCGAGAGGTAATCTACCATGGGGTCATTATGAGTCTTCTATATGTACAATTTTCTAAGATTTTATATGATCTTCTTCTTGGCATGGCTATGACTCATTTAGACGATCAATATTTTCTTATATATCTAGTGATCAAGGAAAGAGGCAAGTGGAGTGATAATATTTATATAGAGAATTATTACCATTTTTAGTGGTAGTGGAAGGATATAGTGGGGACTTATGTGAATGTGAGAAAGTGCTACAAGTCTATGGAGGCTAAAAACCTAAATTTAAAGAGAAATTATGTAAAGAAAAGTGAAAAAATGCACAAAGATGTGAAGGAGTATTATTTTAAGAAGAGAGGGATAGGGATTTTATAGAGGATACCATTTGTTACTCATTTTACTATTTTTAATCCATGCAGTGGAAATAATAATAACATATGTAAGGCAAAATAATTTTATCACAAGAACCAAGTTTATGTTGACCTGCATGTAATATATACACCCAAAAGTGGGTAATTTTGTGTGTGTGTGTGTGTGTGTGTGTGTGTGTGTGTGTGTGTGTGTGTGTGTGTGTGTGTGTGTGTGTGTGTGTGTGTGTGTGTGTGTGTGTGTGTGTGTGTGTGTGTGTGTGTGTGTGTGTGTGTGTAGAATATTTGGAGCCTCATTCCATTTTGAATAGCTACAAATTGATATATTTACCTATTCTTATATGTGGAGGTCCCATAATAGAACCCATTAAAGTATTTAAAAATCTTTTTTTTCCTTGAAGTAAAAATGGGATAGAATAGGTTTTTTTTAATTAACATCTATAAATTTTAGGTTACCTTATCCAAACACCATATTTTAGTTTTAAAATGACATCCACCAAGTTCAGTATTGGTACACTCAGATTTAGTGACATCCATTGGAAAAGGATAATTGCATAGCATTACAATATAAACATTTGTAATAAGATCAATTCATCAGAGTTGGAGGTATGAATGTTAAAATGTTTTCAAATTTAAAAGTTTGAATTTTTTTTATGACATTTCAATCATAATACATCACTAAAGAGAAATAAACTTTTTATCAATATTAGCTAATTCACGAATCTCAATAAGCAAAGAAAAAATACCCTTGCATCCAAGAGAAGAAGGCTTATAATTTTCAAATACACTGGCATCTAGGAGAAGAAAAAATATCCCTAAAAGTGATTGAAAAAAGATCACATACAATAGGGATGAACTCAAGATGTCAACTAAAAACACCATATTTTATATAGTTTACCCAATTAATCATAACATTCACAACTACAATCAATAGACCAAATAGTTCATCATTTATGTAGGTACATCTATTAATAATTTAGCATACATCCAGGATTGCAAATAGGAACAAGAAATTTGTATTCCATAACATTCTTTGTAGATCAAATAGTACCCTAGTTGGTTATTGAATAAATTACAACAATTGAATATTTTCCCTATTTTGGTAAGTTAATACCTGAGAATCTTGGTTAAAGGAATAATATTGATCTAATATTGATTCTAGTTTATAAATATGAATGAATAATGACCTTGGTTAAGGCAATAGTACTAATTTCTTCAAAGGCCATGAAAGCTTGACAACATTTATTCAAAAAAATTGAGATAAATGTGTTAATAAAACTATCATGAGAATAATCATGAGGATCATGGTAATTACATATTGGAATTTGATAAGATCCCTGTATGTGGGTTATTTCTAATGGAAGTATTTCTCTATTTTATAGAATTTTGATTTAGGATCATTCACCAAACACAATAAATCATAAGATAAGTGGTTGTCAACATGTAGAAGTATTCATACAACAATAAACATGAAAAACACAACTCAAACTTTTTAAAGGATTACAAGTATTATGCATTTAGTTGGAAACACCTTGCAGATTACAAGGATTATGCATTAATCAATAAAACAAAAGTGAACACATAAACTATTTATTACACTACATTGGTAATGCTACTTGTGCAAATGGAATTTATAATTTTCTCAAAATATATAATATAAAATAATATACATGACATATTTGTGAATACATATATTAAATATAGTAAGATATTATATTACAATAAATGCATTATACATTGTTCGAAATGCTAGCTATTGACAAGTTTTTTAGAATTGTAGATCATAAAATGGAATTTCCCTCTAAAAAAAAGAGAGCACATGTAATGAAATAAGGTGAAATTACTGATTAATTATATATATACTAGTCCTAGGAAAATAATTTCTATTCATTTTTGTAATCTGTCAATGAGGAAATATACTAATAGATGGTGTAACATGCAGATCATGTTGAACATCCCCATCATCACAATCTCATGTGTACTGGATTTTTTGGGGATTTTTTCTGATGAGGTGTAGGAAGGTCAATGGATTCATTGTGTGAAACAACAAAAGCATCCAGTGTCTCCTCATACTCAATTCTAGTTATTCCCATTGATGATTTTAAATATTTTGCTTGTTATTATACAACATGGATTATTTAATTAAATTATCACAATATCTATAGATAAATATTTTATTATGTTATTAAATATTAAAATAAGCTTACCTAAAATTCATTCTCATTGATCAATTTCTTTCCTCGATATAGCATGTGTTGTTAGAGGCCTTGGGAACTATGTAATAAAGAATATTTAAAATCTTCCTCTAAAGTTTCCTTTTGAAATTGGTGAACCTACATGTACAAGGTAATATTATTTATGAAATATAATTTCTCATCAAATACATATAACTCACAATTTTACAATTTATTCCTATAAAAGAAGAAAAATAATAAAACTATTTACTAACTAAGCTACCACATATGCTATTGTACCCACTATATCCCAATTTATGGGACCCTATGCTTAAAAACCTAGATTGTGTTGCATTCCTTGTGTCTTGAAGGCATCCTTTACCTCCTTATTCTACAAATGTCCTATAATTTGGATTCTTTTACCTTCCTCTTAAATTTTTCATCTTTAATAAGTCAGTCCATGTTGCTTGGTCTGTGATCCAATCTAGTTAGGGACATCTTAGGTCATTTCTTAGCTTTGACCTTAATTTTTATAGTTTGGAGTGAATGTAAATCCATGCATCATACATTATGACATCCTTATTAAAACCAATATTTCCAAAATCTATTATGACATCTCCAAATAGTTCATCTTTCTTCCATTTCCTTTGTCTTCTCCAATCCATTTGGATGGTATTTTCAAATAGGTGTTTTATATGAAGAAATAAAAATTGGAAAATTTTTGACACCATTTCATCCTTTAAGATATTTCCTTTTTAAGTTAGCAATATTGTAGCCTCTTTCTTTCTCTTTGTACTTTTTGGTGTGTATGGTTTTCCTACACTTCTATTTAGCTTGCTTAGTTGTGCTCTTTTTGTGTACATAAGGGATGTTTATCCCACATGTATGAGGATGTTGGATTGAAACCTTTATTCCACCTATTTTGAGGAATTTAGACCCACATACATGGTATTATTGGGATTAACCTATCTTCTACCTATATATATATATATATATATATATATATATATATATATATATATATATCTTCACCGAGACATTTCTAATATAATTCAAGGATATTTTTGAATACATAGTACTTAGTATCTACTCTCATCTAAATTGAAGTATTTAATAGAATTCATGTGTTCGGTCAACTAGTATGTGGTCTTCGACATCCACATTAATGGACAAATATTTCATGGTATCTAAGTGGGTAGTAGTATAATGACCCTTAACTTATTTTATTATAATAAGTTTGAAATCTTTAGTATTTTACTAACTTGTATTCTTATAAATTAGGAGAAAACATGAGGACATATATGTCCATCTACTATTTATTTCTCATGTGCACTTGGAATTTCCATTTTCATGTATTATCTTGTGTATTAGCATACAAGTTTTGATTGAAAATACATAATAAATAATTCAACCATAAGTTTTTATCTTGAGCATGCACATCATCTTTAGGTGTTTGGATTTTAACACCCTCCAGTGACTTAGATAAAAAAATATAGTGAACTACTGATAAATATTACATTACCTATTGGTCAACCTAGTTTCAAGAACTACTTTAAAAGGCCAACATATAAATTTACATGGTATACTCTAGTTTGTAAGTTTACATGCTAGTCAAATGGCCTTCCACACTTGGTTCACCCTGATCACAGTTCAAACTCATCACACAGTTACTCAAGATTGTCATGTTGTCAACCTGTCTCTCTCCGTCGCCATCCACATGACCTCTTCATCACCATATAATTGGAAAATAATCATTTTGTATTCCCTTCATTCCATTTGTAGAATTAAATATATGTTATAAACCACTTGCATGCATTATCACTATTTCATAATTGACATTTGGGTTCTTACATGGTAAGATGTCTTAAACATTAACTAGTTCATTCTAACCACTGCCCTCTAGTTCTCTGTTAGGACTTGTTCCAAAGTCTTAACATTAGGTTAGTTTTTGGTAGAAATTAAATTACTATTGTAAATGGGGCATGCATCTTTTATAAAGACACCCCCATAAAATAAATAAACTTAGTTTAATTATTAGGTAGTTTTTATGTTTTATGATTATTATTTAGATTTGTTTTACGGGTTGTTTTCCCGTATTTAGTTGGTTATTGGATTAGTTGTTTTTACCAGTCATTGGTAAAAACTATATAAATCCATATTTGCTTTGTGAAAGGGTTAACGGAGTAAAGGCACCCTTATGTAATTGTTATTTTGAAATTAATAAAATACTTGTGCACTCGCACTAAGCGGGGACAAGGTTCAATCTATTTTGATCCTGGAGTTATCAGTGGTATCAGAGCATGGTTGGGAGCACGGTGAATTCGAAGGAGGAAGGTGTGATTTCATTTGGCATGAAAATAAGGTATGCCATATAGTTTTGGTTTAAATATTTTGAAAAATTATTAAACTATTTTAATTTTTCAAAAATTATTTATATTTAAACCTGTATTTTCCATATACCACTGTCTGGCCTTTTTGGATCATTCATACTCCATTTTTTCTGAGTTCAACCTCCTCATCTGGCATAAAAATGAATTTTAGCATTTAATGTTATTAATTCATTATTTTTTTGAGCCAAAATCAGATTTGTACGGCCTATTTTCTATGGAAAACATCTAAATATTTTCAAACGTGGCTTCCATTGTGTTTTGCATTCATTTCAGCTCCTTTTTAAATCCAAAACATCTGCAAATCCTGATCAAATGGCATTAAAACCTCTGTTGTTGCATTTTTAATTGAAAATCTAGAAAAATCTGAGTTGTACGTCCTGTTGTACGGCCTTCAAATGCCCAGGCTTGTTTTTTATTCATTCACTGCAAAATATACCTTAAAAAATTGTAAAAACACTGTCAAAATCATTTTTTAGTAGCCTATACGGATTTGTACGGCCTAGGTGAGAGAGAGCAAGTGGAGAAAAAGTTTCCAGCAGCAGCCATGGCATCCCAGGCAAGCATGGCACTAGAATAAAGTTTAGAAATTTTTTTTTGCTGTTCTAAAGTTTTATTTTTCAAAAATTTGCTGTGGAGGGCCCACCCGGGAGAAAGCTTGAAGTGAAGGCTATCAAATAAAAAAGAAAGGGAAAAAGAATTTATTTATTTACATTTTCATGTAAATTTTTTTAATTTTCCCTCATACACAGAAATCTGGTATAAATTTAAATTTCTGAGTATAAAATTTTGTAAATGCTCTTAAAGCAATTGGTTAAGCCTATTTTGCTAAAAGCTTGCAAGGGAGGAGGTCAAGGGTTCAAATCCCTTTTTGGAGAAAGTTTCTTTTTGCCTTGGAATATACTTTTTTCAATTCAGAATATTGTAAAACACATACTTATTGTATTGTGTTATTTATTTTTCGAAAAATGGGTGAAATTCAATCTTTTTTCTTTTGCATTGTTGTGGTGAGATAAGGGTGTAATTGGTGAAATAAGGTTGTAATTTGGAAAAATAAGGGTGTAATCATTAATTTTGGTGTGGTTAAGTGCAAAACCCATCAAAAATACTTGTTTTTTCTTTTACGCTCTATGCAGAGGTTAAGTGCAAAACCCTGTAGAAGCAGTGTCTTGTGCAGTGAGTGTGATATTTGTTTCATTTCTTTCGCATTTTGTCGCACATTTCTCTACTACACTTGCTTTCATTTAAAAATTCCAAAAATTCAAAATTTACTTTCAGATGGTGATAGATTAACAATTTCCAATTATTTAGATTGGAAATGATTGATGGAGGCTTCACTAGTGTTTAATGAGTTATGGGATATTGTTAAGAATGAAAATCCCACATTGCCAACAGAGTAGGCTAAGTTAGATATTTTCAATTTATGTGATTCTAAGGCCTTAGCTCTTATTAAATGTTTTTGTACTCGTGATACGTATGTTCATATTGAAAATTCTCCTCATAGTTACACTGCATGGAAAACATTGTCTGATTTGTATGATAAGAAACCTAAGCATAAGAAGATAGATATTCATATGCAGTTGTTTACTTTGTCATTAGATGAGGATGGGGATATGGGAGAATATATGTCTAAGTTGAAAAATATCACTACTAAGTACACTAAGGTTGGTTTTGGAAAACTAGATGATGACCTCATAGTTACTACTGCTTTGAAAGGACTACCAGGGTCCTATAGGAATTTTGTTGAAATGTTGCATGTCTCTGACAAGATCACAGGCATCACCTTTGATAAGTTGGCTGAGTTGCTTATCCAACATGACCTCTCTCTACCCAAGAAATCCAAGAAAACTGAAGAAGCCCATGTTTTAGAGTCAAAGCCTAGTTCATCTTCATCTAGGCATCAAAACAATAGAGGAAACAGTTATAGAGGGGGTCGAGGTTACAGAGGAGGCAGATATCAAAACAGAGGTAGGGGTCATTCAAATAATCAACAATCTAATCAATCACATTCACATGAAACAAATGATCGAGGACATGGTCACAATTCTTATAGGGGCAGAGGTCGAGGTAGACCTGACATTCAATGTCATAGATGTGGAAAATTTGGTCACATTGCCTCACAATGTAGAATTCCTTTTGATAAAATTTAGAGGCCACAAAAAGTGACTAAGACTAACTCTACTCAGTATGTTGATCATGACTATGATGAATCTAGTAATGTTGCCCATGAATTTGCATTTACTTCTTTGGGGCACATTGATTATGTTGAATATGAGGCTAGAGATGAGCTCACAGATGTATGGGTTTTAGACATAGGAGCAACCAAACACATGACATTTAGGAGAGATTTCTTTTGGTCTTATAAGGAAGCTTCTCTCTCTCCAGTTTCCTTAGCAGATAAGTCTAAGCATACACCACTAAGACTTGGTTCTATTCGAATTCTTCTTCCTAATGGGTCTATAAAATACTTGGAGGATGTTTGGTATGTTCCCACATTGAAGAAACACTTACTTTCTTTGGTAACTATTCAAAAGAAAGGTTATCAAATTGTGCTTGAAAATGGGCTCATTTACATCAATTCAGTGAAGGATAATTATAAAACCATGTATACAGGATATGAAGATGGAAACTTGGATAGATTGCATTGTAAGGTGTTTCCTCCCAATATAGAACTTGTAGCAGTTATTGATACAGGTACAGGTACTATGTCTACACAGCAGTTATGGCATCTCCGCTATGGACATTTGAATATCCACTCTTTAGTGGATTTGCAGAGATATGGTATGGTGAATGGGTTGCCCACTTTTCACAAAGATAGTATTCTTTGTGAGTCATGTGTTTTGGGCAAACAAAATCAGGAAAAATTTCCTAAACATTCATCTTGGAGAGCTAACAGATGTTTACAGTTAGTTCATAGTAATGTATGTGACATGAAAAAGTCATCCATTGGTGGATGTAGATACTTTGTCTTGTTTATTGATGACTTTTCTAGGATGAATTGGGTATTATTTATGAAAAAAAAAATTGAAGTTTTCGCTAAGTTTGTTGATTGGTTAAAACAGGTTCACATTTGGCCACTCTTCGTTCAGATAATGGAGGTGAGTATACCTCTAATGAATTTTTAGACTATTGTCGAGAACATGGAATTCATCGACAATATAGTAATGCTTATACTCCACAACAAAATGGAGTATCTGAATGAATGAATAGAACTTTAGAGGGCACAACATGTGCCATGTTGCACTATAAACAGCTTGATGATAAGTTTTGGGCCGAAGCTGTTGGTACTGCAGTGTATTTGAGAAACAGGACCCCCACAGTTGCACTTTTGGGACAAACTCCATATGAGGCATGGTATGGGTTTAAACCCAAAGTTAAACACTTGAAAGTGTTTGGATGTCTTTGTTTTGCTTTGGTTCCTCATAAACATAGAACTAAGTTGGAACCACGAAGTCAAAAATGCATCTTTTTTGGTTATTCTGAAGATAAAAAGGGGTTTCATTTGCTTGCACAGGATTCAGGCAAATTCATAGTGAGTCGAGATGTAATATTTGATGAATTTGGGACTATGAACACTGCAGAGATTGATTCTCAACTTGATAGATTAGAGAGGAAAAATGCAAAAAGAGATAAGGGTTTGAACAATGGGGATAACTCTTCGAAGTTATGGTATGAGACTCAAATTCTTTCACTTTCCTCTCCTTCATCTACAAGTTCATAGGTTGATGACTTAGAAATTATTGAAAATTCTCTAAGTCCCCCATTGAATGACACACCTAATGAGAATTTTGGAGTCCCTGATTTGAATAATTTGTCTAAGTATCCAAAATGGGCTCAAAGTACTTTTTCTGACTTGACAGTAGATGAAGTTGGTTTAACAGGGCCCAAGAATTCTTGAAAATAGGTGAACTATGCTATGGTTGTTACTACTTCTTCCACTGAGCCATCCACTTTTGAGGAGGCATCAACTGAACATGTTTGGCAACAGGCAATGAAATGTGAGTATGATTCCATACTCAACAATAATACATGGGTTTTAGTTGATCCTCCTCCACATGTTAAACCCATCGGATGTAAATGGGTTTATAGGACTAAGTATAAATTAGATGGCTCCATTGATAAACATAAGGCATGACTTGTTGCCAAAGAATATGCGCAACAAGAAGGTATTGATTATGAGGAAACATTTGCACCAAGTGCCAAATGGCACACTATTCGTATGGTACTTGCCTTAGCAGGACAAAATGGTTGGAAAGTACATCAGTTGGATGTTAAAAGTGCTTTTTTGAATGGTGATTTATAGGAAGAAGTCTATATGAAATAACCTCAGGGTTTTGAACAGGTTGGTGCTGAACACAAAGTGTGTAAATTGACAAAAGCTTTGTATGGGCTCAAACAGGCACCCAGGGCTTGGTATGAGAAAATGGATTCATACTTGAAATCCATTGGTTTTCATCGTAGTGAATCAGATGATACTCTCTATTTTCGAGTGCAGCGTAAGAAAATGGTGATATTAGTTCTCTATGTTGATGACTTGTTTATTACAGGTAATGATGAAAATCATAACAAGTCTGTGAAGAAGGAATTAAAAGATGGGTTTGAGATGACAGATCTTGGACTTCTTCACTACTATCTAGGCATAGAGGTAAATTAGAAAGAGCATAGTATTTTCATTTCACAAACTAATTATATTTCTGAGTTATTAGAGAGGTTTGGCATGAGTGATTGCAAAAATGCCCTCACTCCCATGGAAAGTAACTTGAAATTGTCTAAGGATGATAGCAGTGCCTTTTTTGATGGCACAACATATAGACAATTGGTGGGAGGTTTGATATACTTGATGACTACTAGGCCTGATTTTCATTTTCAGTTGGAATTTTATTTAGGTTTATGCATGAGCCTAGAGAAATTCATTGGCATGCAGCAAAACAAGTACTTCGTTACCTTCAGGGAACAAAAACACATGGCCTTGAATACCGCCGCAATAAGAACTTCAAACTTGTTGGATATTGTGATGCAGATTTTGGCGGATGTGTGGATGACAGAGTGTCAACCATAGGATACACTATACATATGGGTTTAGCTGCCATTGCTTGGTGTTGTAAGAAGCAGGATACAGTGGCAAATTCATCAGTAGAATTAGAGTATATTGCAGCATGGGATGCTTCTAGAGAAATTGTTTACCTTCATCGTATTCTTGAAGATATTTAAGTTTCTCAGTTTGCTCCTACATAATTATACATTGATAATCAGAGTGCAATCAAGATGTCCAAGAATCCAGTGTTTCATGCCAAAACAAAACATATGGATGTCAAATACCATTATCTGCGAATGCTGGTGGCAAAGAAAACTCTTGATCCAATATATTGCCCAACTACTGATTAGACAACTGATATCTTCACAAAACCCCTTGACAGAATCAAATTTGAAAAATTTAGAAAAATGCTTGGTATGTATCCAAAGACCCAACTTTGGATTTTTTTTAAAAAAAATTGTTAGGACTTGTTCCAAAGTCTTAACGTTAGGTTAGTTTTTGGTAGAAAATAAATTACTATTGTAAATGGGGCATGCATCTTTTATAAAGACACCCCCATAAAATAAATAAACTTAGTTTAATTATTAGTTTATGTTTTATGATTATTCATTATATTTGTTTTACGGGTTGTTTTCCCGTATTTAGTTGGTTATTGGATTAGTTGTTTTTACCCGTCATTGGTAAAACTATATAAATCCATATTTGCTTTGTGAAAGGGTTAACGGAGTAAAGACACCCTTATGTAATTGTTATTTTGAAATTAATAAAATACTTGTGCACTCGCACTAAGTGGGGACAAGGTTCAATCTATTTTGATCCTGGAGTTATCATTCTCCTACTCTCCTATATTTCACCTAGTCCGCACCATCACCTAACTTCCCAAAACCACCAACATCCTTCAATTTATATTATTCATTATTTTTGGCATACCTTACAAAGTTGAAATCATTTTTAATGAAACACAACAAAGTCAAACTTACTTTATTTTTAAGTCATGTAAAAGCCTCTTTATGTGGTATATTAGCTGTGTGTTACATTACTAGTGTGTAAATATTTTTTAAACATGGGGGACATTATGAGTGGGGATAAATATATGGATAGAAGAGTGTACACACCCTAATTTGGTCAATAAAACACAAGTACTATGTCTTTTATTGCTCTTTTATGAGAAGGTCTTAATGACGAATGTGAGTCTTATTCACATGGTCATTTTGGTATTTTGATATTTATTATGACTTATTTACCATATTTTTTCACCTATAGTGGTATTATATCATGTTATCCTAATTACAAGGGAACTTGGGTCGATTTTCCATTGTTAGTACCCTATTTTTTAGGTCTTAGAACACTAGCATAATTTTTTAGTGTCCACCTCAGCATTAGTCTCCACAAGTCACTTTTTAACCTTATCATGGCTCCTTACCCTTCCTTGAGTCTCTTATTATTATTTTATCTATATTTCACCTTGTAAGCCTATAGACAAGTATCGCATAGTCCAATTAAATTTCCTTTTATATAAAGAGACTCATGAGGCATTTTACATCTAGCACTTACTACTTTGGCACATAATTACTTAAAATTTAATTAATAATGTAGCTCAGCACTCTACATATTACTCAACAACTCACATAGACCTGCATGCTTGATCAAATAAGGGCCTAAGCAAAATTCATTGTAGCAAAATGTGCATGTTGATTATACATGTTCCCTAAGGAATAAGTATATGTGATTTGATACCCCTATCATTGGTACTAATTTAGATAATGACTAAGACAAAACATGTTATATCTTGCATGATCATAGCATCTCTTAACCCATGTTTTCCATTATTTTTGCATTTGATTCTAATGTTATTTCATGTTTATAGGTGTTTGTTAAGTTTTTAAGGAAGATAAAAATAATCAGTGACACATGAATGACTAAAATCTCTTGATCGTACCTATAAAACCCTAAAGCCTCCTCACAATATCTCCAGCTGTCTCACAATCCATGTCCCTAAAAGGACACTAGTATAGTGAACTAATTTCCCTCTAAGTGGACTAATTTATGATGGTCTTTTGAAATCCATTTCTAGAATGAATTGAACCTAGACTTATTTCCATACCTATTTCAAACTTCCCACCATCCAATGATGTGTATTTCACTCTAGATAAGTAGATTCTCCCATCACACTTACTATTTTGGTTAAATCAACTTGATATATATATATATATATATATATATATATATATATATATATATATATATATATATATATATATACTCAATGTACCTGTCCTCTTTAATAACCTAGAATTTACACTACTTAGTCATAAATAGTTAAAACATTTGGTGAACTTAACTTACTTTGAATATTTCTTAACAACTCTAGTTCTACCCTAAAATTTACCTTGTCCATTATTATGTACTAAATTAGGGTTTATTACATTCTATTTTTTACTAATTTTTTGACATATTAACACATCCATATCAATTCCTCTATTAGGTTTTAAACAATTTAACATATATTAGATGTTGTTTATAACCCCTCCGAAACCCTAAATCCACATACTAGGTCCTAATACACTCAATAATTAGCCCTCTGGGTTTCAAGTAAATTTCTATTTTTTCCTATTCATTGGGATGAATATTTCACATATTTTGAATATATATATGTTAAATTACATTCTTCCTATTTTTTGATTATTATTCATTTTTTGCACTCTGGTTTTGGTATGTTTGAAATGACTTCCAAGAAACTTCTTTCCCTTCACCCAATTGATCAATTTCTAAAATTTTCAAATAATTATATAAATAAATGGATAAATTTTAAAAATGACACATAAAACATGAAAATTGGACTAATTTCATTTATAATGATGAATATTATTGTTGTAACGATGGATATGATGATTACTATAAGAATGCTAGTGAAAGCTTTGACAAGGATATATTAGATGCATTTTATCGTCTTTATCCTCTCTCTTCTCCTACTTCTCTAAATAAAATTAAAAACATAATGCCAAAAGAGCCCATTATAAGTAGTGATTATTTTGAATGTGATCCTAGATATTCAACCACCTTTGCTACATCCTTATTCAAATTAAAGAAATAAAACAATAGTAAAATCAATCTACCTTTGTATGGTTCAATTAATATTACACATGGTGTTCGTAGCATATAAAATAAAAATGCAAATTCTTTACCTTTCTCTAAGTTAGTGATCCAATAAATGAGTTATTCAAAACTCAAACTCCTTGATAAATGAGGAGGGTCCAATTTGAGCTTAGTATTAATCTTTGAAGCTACATGGAGGAATATACATTTATCTTTATTAATATATTATTCAACAACCTCATTCTCAAGTGCTTATTCTATGAATTCTAAATTTCATTCTTCATCCAATACCCTAATGCATCAATGTTGTGCATTATACATAGCCTCTATATAGGCTTACTTATTCCTCATCAATCCAACCAAGATTTCATGACTTGACACTCTATGTGACCTTACAGTGAACCCTGTTTGGTGTGCCATTTTTAACAAATCAATAAAAAAACATTACACCTTATACCCAACACTAATTCTAGAATATATCTTAACTAATTTATACCCACACTCTTTAATGTATAAAAAATATATTTTATCCATTAACTAACAAAGAAGGTATAAAAACATGCTCAGATAAAAAAATGATGTAGTCACAATTAGGGGTCTCAATGAAGATAACCCTATAACTTTACAAATTTAGATTTAAAAAATATTGATCATGTAATAAAATAGTTATAAAAAATACATTTATTTATTTTATTTAAACAACAATAAAATACAACTTACACATAATAACTATAACATAATAATATGAAATGAGATGCATTACAATACAAGCTTATATCTATTTAATGATGTGTATCCTTAATACCACTAAATAGTTCGCTAAGTGTATAGGTATATTTATATAGGCACAATACCCACCTACATAGAATATTACTTTTCAACCTAACAACATCACTAAATATTTATAACACATCATTGTGAGCCAAAAACATTGAATTTCATTAAAATCATAATGCAACTCAGCACATGATAATAGAATGCATCAGAACATAGTACATAAAAAATATATATTAAATGTAACCATAACAACCTTAAATGATTCAATGAATTAAATTCAAATGGTTTGGAATTATAATTGTAATTTATCCCTAATGCATCACATGAACATGTGTGCATAAGACTAATTTTGCAAAAGGCATGGCCTTTCAATATTTTCACTATTAAGCACATACATCCTATATGAGACCTTGTAGGATTATGAGTTATAATTCACAATCGTTTAAATTCAAATTATATTTGGATTTTATAAATTCATGCTAAAAATAATAATTTCCTTCAAAACATACCCTCGCAAAGCTTAACAAGCAACTAAAAATTGACCCAAATAATGTGAACCATTAATGGATATAAAAATAATTAAAAATAACTAGATTATTTACAAAGATAGTACAAAACAATGCCAAAAAGAAAGCTTAACTTGACACTTTCACAAACTATAAAATGTTTTTTTAAAGTGAATGTTAAACTATTTATTATTAGTCGTCATAGAATTACAAGTGAACCTAGATGTTAATGCATCATAAAGGAATTAAATTTTAATTTGGTTTTGACTCAATTCAATCATACTTCCATCCAGGATTCCATCCACTTAATTCATTTTATTGGAAAATAAATTATTACAATCATTCTTTCAACATACATTTATACATTATGATACCATAACAAGCTCACATGAGAAACCCAAACAAAAAAAAAACATAAAGATAAAACATCTATTTTTCTAAGAGGTTTATTTTAACTAAAAGTGCATTAACACTAAACCATTTTAAATATCATGTGGAAATATTACAATTTGTATGAAATCCCATGGCCTCATTGCATGTACTTAGTTGAGGATGTCTTACAACTTTCGAAGGTCATAAGTTTTGCTTACAAAATTGGATTGACATGCTAGTTTTGCTTTGAAATTAAATATTTTTTAGAGAGGATTCCAAATATGTATTCAAAAATGATCTTCAATAAATTATTCATATTTTTTTAGACTTTTCATTATAATCTATATATTTTGAGGTCATTAAGTGTCACTTCTTCTTCTTAATCCCTCCCAATGGTCAATCCACTTGAGTTACTGAGTCAAGAATGATATAACAATGAACCTAAGTGATTTAAGGTACATTCTTATACATTGAGTTAGCTAACATACCTAACATATTGCATTTTAAATTTTTACCAATTATGTAAGATGGAGGAAAGACATATAATACAATATATTTAAACAAATTGGAGAGATAAATATGTAAAACTTTTTAACTATGATTGAAGAATTTTGATGTTTCATTATATGCATCTTAAGATTTTTTAGAATCGAGTTTAAGGAGGACATAGAGAACAAGGTGATTGGTAAAAAAAGTGACAATGAATACTGTATGTTTAATAAATATACAAGGTTGGTTAGGTATAATGTAAATGCTAAAGTCATAGTCAAACCAAGTCAAAATATTAAATCTAGAAAATAATAACATCATAGAAATAAAGACACTCTAATTTTTTTAATTTTAATAACACCCTCTTTATCATGATAACTTTATATATTTCTATATATTATCCTTTATATAATGACACAAGACATTCTTCTTCCTCTTGTATGATATGTGGTTTAGCACCATTTCTCCTACTACCTTCATTATGAAAATATGGACACTAAAATGCTTTATGTCTATTTTCACCACATATAAAGCATGTAACTATGCCTCCTATCCCTCTACCTCATCCATAATATCCTCTACTTATAGTATAATTTCATTTGTGTCTTTAAATTCTTATGTCATTTCAATGAGAATTATTAGCTTCTCCTTTGTACTTAGAGTAACACACACACACACACACACACACACACACACACACACACACACACACACACACACACACACACACAAAACACTTAATTTTTAATTAATATTTAACATTATTTAAGAAATTTTATAATCTATAACAAATGGGAAATGAGTCTAAGAAATTACATTAAAGAGTTTTATATACTCACCATCAGAGTAGGTCATGTTGAAGTTTATACCAAGAGGAAATCATATTGCATATTTCAAATTTACATTCAAGATAAGTATGGCATGATCCACTTGTGATCTATTGAATAATCATATATGTGTGCACTGAAGGTAGAGGATATGTTTTCACACAAGAAAGAAGGTATAAATTGAGTGAAATATATATATATATATATATATATATATAAACATGAGTGTTGGGTAGAAGATGTAGTGAGTTATTTTTGATTTGTAAAACATGGCACACCAAGTAGGGTTTGTTGCAAGGGCACCTAGACTGCCAAGTCCTACAAAATTGGTTGTATTGATGAAGGATATGAAAGCATATATAGAGGTTATGGATACCACAGAATGTCTAAGCACTGGGGTGTTAGATGAAGAATGAAATTATGAAATAATCAATCAAATGTAGAGGCTATAGAGCTCAAACAACATCCATGTAGTAGGGTGTGGGATGAAGAATAAAATTTTGAAGTCATAGAAAAATTGCTTTAAAATGAGGTAGTATAATAATACATCAATAAACATAAATTTAGACTCATCAATGTAGTTTAAAATATGCCTAGTAAGCTAAATTTATCCACCCTCCTTGTTATTCATGGAGTTTGAGTTATGAATAATTCATTGATTGGATCATTGACTTAAAGAAATACTTTGATTATAAAAGTATGAAGATACTAGTATTGAATGTAAATAATTGATGTATATAACATTATAATGGGTGAAGCATGTGTAGAATCTAAGAGCATGTAGAGGTAAGGATATGTTCATGACCATGGAAAGATTGGTTGTAAAGTGGATGGAAAAATTCATACTTTATGATTACTATTTACCATTTGTCAAGGCATTGAAAAATAAATGACAAATAGAGATGAGTCTAAAAAATACATTAAGGAGGTTTGTATACTCATTCTTAGAGTAAGTCATGTTGATGTTGAAACCAAAAGCAAATAAAGGTACTTATGAAAAATTCCATTCAAGATGAGTATCGCATGATCCACTTGAAATCTATTGAATAATCTTATCAGTGTGCACTAAATATAGAAGAGATATTTTCATGGGAGAAATAATGTTTAAATCACATGGTACACGCGCACGTGTGTGTGTGTGTGTTTTTGTGTGTGTGTGTGTGTGTGTGTGTGTGTGTGTGTGTGTGTGTGTGTGTGTGTGTGTGTGCGTGCGCGCGCATGTGTGTGTGTGTGCATATGCGTGTGTGTGCGTGCGTATGCGTGTGTGTGTGTGTGTGTGTGTGTGTGCATGTGTGTGTGTGTGTGTGCGTGTGTGTGTGTGTGTGTGTGTGTGTGTGTGTGTGTGCGCGCGTGTGTGTGTGTGTGCGTGTGTGTGTGTGTGTGTGTGTGTGTGTGTGTGTGTGTGTGTGTGTGTGTGTGTGTGTGTGTGTGTGTGTGTGTGTGTGTGTGTGTGTGTGTGTGTGTGTGTGTGTGAGATACGATTTAAACCTTATTTCTTACATGAAAACATCTCCTCTATATTTAGTGCACATTGATAGGATTATTCAATATATCTCAAGTGGATCATGCCATAATCATCTTGAATGGATTTTTTCAATAAGTACTTTGATTTCCTTTTGGTGTCAACATCAACATGACTTACTCTAATAGTGATTATACAAACCTCTTCAATGTATTTTTTTAGACTCATCTCTATTTGTCATTTATTTTTCAATGCCTTGACAAATGTTAAATAGTAATCATAAAGTGTGAATTTGGCCTTCCAGTTTACAACCAATCTTTCCATGGTCATGAGCATATCCTTACCTCTACGTACTCTTTTATTCTACACATGTTCCACCCATTAGAATGTTTTACACATCAATTGTTTACATTCAATACTGGGATATTCATAATTCCATACTCAAAGTATTTATTTAAGTCAATGATCCAATCAATGAGTTATTCATAACTCAAACTCCATGAATAACAAGGAGGGTGGACAAATTTAGCTTATTAGGCATATTTGAAACTACATTGATGAATTTATATTTATGTTTATTGACATATTATTATACTACCTCATTTTCAAGCAATTTTTCTATGACTTCAGAATTTTATTCTTCATCCCACACCCTACCACATTGATGTTGTTTGAGCTCCATAGCCTCTACATTTGATTGATTATTTCATAATTTCATTCTTCATATAACACCCCAGTGCTTACACATTCAATGGTATCCATAACCTCTATATATTCTTGCTTATCCTTCATCAATACAACCAAGTTTGTAGGACTTGGCACTCTAGGTTCCCTTGCAACAAACCCTACTTGGTGTTTCATGTTTTACAAATCAAAGAGAACTCACTACACCTTCTACCTAATGCTCATTATATATATATATATATATATATATATATATATACCTTCTTTCTTGTGTGAAAACATATCCTCTACCTTCAGTACACACATATATGATTATTCAATAGATCACAAGCGGATCATGCCATACTTATCTTGAATGTAAATTTGAAATATGTAACATGATTTTATCTCGGTATCAACTTCATCATGACCTACTCTGATGGTGACTATATAAAACTCCTTAATGTAAATTTTTAGACTCATCCCCATTTGTCATAGATTATAAAATGTCTTAAATAATGTTAAATGGTAATTAAAAAGTGTTAATTTATCCTTCAATTTTACAACTTGTCTATCTATGATCTTCATCGTATCCTTACATCTATGTATTCTTTTCATCTGAATGTGCTCCCACCATAAAGATATGGCATGCTTCAATTTTTTACATTCTAATAGAAACTTCTTGGGATATTTATACTTTCATATTGTATTTATTCAAATTAGTGATCTAATCAATAGGTTATTCATAATTCAAACTCCTTGAAACTTGAGGAGTGTCTAACATAAACTTATTATTAGTCTTTGAAGCTACATGGAGGAATATAGTTTTATGTTTATTGACATATTATTCAACAAAATATTTCTCAAGTGATTCTTATATGAATTTAAAATTTCATTCTTCATCCAACACCCCAATGCATCAATGTTATGTGGTCTCCATAGCCTCTATACAGGCTTGTTTATCCCTTATCAATCCAACCAAGATTTCAAGACTTGACACTCTAGGTTCCCTTGTAGTGAAACTTGTTTAGTGTGCCATTTTTTGCAAATCAATGAAAAATAGCTACACCTTATACCAAACACTCATGATATAAGATATCTTAACTAATTTATACCCACACTCTTGAATGTGGAAAATATATTTTATCCATGCACTAAGTAAGAAGGAATAAAAACACGATAAGACCAAAATAACGTAGTTATGATTAGGCCTCTCGATGAATGTAATCCTGTAACTTTAAAAATTCATATTTAAACAACATTAATCATGTAATAAATTAGATCAAAAAAATAACACATTTACTTATTTGATTTAAACAAAAATAAACTATAGTTTACACATGATAAATATAACATAACAATATGAAAGGCAATGCATTATAATACATGATTATATTTATTTAATGATGTTTATCGTTAAAATAATTGAATATTTGGGTAAGGTGTATAGGTATATTTATATAGGCACAAAATCCACCTACTTATAATATAAATATGGAACCCAACAACATCATTAAATATTTTTAACACATCATTGTGAGCCAAAAACATTGAATGTTCATTAAAAATATAATTTAACTCAACACATCACAATGGAATGCATCATAAAATATTACATCAAAAATTTATATTAAAAGTAACTATAAAAACCTTATAGTATTCAATGAATTAAATGCAAAAGGTTTGGAATTTCAATTGCTATTTGTCCCTAATGCATCACAAGAACATGTAAGCACAAGACCAATTTTACAAAAGGCATGAACTTTCCATATTTTTACTATTAATAACATACATCTTATATGAGACCTTACAGGCTTATGAGTTAAGACTCACAATCCTAAAAATCTAAATTATATGTGGATTTTATAAATATGTGCTAGACCAAACAATTACCTTCAAAACATACCCCTACAAAGATTCATAAGCAACTAAAAATTGACCCAAGCCATGTGAACCATCAATGGATATAAAAAACATATGACAAATAACTAGATTGGGTACATAGACAGTACAAAACAACATAAAAAAAGGTTAAATAAATACTTTCACAAAATAGAAAATGTTTGCTTTTTAATATATGTTAAATTATTTATTTTTAGGCAGCATCACAAAGGAATTGAATTTTAATTTGGTTTTGACTCAATTAAATCCTATTTTCATCTAGGATTCAATCCACCCAATTAATTTTCTTGGAAACTAAATGACTAAAATCATTCTCTCAACATACGTTTATAAATTTTGACACCATAACAAGCTCACATGAGAAACCCAAACACCAAAAAAAAGACAAAACATCTATTTTTCTAATAAGTTTATTTTAACTAAAAATTACGTTGACACTACTCCCTTTTAGATATCATCTGGTAAGATTGCAATTTTTATGAAAATCCATGGCCTCATTTCATTTACTTAGTCTAGGATGACCTACAACTTCTGAAGGCCATAACTTATATATACAAACATGGATTGACATGCTAATTTTGTTTTCAAATTAAATAATATTTTGAGAGGAATCCAAATATGTATTAAAAAGTTATCTTTGATGAAATATTCATATTATTTTAGCCATAAAATTACAATATATATATGTGTTGAGGTCATCCAGTGTCACAACTTATTCTTACTCCCTGACAATGGTTATTCAACTTGAACTATTGAGTCATGAATGATAGAAAAATGAACCTAAGTTCTTTGAGTTACATTTTTATAAAATGAATTAGCTAACATAGCTAACATATTGCATTTTAAATTTTGATCACTTACGCAAGATGGAGAAAATCCATAGCATAAAATATAGTTAAAAAAATAGGATAGATATATAGGTAAAACTTCTTGACTACGATTGAAATTTTTTGGTTAATTATATGCATCTTGAGACTTATTAGAATTGAGTTTAAGGAGGACATGGAAGACAAGATGATTGGTAAAGGAGTGACAATGAATATTATATGCTTAAAAATTATGAAAGGTTGGTTAGGTAAAGTTTAAACTCTAAATTCATAGTCAAACCAAGTCAAAAGATCAAATATGGAAAACAATAATTTCACAGGAAGAAAGACACTACAAAATAGTTTAGGGTGAATTTAAGCAGATAAATAATAGTTTTACACTTATTTTTCATATAAATTATTTTTATAATATTAAGGATACTATTATATATTATTTGTATGTATTTAAATATGTGTGGAGCCTTTACCATAATAGACTTGGTTGTTGGTATAGGATATTCATTATTCTATTTACTTATTAAATGGATAATTCCTACACTTGTAGATTTAGCTTACTTAGGTGTGATAAGAGGTTAAGTGGGTGAGAGGGTGAGTTTCACCTAGAGTTCCTCCTAAAGTTGAACTGAATGCCACTATGAGTTCTCCTACAAGTTTCACAGTGAGTTACATTGAGTCTAACTATGAGTTCTCCAATGAACTATCTCTCCCTACTCCTCTATATTCCTCTTCACCATGCTATTATAATTAACCAAAGTAATGTAGATTAGATAATTATAAGAAAGGCATTTTAATATAAATTTAATTATTGCACATATTCATGCATTTTTTTGAATATAATAAGGGTCATCATCTTTGCAAAATACTTGTGTGCTCATTTTACTATAAGATCACCTACTGGCCTAGTCTAACATGGTGTTTGAGCTTAACGTTCTTGTAATGAACATCAATTTATATGGATTATTTTTATTTGTATTTTATTTAATTAATTAAGATTAATTTGTATGTTTCTTTTATTTTGCATTTGCATGTAAGCTTAGTTGTGCATATTTGTGAGAAGGATACATGGTTTCTATATCATAGTCCTTTTCTGTGCAGACCAATTTAACATGGTAAAAAGGTCTTTCAATGGATTTCTAACCTATCCCACATCCTCATTAAATGGTCCAAACATAACTTGGCATTTTTGGTTGAAGTGTTTAAAGGAAGGCCTAGGTTTTTTAGAACATTCAATTATTTTGAATCTTTTTGGCTATGATAGAGCTCGATCATTCTCATACCTTCTACCATTGGTGTTGCACTTTTATCTCTGACCTACATACTTTTCTCATTTGGATTGACCATTTATATACAATGTTTATATAGTTGTTCCATACCTTTGAGGGGTTCTTTGGCCTATCCATCAACCTCCTACTACCAATTAAAAAGCTTCGAGTGCTAGTATTTTTGTAGATCTAGAGTGGGTAGTGTAGCAGAGCTAGAAGGAACATTTTATATAGAGGTTGAGGCACAATTGAGATGATTGTAGACTAGTTACACCTCTCAATCTTGGAAAGTGATTCACGTCGTCATTCTATATATCATGGCCTCACCACTCTCTAACCAACTTAGTCATGAGGTTCGTTACAAATCTTCATGATGTCTCTTCAAGGCTATTAGATAGCAAGAAGAAGCTTTGATGGAATATGTAGTATCCCATAAAGGACATTGATGTTAATAGAATCCCATTGATAACTTTAGACAAGATAAGGATGACAACAGTAATGCAAAGAATTGAGTTATTATCCATTACCTAAATTTGTTCAATTTTCTCTATGTTTGTAGTTTTTTAACTTTGTGTTGTCATATGATTTGTCATTCTATATCCTTTATTATGTTATCTAATTTTCCTATGTTGTATGCATCATTAATCTACCATTTCCCCTCCACCTGGGTTGAAGTGGTTTACTTCCCTGCTTGCCCACATCAACTCACCACCTATAGAGGAAGATAAGAGGAGAAGAGAGTGGAAGATAAGGATCTACTAGCAAAGCAGACGTGTGTGTGTACATATGTCTTGTACATATAGATATGACCATTCATGTAAATGGTTGTATAACTCCTCCACCTATCATTGCTTGAATTATGGGGGTGCCAAATTGCTAGTTCTAAAATTCAAAACACTAAATACTTCCTTAAATGAATTAAATCATGTTTTATTTATTTTTTAAATAGCTTTACATGATTTTTTAATTAAAAATTCCTTGTAAGAGGATTTTTTAGAAAATTCCATGTAAAGGTGATTGGGCAAGTGTTTTATAACTTTTGTTGATGTTAGAAGGTACATAGTTCAGTACAAATTCCAATGGGTGGTTACATGGCATTTTTTGCGTTTGAACTTGATGAATATTTAAAATTTAAGTGTAATTTAATTAAATAGGGCATTAATGATGGAAAAAGTATTTTGCTATAACTTTTGATTGGTAACTTAGAATTGAGTGCAACATTTTGCAGAAATGCATTTTTTTCATCCTCTTTAAATTGATCTATTTTTTAAAATAAAATGCACTAAAGTTATAAAGTGTCATACTTAGGGGGGTTATGGGACCAATTACTTTTTACCACATACATCATGTATTGATTGCTCTTATCTATATGGACTCTTTTTTGGCCCAGTCAAAAGTCCATTTCTAGAGTGTGCACCATTGTTTTACCTTAATCCAACATTGATTACTCACTTTGATGCATTCTTTATTGTGCCTGACATCCCTTTCATAATCATGCTTTAGGGGTTTGTTGTAGAGTATTTTATGTAGTTATGTACTTTTTTGGTATATTCTCTTGATCATGTTGACCCAATTAGAGAGTTTTCAGATGAGGAGATTCATTTTATATATAGTGATCCTTCTTGGGAAGAATAATTATGCTTCATGGTGTACTTACATGGAACACTTGATCAAAAAAAAATCATATTCCATTTCTATATGGATATATTCCTAAACCCACTGATATTATTTTGTTGAATAAGTGGGCTAATACTTGTGATAAGGTTTTTTCCACTCTATTACTACATGTTTCCATGTATATTCATTTCCATGTGGAATATACACACTGTCCATGCACTATTTAGAGCATACTACAAAGTCTTTTTAGTGATCCTATTGAGATTTATGTCACACCTCCTCCTCTACTTTCTATTGTCTCTTCTGAGACTATTGTACTCTCTCCTCATGCTTTTATTTCTTATGATGATACATCCATGGTGAACAATTCTCTTCATTCTATCGATCCCCCACTACAAGACAAGATTTTCTCAGACCTTTGCTATCACATTATAGATTTTACATATATTCATGTGTAGATTGTTTCTCTTTTAGAGCCTTCACAGACTTGCATTTCTGAAGACTTCACTGATTTTAGTGAGAGTATACACATTGAGATTATTGATGACTCATATGTTCCTATAGGCATTCATTTTACAGATCTGAGTGCTTTATTTGTAGATTAGTATTTAGTTTCGATAGTTGTTGAGTCTTTCTCTCCTTTTCCCATGGGCATTCTTTCAATGAATTTTCCATGTCTATCTTTTTCTCTGGTTGTTCTCTCCCCTTCATTGTATACTTTTTCATTGTCATCTTTTATAGTTAGTCTTATTATATTTGATCATATTTTGGCACATTCTAGCATTAGTAGGGAGACATTTGAGCATTATCTAGAGATATACAACTTCATTCGTACATGAATTCCACTTGAGTGAAAATTTAACAGTTTGATAGCTAGTGGTTTCTTTCTCTGAAAGGAAGAGACAACATTTTTTATAGTGAAACCTACTACAACATTCGACATGCAAAATTCTATGCATACATTCTCTTTCCTTTTTGTAGAGGCACACATCCTTCATATTTTGTAGGATACTGAGATCATCGTGACATATTTAGATATAGTCGTGTGGTAATAGTGTTAATGTCTTGCCAAGTTCCCTAATTTCTATTTTCCTAAATGAGAAAAACACTCTATAGGAAAGAGAGATCTGCAGAGGGCTCAAATATTTTGTATAACTCTTCCTGGTCATTTATTTTGGATTTTATGATGATCTTATGTGATCTTGGGAAGTCAGTGGAATTTTCACTAAGATATGGTGGGACCCTTCAAGGAAACAAAAGTGGTTAGTCCTATAGTATATATGTTTGTCTTCATGGTTCTAACCCTAGGGTGGTCATGACAGAAACAAGCAAAGTAAGTAGTACTTGTAACCATGTTTGCATAATAGGGAGATGTCATTAAGTAGGGTCTTGTGAGATTGATACTCTAATAATAGTGCAATTTGATGGAACTACGGTGAGTTCTATAGGTAATTTCCCATTATTTACTTAATTTGATATTGTATGTCAATTTTCTACTTCACTATATAATGATTATAAATATAAAACTTATGTTTGAATAAGAGTCATTAGGGATGATGACGAGCTTTAGGGGGGAAGGATATTACATCTCGATTCCTCGCCAGGTAAACTTGTTATATTATTTGTGGATATCTATAGCTAATAAATTTATATTTGGTTACTTTTAACTAACATTGAATAATATTATTATGGGGTAGTAGAATAATGCTTATTTACATGATCATACTATTACAAGTTAGCTATAAGTATAAATTTACTTTATAATCATGTTGATTTATCATTTTAGCTATATTTTATGATGAATATATATCATGATTTTTATTGTCTAATTGCCTATTTTGTTGTTAGGCTGATGCAAGAGAACTTAGCCCTTAGAGTGTGATGGATGGAGAGCTTCATCAAAGAGGGTTATGTATATCTAGATGTTGGAGGATGATAGAGAAACTGACGGTACCCTACACACACCACATTAAATAACACATGATTAGTTACATAAATTTAAAGGTTAGTAAAGTGTGTTTAATTTTGTTTACATTAGATAGTCATTTTAGACATGATTGTTAGCATAGTTTAGTTGGTTATTTGAAATTATTTTTGCATGTATACCCATTTTGTACTACTAGAAACATGTTTTGCTTAATTATATTAAATTAAGATTTATTGATTTAGTTGTTATTAAACCAATTTGAAATGCTACTTTAATTAGCAAATATATGTATATTTATTATTAATGAATATATGTAAATGTATGCTAGTTTAATATGAATATATATATTTATATTTATTATTAAAAAAAGAAAAAAGATAAATAAAATAAAATTATATATTATATATTTTCTGGAAGTAAATAAATCTAAATAATAATAAATAAATAAATAACTCATATATAGGAAAAGCAGCAAAAACTCTTAAAAGAGGGATTAAATTAAAAATAATATTTAAATAAAAAACTACCCCTATTTATTATATAAACTATTAGAGAAGAGGCATCATAGATAATTAAGGGAAATTTTTGGAAAAGAAAAAAAATAGCATATATGTAGAATTGGGAGGATGAATCGAATCGGTTAGGGAGGTGAACCAAAGAAAATTTTGATTTTCTAGGTAAGTAATGTTTTGAATTCTCATGTATGATCATGAAAATTTTTAGAAGGTTAAGGGTGTTAAGCTTTAGTGATTTTCTTGGACTGTAAAGGATGTTAGTCTACTGAAGAAAATGAGAATAATAAATATCCAAACATAACAGACATAATTAAGCACCGTAATTACTCTTTTTTTTTGTATGTTCACTATGGCATCGTTGGAAATATTCCCTATAAAATGCATGCATAAGTATGATTTCACTAAAAATAATTCTTAGCTAATTGGTTTAGTGAAGGATTCACCAAACTAAGTTATTCATTGATTTAAATCTTTAGGAATCGTTGAAGTGAAATACAAGAAAATATTATATGAAGTTGCATAAATTATATTCTTAAATATAATGTAAAACATAAACTATAATATGAAACATATAATGATACAATATGAATCGCTGATGTTGATCCACTGTAGTTAACTTTTAAGTTTGAAAATTATTGGATTTAAATATTAAAATAAAACTGATGAGTTTTATATTGTAACATCGTTATATTTTATTAAATTAAAATCGTTATATATTTAAAAGCACCTAAGCAGTTGTTACTACATTTATTTTGGAGTTGTTACAATGACTTCATTAGGCGATTCTCCTTCCTAATTAGACCCGTCATGTGTGAATTTTATGCAATTAAATGATTCGTGGAAGTCAAATATTATAGTTATTTAATTAATGTCCTAGAAAACTAGTAGTTGGGTGTCATCATGCATTTTAAACCCTGCTTGTATTTTTCATTTGTCTTATATATCAATTGGGATACCTGGGGTGACTTGCATAGTATTTTTAAAATTTGAGAGCAAATTTAAAAACACTAGTATCTACCAGCATACCTTAGGTATGGTGACCTGCTAGTCTCAGTTTATATATATATATATATATATATATATATATATGTACTTACTCTCTATAATGTAATGTTTGATATACAACCTTCACGTCAATATGGATTGATGATCTGCTTGGATTCAGCTAACATAAGATTATAAATATAAAGTTTAGTTGATTTACTGGGTTCATTAAGTTAGAGGTTCCTGATATTATTATCTCTGATACTTATTACAACATTACATCATATATATGTGCTCTATAATGTAATGTTGTAATAAGTATCAGAGATAATAAGATCAGGAACCTCTAACTTAATGAACCCAGTAAATCAACTAACCTTTATATTTATAATCTTTTGTTAGCTGAATCCAAGCAGATCATCAATCCATATTGACGTGAAGGTTGTATATCATCATTTGAGGCATATTAATATAGGCGTGTATATTAGAGATCACATGGTATACCCATATATTCGTATGGTAAGTGTTGTTTTTGTGGTTAAAAGCATTGCACAAATATAGGTTTTAAAATTGTAGGTTTTTATATAAGGTTGTATATCCATATGATCATCTTATAGGGGTGTGTATAATATTAGTAAATAAGTTTAAGGATAGCATATTAAGTGATGTTTATACCTATAATGGTTCTGATTATATGATAAATTATAAATTACGCATCATGAATGACTGCGATACCATATTGAGATTATTAAGCTTATAATTTATTCTAATAAGATATGTTACATCATCTGTATTTAATGATTTAACCCCTATTGGTAAGGACCACTTTGATGATAATTATCTAATACTTATGCAATATATTGTGTTAATGGTTGATTGCACATAATATCAATGAATGGTAACATTATAGTATATATTAGGTTGCTACATATTGTGATCTTAATAAGATATTTGATAGCTTGGAATATTTATGATGTCTGGTTACAACTTACTATATTATTATATTTGAGAGCATTCCTCAGTTATATGCTAAAGAAGATAGGTAGTAAATTAAAACTTGTGCAAGAATTTCTCATTTGTATTTCGCATGGATATAGCATTGTATATTTAAAATAATTATTCTTTTCTAAGTATCCATTACATACGATACCTAATATAGTGATATATTTATCGGGTCTAATGTATTTGGAGTTCTTTCGCATAAGTAATTTTCTAACAAGTTAGGAAAAATGACTTACATAGGATAATATGCATAGATGGAGATAAGAATTGGGTGTACCAGAATGTAATAGTATCATATGCATTCAATGTATAATTAAGAATCAATTGACAACCTTGAAATATAGAAGTATGTATATTGTTGAACACATTATTACTATCTATAGAATATTTGAGTTTGGGAGAATATAATATGTTGGGTTGTATGCCTCCATGTTTCATAGATAGTTATAAAATCATCTATATATATTTTTGTAATCAAGTTTGCCTAGTGATTGATGAAACCACATGAAGTCCTTGACTTAGGTATACAGTTGTCCATTGATATAGTATTTGTATTTAATTTTAGTACACACTGATAGGATTATTCAATAGATCTCAAGTGGATCATGCTATACTCGTCTTGAATGGAATTTTTCAATAGGTACCTTGATTTCCTTTTGGTGTCAACATCAACATGACTTACTCTAATAGTGAGTATACAAACCTCCTCAATGTATTTTTTTAGACTCATCTCTATTTCTCATTTATTTTTCAATGCCTTGACAAACATTAAATAATAATCATAAAGTGTGAATTTGGCCTTCCACTTTACAACTGATATTTCCATGGTCATGAACATATCCTTACCTCTATGTAATATTTTCTTCTACACATGCTCTAGCCATTAGAATGTTTTACACATCAATTGTTTACGTTCAATACTAGGATATTCATACTTTCATACTCAAAGTACTTATTTAAGTAAATGATCTAATCATTGAGTTATTCATAATTCAAACTCCATGAATAACAAGGAGGGTGGATAACTTCAGCTTATTATGAATATTTGAAACTACATTAATGAATCTATATTTATGTTTATTGACGTATTATTATACTACCTCATTTTCAAGTGATTCTTCTATAACTTCAGCATTTTATTCTTCATCCCATACCCTACCACATTGATGTTTTTTGAGCTCCATAGCCTCAACATTTGCTTGATTATTTCATAATTTCATTCTTCATCTAACACCCCAGTGCTTACACATTTTGTGGTATCCATAACATATATATATATATATATATATATATATATATATATATATATATATATATATATATATATATATATATATATATGCTTGCTTATCCTTCATCAATATAACCAAGTTTGTAGGACTTGGCACTCTAGGTACCCTTACAACAAACCATACTTGGTGTGCCA
This sequence comes from Torreya grandis, assembly GCA_037957365.1. Classification (NCBI taxonomy): domain Eukaryota; kingdom Viridiplantae; phylum Streptophyta; class Pinopsida; order Cupressales; family Taxaceae; genus Torreya; species Torreya grandis. The sequence goes on along the minus strand of JARHVA010001275.1, from coordinate 2,833,300 downwards.
TGTTTTACAAATCAAAGAGAACCTACTACACCTTCTACCCAACACTCATTATATATATATATATATATATATATATATATATATATATATATATATATATATATATATATATATATATATATATACCTTCTTTATTGTGTGAAAACATATCCTCTACCTTCAGTGCACACATATATGATTATTCAATAGATCACAAGTGGATCATGCCATACTTATCTTGAATGTAAATTAGAAATATGTTACATGATTTTCTGTCGGTATCAACTTCAACATCACCTACTCTGATGGTGAGTATATAAAACTCCTTAATGTAAATTTTTAGATTCATCCCCATTTATCATAGATTATAAAATGTCTTAAATAATGTTTAATAGTAATTAAAAAGTGTGAATTTATCCTTCAATTTTACAACTTGTCTATCTATGATCTACATCTTATCCTTACATCTATGTAGTTTTTTCATCTGAATGTGCTCCCACCATAAAGATGTGCCATGCTTCAATTCTTTGCAATCTAATAGGACCCTCTTGGGATATTTATACTTTCATATTGTATTTATTGAAATCAGTGATCTAATCAATGGGATATTCATAATTCAAACTCCTTGAATAATAAGGAGTGTCTATCTTAAACTTATTATCAATCTTTGAAGCTACATGGAGGAATATAGTTTTATGTTTATTGACATATTCTTCGACAACCTATTTTTCAAGTGATTCTCATATGAATTTAAAATTTCATTCCTCACCCAACACCCTAACACATCGATGTTGTGTGGTCTCCATAGCCTCTATATAGGCTTGCTTATCCCTCATCAATCCAACCAAGATTTCAAGACCTAACACTCTAGGTGCCCTTGTAGTGAACCTTGTTTGGTGTGCCATTTTTTACAAATCAGTGAAAAATAACTACACCTTATACCAAACACTCATGTTATAAGATACCTTAACTAATTTATGCCCACACTCTTGAATGTGGAAAATATATTTTATCCATGTAGTCACTAAGAAGGAATAAAAACATGATAAGACCGAAAATAATGCAGTTATGATTAGGAGTCTCGATGAAGATAATCCTGTAACTTTACAAATTCAGACTTAAACAACATTAATCATGTAATAAATTAGATAAAAAAACAACACGTTTATTTATTTGATTTAAACAACAATAAACTATAGCTTACACATAATAACTGTAACATAACAATATGAAATGAAATGCATTACAATACATGATTATATCTATTTAATGATGTTTATCATTAAAATCATTGAATAGTTGGGTAAGGTGTATAGGTGTCGTTATATAGGCACAAAATCCACCTACTTAGAATATAAATCTGTAACCCAACAACACCATTAAATATTTTTAACACATCATTGTGAGCCAAAAACATTGAATGGTCATTAAAACTATGATTCAACTCAACACATCACAATAGAATGCATCATAACATATTACATCAAAATTTTATATTAAAAGTAACCATAAAAACCTTTTAGGATTCAATGAATTAAATGCAAATGGTTTGGAATTGCAATTTATATTTGTCCCTAATGCATCACAAGAATATGTAAGAATAAGACCAATTTTATGAAAGGCATGACCTTTCCATATTTTCACTATTAAGAACATACATCCTATATGAGACCTTGCAGGCTTATGAGTTAGAACTCACTATCCTAAAAATCTAAATTATATGTGAATTTTATAAATATGTGCTAAACCAAACAGTTACCTTCAAAACATACCCTTGTAAAGATTCTTAAGCAACTAAAAATTAACCCAAGCCATGTGAATCATCAATGCATATAAAAAAATATTACAAATAACTGGATTGTGTACAAAAATAATATAAAACAACATACAAAAAGGTCAAATCAATATTTTCACAAACTAAAAAATGTTTGTTTTTACTAAATGTTAAATTATTTATTTTTAGTCATCATAGGATTACAAGTGAACCCGAATGTTAATTCTTCACAAAGGAATTAAATTTTAATTTGGTTTTGACTCAATTAACTCCTACTTCTATCTAGGATTAAATCCACCTAATTAATTTTCTTGGAAACTAATGACTAAAATCATTTTCTCAACGTACATTTATACATTTTGACACCATATCAAGCTCATATGAGAAACCCAAAAATAAAAAAAATAAAGACAAAACATCTATTTTTCCAATAAGTTTATTTTAACTAAAAATTGCATTGACACTACACCTTTTTAGATATCATGTGGTAACATTTTAGTTTTTATGAAAATCCATGGCCTCATCGTGTTTATGTATTCTAGGATGTCCTACAACTTTTGAAGGCCATAACTTTTACATACAAACTTGGATTGACATGCTAGTTTTATTTTCAAATTAAATAATTTTTTTAAAGGAATCCAAATATGTATAAAAATATGATCTTTGATGAGATATTCATATTATTTTAGCCATAACATTACAATCTATATATTTTGAGGTCATCAAGTGTCACAACTTCTTCTTAATCCCTCACAATGGTTAATCAACTTGAGCTACTGAGTCATGAATGATAGAAGAATGAACCTAAGTGCTTTGAGTTACATTTTTATACAATGAATTAGCTAACATAGCTAACATATTGCATTTTAAATTTTGATCAATTATGCAAGATGGAGGAAATCCATAGCATAAAATATAGTTAAATAAACTGGATAGTTATATAAGGAAAACTTCTTGACTACTATTGAATTTTTCAATTAATTATATGCATCTTGAGATTTATTAGAATTGAGTTTAAGGAGGACATGGAGGACAATATGATTGGTAAATGAGTACAATGAATATTGTATGATTAATAAATATGCAAGGTTGGTTAGGTAAAGTTTAAACTCTAAATTCATAGTCAAACCAAGTCAAAAAATCAAATATAGAAAACAATAACTTCATAGGAAGAAAGACACTACAAAATAGTTTAAGGTGAATTTAAGCAGATAAATAATAGTTTTACACTTGTTTTTCATATAAATTATTTTTATAATTTGAAGGATACTATTATATATTCTTTGTATGTGTTTAATTATGTGTGGATCCTTTACCATAATATACTTAGTTATTGGTGTAGGATATTCATTATTCTATTTACTTATTAAATGGATAATTCCTACACTTGTAGATTTAGCTTACTTAGGTGTGATAAGAGGTTAAGTGGGTGAGAGGGTGAGTTTCACCCAGAGTTCCTCCTAGAGCTAAACTAAATGCCACTATGAGTTCTCCTATGATTTTCACAGTGAGTTACATTGAGTCTAATTATGATTTCTCCAGTGAACTATCTCTCCCTACTCCTCTATATTCCTCTTCACCATGCTATTTTAATTAACCAAAGCAATGTAGAGTAGATAATTGTAAGCAAGGAATTTTAATTTAAATGAAATTATTGAACATCTTCTTGCACTTTTATGAATATAATAAGGGTCATCATCATTGCAAAATACTTGTGTGCTTACTCTACCAGAAGATCACCTACTGGCCTAGTCTGACATGTTATCCAAGCTTGAGGTTCTAGTAATGATCATCAATTTATCTGGATGATTTTTATTTGTATTCTCTTAAATTAATTAAGAGGAATTTATATGTTGCTTTTATTTTACATTTGCATGTAAGCTTAGTCATAAAGATTTGTGTGAAGGATACATGGTTTCTATATCATAGTCCTTTTCTGTGCAAACCAATTCCACATGGTAAAAAGGTCTTTCAATGGCTTTCTAACCTATCCCACATCCTCATTCAATGGTCCATACTTAACTTGGCATTTCTGGTTGAAGTGGTTAAAGGAAGGCCTAGGTTTTTAAGAACATTCAATTATTTTGAATCTTTTTGGCTTGTATACAGCTCGATCATTCTCATACCTTCTACCATTGGTGTTGCACTTTTATTTATGACCTGCATACTTTCCTCATTTGTATTGACCATTTATAGACAATGTTTTTACATTTGTTCCATGCCTTTGAGGATTTATTTAGCCTATCCAACAACCTCCTACTTCCAATTTAAAATCTTTGAGTGCTAGTATTTTTGTATATCTAGAAGTGGGTAGTGTAGCAGAGCTAGAAGGAACATTTTGTATAGAGGTTGAGGCAGAGTTGAGATGATTACAGACTAGTCACACCTCTCAATCTTAGCAAGTGATTCACATAGTCATTATATCCCTCACGGCCTCACCAGTCTCTAACCAACTTGGTCATGGCCTTTGTTACAAATCTTCATGACATCTCTTCAAGGCTATTAGATAGCAAGAAGAAGAAATGATGAAATATGTAGTATACCATAAAGGATATTAATGTGAAGACAATCCCGTTGATAACTTTAGACAAGATAAGGATGATAAGGGTAATGCAAAGAACTGAGTTATTATCCATTACCTAAATTTATTCCATTTTCTCTATGTTTATAGTTTTTTAACTCTGTGCTATCGTATTATCTGTCATTCTGTATCCTCTATTGTTTCATCTAATTTTCCTATGTTGGATGCATCATTAATCTACTATTTCTCCTCCACCTGGATCGAAGCGGTTTGCTTCCCTACTTGCCCACATCAACTCACCACCTATAAAGGAAGATAAAAGGAGAAGAGAGTAGAAGATAAGGATCTACTAGCAAGGCAAACATGTGCATGTAGATATGTCTTGTACATGCAAATATGATTGTGCATTCAAATGGTCATACAACTCCTCCACCTATCCTTGCTTAAATTATGGGTGTGCCAACTTGCTAGTTCTAAATGTCAAAACACTAAATACTGCCTTAAATGAATTAAATCATGTTTTATTTATCTTTAAAATAGCTTTGCATGATTTTTTAATTAAAAACTCCTTGTAAGAAACCTTTTTAGAAAATTCCATGTAAAGGTGATTTGGTAGGTGTTTTTTAACTTTTTTTGATGTTAGAAGGTTCATGGTTCAGTACCAATTCCAATGGGTGGTTACATGGCATATTTTGTGTTTGAACCTGATGAATATTTAAAATTTAAGTGTAATTTAATTAAATAGGGCATTAATGATGGAAAAAATATTTTGCTATAACTTTTGATTGGTAACTTAGAATTGAGTGCAACTTTTTGTAAAAATGCATGTTTTTTCATCTTCTTTCCATTGGTCTATTTTTTTAATAAAATGCACTAAAGTTATAAAGTGTCATATTTAGGGGAGTTACGGGCCCTATTACTTTCTACAATGTACATCATGTACTGATTGCTCTTATCTGTATGGACACTTTTTTGGCCCAATCAAAAGTCTATTTCTAGAGTGTGCACCTTTTTTTTAACTTACTCTAACACTGATTACTCACTTTGACACAATCTTGGTTGTGCCTGACATCCTTTTCATGAGCATGCTTTAGGGGTTTTTTGTAGAGTATTTTATGCAGTTGTGCACTTCTTTGTTATATTCTCTTGATCATGTTGACCCCATTAAAGAGTTTTCAGATGAGGAGATTTATTTTGTCTATAGTGATCCTTCTTGGGAAGGATAATCATGCTTCATAGTGTACTTACATGGAACACTTGCTCACGTAAAAAAATCGTATTCCATTTCTATATGGATAGATTCTTGAATCCACTGATACTATTTTATTGAATAAGTGGGCTAATAATTGTGACAAGGTTTTTTCAACTCTATTACTACATGTTTCCATGGATCTTCATTTCCATGTGGAATATACACACTGTCCATGCACTATTTAGAGCAAACTACAAAGTATTTTTAGTGGTCCTATTGAGATTTATGTCACACCTCCTCCTCTGCTTACTATTGTCTCTTATGAGATTATTGTACTCTCTCATCATGCTTTCATTTCTTATGATGATACATCCATGGTGAATAGTTCTCTTTATTATGTCAAGCCCCCACTACAAGACAAGATTTTGTCAGACCTTTATTGTCACATTGTAAATTTCACATATGTTCATGTGCAAATTATTTTTCTTTTAGAGCCTTCACAGACTTGCATTTCTGAGGACTTTACTAATTTTAGTGAGAGTATACACATTGAGATTATTGATGACTCATATGTTCCTGTAGATGTTCATTTTACAAATCTGAGTGTTTTATTTGTAGATTAATATTCAATTTTGACAGTTGTTAAGTCTTGCTCTCATGTTCCCATGGACATTCTTTCAACGAATTTTCCATGTCTATCTTCTTCTCTAGTTGTTCTCTCCCCTTCATTGTAAGTTTTTTCATTGTCATATTTTATAGTTATTCCTATGATATTTTATCATATTTTGGCACATTCGAGCATTAGTATGGAGACATTTGAGCATTATCTAGAGATATACATCTTGATTCATACATGCATTCCACTTGAGTGGGAATTCAATAGTTTGATAGTAAGTGGTTTCTTTTTTTGAAAGGAAGAGACAACATTTGTTAAGAGAAACCTACTATAGCATTCGACATGAGACATTCTATGCACACATTCTCTCTATTATTTATGGAGGCACACATCCTTCATATTTTGCAGGATACTTAGATCATCACTACGCATTTGGCTACCTCATCAGGGTTTGTTGTTGGGACCCAATTTTATAGCCCACCTAAGCTATGCTTAAGGGGGTATTGGAGTGGGCTTTCTAGTACTTATTTTCATTGTCTCTCTTTTAGGGGGGAGTTTTTTTCCCACTGGGTTTCTCTTTTTATTGCACTTATTGATAGTTTCAGTGTACATGGGTACCTCATTAGGCCTTGTTGTTGGGACCCATATTTTCTTTTCCACCCACCTAAGCTACACTTAAAGGGGGTGTTGGTGTAGGATATTCATTATTCTATTTACTTATTAAATGGATAATTCCTACACTTTTAGTTTTAGCTTACTTAGGTGTGATAAGAGGTTAAGTGGGTGAGAGGGTCAGTTCTAACTAGAGTTCCACCTAGAGTTGAACTGAATGCCACTGTGAATTCTCCTATGAGTTACACTCAGTCTAACTATGAGTTCTCTAGTGAACTAACTCTCCCTACTCCTTTATATTCCTCATCACCATGCTATTGTTATTAACCAAAGTAGTGCAGAGCAAATAATTGTAAGCAAAAGCTATAAGTGTAGAAATTATTCATTTAATAAGTAAATGGAATAAGGAATATCCTACACCAACACCCCCTTTAAGTGTAGCTTAGGTGGCCAGAAAAGAAAATATATGACCTGACAACAAGGCCTAATGAGATACCCATGCAATAAGTGGAGTAAAAGGAGAAAATCCAGTAGAAAAAAATTCCCCGCCCGCCCCCCCTGCCAAAAAAAAAAGATAGATAATGAAAAGTACTAGAAAGCCCACTCCAACATTGGTTAGCTAACGAATATTCTTACAATCGGAGTCAAACCAAGCATAACACGGGCAATGGTCAATATATTTAGGTAGGTGAAGGATATAGATTGAATGGAAAAAATCATATGAAGTTGAAGAAAAATATATTTAAGAGAAGAAACTAATACACTCAACTAAATTATAGGTAACATACACTAAATAAAATCTAATTTTAATAATATTAATAAATTTTTCATTAAATTTATAGTCAAAATAAGTAATAATAATTTTTTAAAAATTAACAATATTAAAAATATACTCAAATTACAACATATTTTCTTTAAGTCAATAAAACATTTAAAAGATAATAATATGACATTTTAAAAAGTAAATAGATATGAAACGAAGAAAAGTGGCTTTAGACTTTTTCGCTCTATAGTCTAAACTTTTTAGAACATTTCAATGGTTAAAAATTCTTGACAATAAAATTAATCTAAAAACAATAAATTAAACAACATTTTTTATTAGATGAAATATACAATCCAAATTGCATTCATATGTCCCAAAAGAATAAACACATATGAAACAAAGAAAAGTTACTTTGAACTTTTTCACTCTATAATCTAAACTTAACTTTTTAGAACATTACAATGGTTAAAAATTGTTAAAAATAAAATTAATCGAAAAACAACATATTAACCAACATTTTTTATTAGATGCAATACACGGTCCAAATCGAATTCATATGTCCCTAGACATATACACCTTTCAATATTGTTACACTAACTTCACGTCATTCCAATTACACTTTTTCTACAGGTTAATAGTATTTGGGACCTTGGAATCAGATTAAGCGATTTTCAACGTCTCGCGTTCGGACCACGCCAAACCCTGATTTGGCCCCTTCGATCGGCCATGGACAAATTTATGCAGCCGCCGCAGCCTCACCCTCAGCCGCAGCCGCAGCCACAACAGCGTCAGCAAAAGGAATTGGACGATTCTAGAAAACGTAAACCCTCTGTGCAAGACGACAGACGAAGCACAACGCTGAAGAAGATGAGGCTATACAGTGTACAAGAGATTGCTAATAACAATGGCAGCTCAAACTGCACGTCGTCCTCCCTTGAGCAAAGGAAAGGATCCGGTTGGAGAAACCCATCGCTGCGGGCGGGGCTCGATCTCCTTACCTCTAACGCACATGAAAACCCCCTTCCCAAATTGCCGCCCCAGCAATCCAAAGTGGTTAATTGGCGGCTGGCTTGTTTTATGGCGAGGGAGTACCTCTCCCGCGGGACAGTGTTGGGGAAACCATGGCCGCTGCAGGAGTCCAACAGAACACCAAGTGAAAACTCCACCGCCATGCCAAAACTCCTTGAAGGCGACGAAAATGTCAGAGAAAAGGAAAAGGAAAAGGAAAAGGAAGGGCTCTACACTATTCTGACCACCGATTTCCTCCGCTCCGATGACGTGCACATTCGTGGCATTGTGAATCCTTCCAGTTGGCCGCTTGGATCGGATTGAGATGACAAAATCCCACAGAACAGAATGTTATTAAAATTATCTCTTTACAGGTGGCACAAAGGAACCTCTCTGAGTTTGTATTTCACATTAAAGGATCGTTGTGTGAAGTAGCAGTGGCGATCACGGGTTTGTCGGTATGATGTCTGGACGAATGAGACAACATCCTTTAATGTGTTCGAGTTATAGGCAAGGGGAAGGAATCGAACACTGATTCATTGCTTCTCCATTTGCCAAACCCTTTTGAAACCCTCAAAAGAAGGTTGATTAATGGTAGCGAGCTATTGGATAAATTTGATGGTCAGATGGCCGTATTTATTTTTTTATTTTACTTCAATACAATCTTCTTCTTTTCGTTAAAAATTAATTTGATTTTCGGTGAAGTTTTAAGGGAACTTGAAAAGAATTTTAAAGAAACATATATATTATTTTAATATTTTATTCTTTCAAAGTATGAAATTTACAATGGTGAATTAAAAACTCTCATTAATACTTAGAGTCAAATTTAGTACTATAGATTTCATCAATGGTTTAATTATATAGACCGAAGTTAGATAAGTACCCTGTCTGGAAATTATTTTTATTTTCATTTAAATGAGTATTATATGTGCCCATGCGTTTATTCCATTTCCCTTGTTATTTAAAAATTTAAGGCCGTGTCCATATTCTTTAATGTTTTTAAAATCCATAATATTTTTTTCAAAGTTTTTTATTCATATTATAGACGATGAAAGTTTCAAATAATTAAATCTACTTGATATTTTATTTTATCAAAATACATATTTATTTATATTTTAAAAAATAAATTAGTTATATATATAAATAATAAGTTTTTTTTTCTCAATTTATTTTAAATTGGTGATGAAATTTTATATTTGATATCCATTTAATAATTATATAATTTTTCAATTATTATTTAAAGTAAATTATTCTATAGTTTTTAAAAATTATTGTTTGAAATTTGTAATGGAAAAAATAATAACATTTTAGATATATGGTTATGTTTGGATTTATAATTTTATTCAAAAATATTCTTTTGAAGTGTGACATTAAGATATAATTAATTTGAAGTCATTTCTCAATAATTAGTGTGAAATTTATAGGAAAGTAATGTAGTTGATAATCAATGTAGTATGCTACAAATCTATGATAAGAGGTTCAATGTTGATATTTCTTGACATTTTTCAGTTAGATGTATTTAAGATATCTATATTTCAAAAGTTGAAATAATGACAAAAAGTTTTACATAATTTTTTTCATTTTTTTTTTGGTCAATTATGTATGGATTGTAGAAATGCTATCTCTTTAATTGATGCCCTTCATGGAATGGAATTATAATTAAAGGCGAAACTTCTTGAGAAGTTGAGAATCAAACTATCCTAATTGTGATTCATAGAATGTGATCCAAAATGTTGCCTAAAAATGTTATACATGGTTTTTTCTATAAATATTTATCAAATACATAAAGATTGTAGAAATATTCTCTCCTTAATTAATGCCCTTTATGGGGAAAATATACCTAAAGGCAAAACTTATTTAGAAGTTGAAAATCAAACTATTTTGAAGTTGGTTTATAGAAAGTGATCTGAAATATTGACTAAAAAAGTTTTATACATTGTTTTCCAAAAAACTTTATTAAATAAGTATAGACTATGAAAATACTATCATTTTAATGTGGATACTAGTTATGTTAGTAAGATAAGCCTAAAACAACATCAGAGAATGAAGGCATCTAATAGTATGACATGTCATTGATGAGATGTGAGTGAGTTTGTAAAGTAACTTAGTTGTTTCAAGCAACATCCAACTTCAAATCTCAGTGTGGTATTATTGGGTTGGTTGTGGTCGATCGTTGGTATTCTCAGATTAGTTATGGCTATTATTGATAAATCTAATACTTGTGATAGATAATCACTTGAAGATCTGGGTCCCCGATTATATCCCAAACTGGTTGAAACTCTGGCCAAAAGTGCAGTACCTATGGTTAGTCTTAATTTGACACTCATTTGACTATTGTACAAGAGTTGTCCCTTTTTTTTTGAGAAGAAAATTGAAAAATTATGATATCTTAAGAACACAACATAGTTTGGACAATTTTTTTTATTATGGAAATATTTTTTCGAATCAATACCTAGATTGAGGCCATCTACTACCAATTACTATTTTTATATAGAAATTAAATAAACCATTGATTAATTTAATATTTAAAAAATCCAATAACCACCTAAAAAATGATATTTGTTATTGTTTCAAATAAATACATTTAAAATATCAATATTAATTATATATTTAATAAATTATTATAATTTAAATAATATAAATAATAATAGAACACAAATATTATATCATTCATCAAAATATAACTAATAAAAAATATTTAAAATAATAAAAATAAATCTAACTTTAATATCATTAATTAATTTAAATTTTAATTAAAATTATAAATTTTATTTCCATTGTTTCAATTAAATCTACAATCTCTTTAATATTAATATTAACCATGTAAAACTAAAATCATACAATCGCTAAAAGTTTCAATAAATGATATTAATGCATTATTAATATATATCCTTTTGATGCTAAAGATAAATTATAATTATATATATATATATATATATATATACGATGTTTGTATTGGGCCCCTAGCCTGCAAATTTAAGATTTATAAAAAATAACCCAAAGGTCAATCGACAAATCAGAAAGAAAAACTACCACCATTAACAACAATTAGCAAAAAACCCTTTAAAAAGAAGGGTGCAATACAAAAGACAATAGAGAACCCAAACATTATGAACCGACCACCAAAAAACCAAAAAGGAACAAGATTGGACAAGAATCAATGTTAGAAGTTTAAACTAGCACGAACCTCATCATCCGTGTCAAACAGGTGGATTATTTCCCATCTAGCTCTTCCGTAATTTTTTGCAACTTCACCTATTACATGTTATTTTAGAGCATTACCACTAGAAGAATATGCCAATGGGGGATTGATGCCCACAGGGGTGTATGGATTTGATTTCTCCACCAAAGCTTTATTATACCATAGAGGCACCACAACCTTACAATGGAGAACCCGTTTCACCAATTTTCTTACCACCTCCACATGTCATTGATCATGATGATATGCCTTAAACTGTGCCATCTCTAGAATTTGGCATTTGAGTTGCATCATCAAAGATAGATATAAATTTCCAAACCTTCATGTGTGATGAATTTACCTTCTTTTGTAAATCTTCCATAAAACCCAGGGGAATCATGAACCTCATCTCAAGTGCCCTTAAAGTAGAAGCTGGGACAACCCTTAATTATCCCACCTAAAAAATGGTAGATTTGGGAGTGGGGTTAAATCATGAAGCAAAATATTCTTAACTAAACCAGTGAGAAACACTAGATGCACACAGAACTCCATGACCTTCACCACCACTTTTAAATCAGACACCAAGAACATAAGATTCGACATAAAAATTGTTGCCATTTCAGAATTAGCCCTAATTCAAACACCCTTCCCAAGAAAATCTTGATCGATAATATCTACTATAACTCTAAACATTTCTTTAGTCAGCATCCAAAAAATGTGTTTGAGATGTGCTCATGAGATTTGGCCATCAAAATCCATTTAACAAGCTTCATTGGCTCTATATACACACGTAGTCACCAATGCAATCTTACTCACATTATCCATTCTTCGCACATCTGACCTCAAACATAGCACACAATCAAGGGTAATTTGAAAACATAAATGTAATGAATGTTGATAAGGACTGAGAGGGTAGGAGACATAACGAGGTGTGAGGGAAGCCTTGGAACTCCCTCATGCCTCAGGTGATTACTAGTCTTGCCAATTGATCCCACCTTTCCTCATAAATGCAAATCTACCACCTGCTTACTGCATCTAATGTAAAGTATTTCATGTAATGATGGAAAGACGATGCTAGGATGACCAACCCATAAGATTTAGTTGATTCCTACTCTGTTATAATTACACCCATATAAAATAACTAACAGATTTTTTAATTGCTCTGTGAGTAAAGTAATATAAAAGTAGAAACTAGAGAGAGAATTTAGTCAAAATAGATCATCAAGATAGATGGAAAATATTCCCAAGCATTCCTCACATTGTTCACTCGATAAAATTTTAGTTGATCAATTTTGTAGTTCACCAAGAAATTCATAGTTGAATTAGCTTCCCAATAATAGTGTTTACACTCAATCAAAGAAAAGGCCTCTATATCCCTCTAGGTATTCTTCAAAATATTCTCTAGATTCCAAGAGGTAGACTCCTTCTTTTCCAATGTTGAAATGACCACTTGAGAATCACCCTTAACAATCAACTTTGGTATAGCACATTGGATGGCCAATTCGATACCGCTCTCAAGTGCTTGGGCTTTCACTTTATTATTAGAACCATCTTGAATCTTCCTAGACATGGCTTGAATAAGAGATCCACAAAAATATTAAATAATACATCACATCCTTGATACACATAGGTTTCCATAGGATGCTCCATCGACGTTAAGCTTAAACCAATCCACAGGAGGGGCCCAATTTTTATTTCTTAGCCTTTCTTTCTTACCAATAACTATTGACCCATTAATGGGGGTATAGAGATCAGGTTCCATTTCATGAACATCTCATATCCCAATTGGAAAGATGTCTTTTACATATCTTGATCTGTGAAGAAATGACTTCCAAAATTGACACCTTAATATCTCTAAGAATCTTAGAAAGAGGCTCCTTACCTTTGAATATGCATGAATTTACCTCCTTCCAAAGAGACCAGATCAATACAATAGGACTAGCATGCCACAAGCCAAAAAGGGAGTTTTAGACATCACCAATTGCATGAGGATAATGAAACCAACAGTAATGGGGGCCAAGCCTAGCACCATTCTAATTTATCACAAAGTCAATGCCAACATAAAATCATAAGAGGACATGAGAAAAGTAATGGTTCATAGTTTCTTTGTTAGCTTTGCAGAGGACACACCATGATGGGCTATAAACACCCATCTTTGAGATTATATCTTGGGTCAAGATAGGATCTTGTATCATGAGCCTAGTAAAGCCCCCAACTTTTTACAAATCATATTTATCCTAGCAAAGAAAACAATCCCAAGCCATCAAATCATATGTAGCATCTACCATTTGATAACCAAGATCTAGGATCCAATCCAATGGAGGGACTTGGCTTCCTCATTGGGGAAACTTTTTCTCAATTTCAAACAATTTGTGAGACTAACCACTTGATCAACAGGAGTTCCCAACCCCTCAAAATATTTCCACACCCAAGTGTTTCAACCAAAATCATTAATCAGAACAATATAGTCTGCAACTAAAGAGCCCTAAGCCAAATAAAAAATACACTTAGCATCCTTAATGTTTGATTCTCAACAAGAGGTTCATGGCCATTCCAAGAGCCCTCCAAAAAAATTATAATCCTACCATTATTAATAGTCCAAGAGACATGATTCACAATAATGGATCTATACTTAAGGAGAAAATTTCAGAGCTATGAGCTTTGAGGAGGATCTACTATATAAATTATCCTCTAGGGATCATCCAAAGCAAGATATTTACTATGCAACACCTTGACCCATAATGCCTCTAGTTTAGACAACATAATCCAAACTAGTTTTGCACCCAACGCTCGATTCTGAAGGTTTAAATCTTTGACTCTAGCTCCACCCATTCTCTTAATTTTATACACTCTTTCCCATTTCATCAATGGGATCTTATTTTTATTATGCATTCCTTTTCATAAGAAGTTCTTCATAATTTTATTAAGATCATTAATGATATGGCCTAGAGGCTGAAGTACCAAGAGGTAATAAATGGATAGCGCACTTAAAACTAATTTAATGAGGGTAATACAACCTACTAGAGTAAGCCATTTACCTTACCAGGAAGCTAGATGATTCTTAAATGATTGAACCAAACTCTCCCAATGAACTGAGCATGAGTTACCAGAGAAAAATGGAATTCTCAAATATTTATATTGTAGTTTATTGGTATTAAAACTTAGAAAAAGAGAAATCACTTGTTGAATCTACTTAGAGCAATTTAAGAAAAAGATCTCAAATTTTCTTATGCTCACCATCTGACCAAAATTTTATTCATAACTAGAGAGGATATCCTTAAATACTTGTGCTTCCCTAACTGAGGCTTGACCAAAAAAGAAGGTATCATCCATAAATTATTGATGAGTTAAATTTACCAAACCAGTGGACACTTGAGTTCCATGTAGCAAAGCACCCTCCTTAGCCTTAAAAATAGCTCTGTCTATAACATCAAACACCAAAATGAAGAGAAATGGAGATAAAGGATCACCTTGACAAAGACCTCTAGAAGCTTAAAAGAAGCCAACTAGACTGCCATTCCCCATAATGGAAAATTTAGGATTGAAAATATTGCTAAAAATCTAGTTACACCATTTTTTTCAGAAGCCAAAATTTTCCAAAAATTTTAAGGAGGAATCATCAATTAAATTTTTCATATGCTTTAATGATATTCAATTTCAACAACATGCCTTTTCGATGAGAGACCGAAAGGGAGTGAATAATATCATGAGCAATAATAACACCTTCCTGAATATTCCTACCTAGGATGAACCCCGCCTGTTCCTCCGATATCAAGAACTCTAAAAAATTCATGAGTCTTAGAGACATAGCTTTTGAAATAATCTTATGAACTATGTTTCATAAGGAGATGGGTCTGAAGTTCCCAAAAGAATATTGAGAGTCTCCATTAGGAAAGTGGGATATAAAAGTAACATTCAGATCAACAAAGACTTTAGATCTTTTCCTAGATTCTTCCACCATCTGAAGGACATCCACTCCTAAAATATCCCAGAAGGTGTGGAAGAAATCAACTGAAATCCATCAAGACCAGGGGCCTTATCCTTTTCCATTGCAAAAAAAACATTTCTAACTTCATGGAGAGAGAAGGGGGCCAAAAGATTTTCATTTTATTCAGGAGAAACCAACAAGGGTATGAAAGTGAAGTTATGGTTCTGAGCTTGGAGATCAGAGAATTTAGCATTATTGGGAAGATCAAGGAAAAACCAATAGCCTCATTTCTGATTTCAATAACATTGGTCAAAATATTTTTGTCTGATGCACAGATTTGAGAAATATGAGTGCAATTTCTTTTGATCATGACCAAGTTTTTAAAAAACACTGAATTCTTATCACCTTCTTTTAACCACTTTGTCTTGGATTTTTTCCTGTAAAATATTTCATCCTTCAAACATAATTCCTCATACTCTGATAGTAGCACTTTTTCTTTCCTATAGGAGGATTGATCTATGCCATCTTGGAAAATAGAGTGACTTAGATTATCCAAATCCACTTCCACTCTATCTTTTTCCTCAAATTTTTTTTTCAAACAATTGATATTCCACTCTTTCAGCCGACCTTTGATAAATTAATGTTTTTGGGCTATCCAAAATAGGGAGAATGATAATTTATATGACATTGCTTCCACCAGTTTTCCACTATCCCAAAACTAGATCAATCCCTAAGCCACATCTTTATATTTATCCACAATGATAGAAAGAACAATAGGAAGATGAGTAGAGCCAGTAAAGGAAATGATGAAAGATTTGGTCAACCAATTTTGGGACATCCTTGAGTTTGAGACAAGAAATCTATCGAAGCATTCCCAAATGTTTTTGTCTCCACATATTTTATTATTTCAAGTGAAAGAACCTCCTTTGGGTGGTAAATCCAATAGATCATTGCTAGTAATAAAATGATTAAAATATGAATTCCATTAAGACCCCATCCATTTAATCGTAATCTTTTCTAAATGATGAAAGATGGCATTTAAATCCCCATCGAGGGTAATCTTAGAATTCACAAAACAAGCAAAAATGTCATTGAGTTTTGCTCAAAACTATAACTTGGTAGTCTAATTGTTAGGATAATAAACATTATATAAGAAATAACTCACATTAGAATACATATAAGATATTTTACAGAATTCCCATTAAGGTCCATATTCAACCATTTCAACTATAACTTTATAGGGTAACCAAAAAATAGCAAGACCTCCTGATGCCCTAGAAACTTCAACATAGGAACCTTTCCATCTTTTACACCCAAGACGCATCAAGGAGAGGAATTATTCCACATTTAATTTGGTTTATTAGATTGACACTACATCAGGTCATTCAAAATAGAGGAGGCATTTAACTAAATGCCATTTGGTAGGGGCATTAAATCCCCTAGCATTCTAAGAAATAATTTTCATGGTGACTATGGGAGGACTTTCATCTCCCATATTTCAAAGTTAAATAAATTAGTCATAATACCTTATTTACCACATGAGACTTGATCCACCATTATAACATGCTTGTCTTTCCTACCACATTTTAGACCTATACCACAATTAAACTTCAGTTGACTCTTTACAATGGTCAAACATTCTCTAGAGAAAAGTTCTTCAGAATCTGATTGTTTAATCTCAAATTCACTTTATATAACTTCAATCATAAGGTTATCTGCTTGATCCGGGCAATCCTTGTTAGGAGAGACATTTTCTTTTTCTAGGTTTCCTTTCAAGTGATGAATAAAATATTTGATGGCTTGAGATTTCTCTAAGATAAAATCAAATCCTTTGATCAATGTGTTTGGGGAAAGAAAATATGCCTAGCCTAGTTTTCCTAGTGGCACTTTCATCTCTGGAATATCCACCCTTTAATTATTGGAAGATGAGCATTCTACCTAGGGGGATGCTAGAAGAGAGATGAGACCTCCTTTTGTGGGTGTGAGGAGGATGGCATCTCTTTAGCTAAAACTAATGAGTCCAAATTTCCTTTATTTTTTCCTAGATCTAGATTTGTTTTGGACTAGAAGACGCCTGAGTTTCTCCCACAAAAGTTTGAGGAAGAAGATGGCCATGAATGCCTTATATGACAAAAGGAGGTCAAGGGATTCTGAGTACCTTTACCTGTATAATGTTTTTGAATATGCCCATGTTTTTTGCACTTGAAACATCATAAGGGGATATTTTAGATGTCAACTATTTGAATCCAAACATGACATTGGGACTTAATCATATTTTTTTTGGAACAACTTCTAAAACATTTAGAAAAACCCTAACCCTAGCATAGGATGCTAAGCAACCTTCCTCTATTTTTAGATCAATTTCAACATAAGAGCCCAATAAGTTTGCCAAAGCAGTGAGACATTCCTTACTCTAATATTCAATTGGAAGACCATAAAACCTGACCTAAGTGACAACATTGCTTGGGTGTTTCAAGGTTGTGTCAAAGATGGGCTTCCAAGGTTGAAGCTAGAGACCCACCCTGTAAAAAAGTCCAAAAGGGTTTTCAGAGAACCACATTATGACTCTTTATTTGGTAAAATCACAAATAAAAACCCTTTGGATGAAAATTTAATCTCAAGATTCCTACCCTAGTGTGTAGCTATACATGCATTGATTTACCCAATAACTGGCCGTTTACCTACCAACTTGTCAATCAGAGCTTGCAACTCCAAGCAAGAAATGGATTGAGTGAGCTTCATAGTCTCCTAGATGAATTCTCTATTTTTGCCAACTTTCATAATCTCCCTATTAAAAGAGATTTTGTTCACAATTCCTTCCCGAATAGGTAAAAGTGACCCATCCTAAGTTGGGGATGACTCTGAAGATAATGAGCAACTCCCGCCAACTTGATCATCAAGTGGGAGATGTCCACCTGCTGGAGCCTCCAGTATCATCCCTGAGTCAGATTGATGTTGTTCCTCCAACTCTTTTGAACCTAGCTTGGATGATAAACCAATCCACTTTTCTGTAAGATGCACATCTTAGACCAAAACTTAAACTCCTACTTTGGGCTGTCTACAGCCTAGACCTACCAAAAAAATTAACATTTTTATTTTTTATTCAACCTCCCTCTCTCCATCACTCCCTCAAGACCCAATTTATAGAATCGATTAATAATATTATATATTATTAATAAGTAATTTTTAATTAAATTTAATATATTCACATATACATTTTACCCAAATTTTATAAATCAAAAGATTTTTTTTAAGTTTAAATAGTTTGAAAAAACCACATTTAAGTTTTTTTTAATGATGAATAATCTTCTATTTATAAAATTATATAAATCATTATAATAAATTTAAACTTAAAATTGAAAATTTTCTAAAAATTATGTAATGAATCGTGAACAAAACATTAAAAAAACATAAACATAAAAATATTAAATTTATAAATGTTATTTAAATAATTTTATAAAGGTTAAACAATGTTTCTATTAAAATTTCAATGTATTATTTTTAATCTCAAACATTTAAAATTTTATATATCTATGTTCAAAATTATTATATAATATAGATTTTAAAATAAAATATATTTCATATTTAACTATTTTAAATAATATAATAATAATATTTTTTTTCCTAAAACGTTTTTGGATTATTGATTTATGAATTTTACTATATAATTAATGTGAGGTGATTGATCATGTTTTATGTGATAAGTAAGATTATTTAATAATGATGATAAATTTATCATCTTTTTAAAAAAATTGTGTTTTTTATTTTATATATAATTTTAAAGTTTTATCTTAATTGATAATATATTTAAAAAAAAAATTAATATCTT
Source organism: Torreya grandis (assembly GCA_037957365.1). NCBI lineage: Eukaryota > Viridiplantae > Streptophyta > Pinopsida > Cupressales > Taxaceae > Torreya > Torreya grandis. The sequence continues at coordinate 2,813,900 of JARHVA010001275.1, read as the reverse complement.
TAAAATTTATATTAATTTATAATAAATATATTTATATATGTTTAATTATTTTAAAGGGTGAATTATTTCTAAATGTTTGTTATTAAAAAGAGTTGTGTAATTATGAAATTTTAGTACATTTAAATTTTAATCATACTTGTTGCAAAATGTTCGAAGAGTTTGTTTAATTTTTTTTCTCCTAGGCCAATAAGGTGTTTAACAAACATAACAATACTCAATTTGAAGAGTTGACTTTATTATTTTTAGGCCAATAAAGTGTTTAGAGAAAATCAATATATATAGAATACAATGGTATATTTATGAAAATTGGAATTTATAAACCCAATCTCTTCTATGTAATAGTCTAAATAGTTTGTGTAGATTCGAGAAAAAAGTAAAGAATAAAGAAAAGTCTTGTTTAATTATAATATTATAGTTAATTTATTTGGACATGACTCAAATAATTATTATAGTTATTATTTTAATTTAAAAATGATTTAATTATATAGTCTATATAAATTAAGAAAGAAATATGGAATAATTCAAAGCTTTATTCAAATTTAATATTGATTTTTAAAAAAAAAAAAAATAATTCATTTATATACTTTGTATTTTATATTTCTAAGTTCATATATATATATATATATATATATATATATAATAAGAAAAATATAATTTTCATATAAATTCTTAATTTTTAATCATAATTCCATATCAAATTTGAGTATGATTAAATAGATTAAAATCTTAATATAAAATTTTAATTCTTAATTACAATTTCATCTTAAATTTAACATGATTATATTTCACATTAATATTTAAAATGTATATAATTTAATTAAAAAATTTATTAAAATGTGTTTAATATTCTTAAAAAATATAAAAATAATCCATATTGAACACTTTTATCTTGTATATCCTTCAAGAAGAAAAATTATATTATATTGAAATGCAAAATTAAATTATATTGAAATGCATTAGTGTTCTAGTGCTAGTCATTCTTAAGTTAAGATCTTCATCAATAATGTGGAGATAAATATATTTGATATATATTGCTAGTAATATATTTGGAGGACTGAAACATATGACCCATCGAAAACTTCATAATATCATTAAGCATCATGGGTTTCATGTTGACTTTTTTAAATAGAAACGTCCCGTTCTTTGCATCTCACCAAACACGCTGACATCAGGCCGCTCAGATGCGGTCAAATTATTTCGATGGCCCTTCTACCCACTTCGGATATAGAAACATTGGTCTCTAAAAGATAAAAATTTTACCATCAACCAAGTCTTTTACAAAAATCTATCTGAAATTGAAATCATATCTTTAAAGTAAGGAAGCGTAAAGCTAAACCATGAAAATTAATCACTCTTAGAGATATTCTTAACATGTAAATTACTTGCAATGAATTTAATCACTCTCTCTTTTTGGAACCTAAACATTCTTTTACTCTTCTTTTCTCATAATATTTCAACTCACCCTGAATCACTGTTTTTGTAAGACAGACTGAAAATCTAACTGATAAAAATAAGAAAAAACAAAAAACAAACTCTTTATAAATTATACAAATCTGAAGAACCAAATAGATCCCCCACTCCGGTCTTTTCGTGATGAACAATATGTGCAAGTAAAACCCATTCAAGTTCCGCTTCACTCACGAAATTAATGGATATACAAATGTCTTCAAATTACTTCCTACAGCTTTCAAAGTATATTTCTTTCCTACTATATTTTTATTTCATTAATGTTTTTGTTTCTACCAACGATTTCAAATCTTCAATGATATCATAACAGGCAGAGATTTCAAAGCTCGTTCACAGCAGTCCGCAATTCTTTCAATACGAGTATATTATATTATATGTAGTGTGTGTTCAATTCTATACATATATATGCCGAATACAGAAAACCTGCTTATATATATCTATGCTTCGTATTAGCCCCTGCCCGGTCCGGTATTATTGTTTTCATCTCTTTCAATTAATTCGACCTGTTTTCTATGCACACCTGCCCGGTCAGGTATTATTGTTTGCATCTCTTTCAATTAATTCGACCTGTTTTCTATGCTCATCGAATCAGATGATGTTGTGTACGAAGCTTCAAAACTATAATTGAAAGTCTAGGGAAAGGTATTATTATTTTATTGCCCTTCTAGTTATTGTTAACGGGGGAATAATCCTTCTGACATGCGTCCAGTGACAGGGCAACATTTCATTTATTTTCCTTGGAAGAACTTAGACAATAGCAGATACTTGCATTTTACTTACCGCACTTGGATAGTGGGCATGTCTTGCAGGATAGACCAGGTGCTCAGAACATACTATCAATCCATGCAAGCAATCTCCTAAAGAAATTGATGGGAACAAAAGGAACGATGTGCCGAAATCTTGGGTGGTGCAACATGTACAGACCTGCAAGTAGTGCTACCATTCGGAAAGGGGTGACATACAAAAATATTTAGCAACCAGACAAAAAATGATAAATATGGTATTAGCTCGCGGGTCTCTCAAGCTCAAGAGAGACTGAAATCTCTCTCCCTGAGTATCTATGTCTCCAACTACAGTCTGTATCCGCGATGCAACACTCCTTAACCTATCATATCGTATCCTAACAACTTCAGGGTTTCTTAAAGCACGGAATGTGTAGAATTCCTCGTCCAACTCATCAGGATGCACTGCTTCAGCATGGGAGAGGTGAGTGCCCATATGTGGTGGATGTCGAGGCTCGAAATGGAAATGCCATATGCCAATCAAGAACATGCACAAGAAAACCGTGGGCAGGATCAACTCTACATAGTAAATCAAAATAAGAAATAGCAGGTGCACCAAGACGCTGGTGATAAGATTCTTCCAATGAGAAATTTCATTGAACCATTTGCTGACTGCTATCATTGGAGATAGTACAGACATTACGTAGAAAAAGTTGGCTTTATTCCATTGCATTTATATCTAGAGATGTAACATCCTCGCTGGGAACTAATTAAAAAATACGTAAAAAAAATTTCACGTATTTTCTAGTTAGATTTCAAAGAGGACGTTACATGTGGTGGTAGAGCTCAAGTCGTTGAAGACTTGGCTCTCAATTTGAGGAGTTGGCTTTGATACCACATGTAACATCTTCACTGAATTTTAACTAGAAAATATGTAAATTTTTTACATATTTTCTAGTTAGATCCCAACAAAAATGTTATGACAGACATTATGTGAGGATTAGCCTACAATTTCTTTTTTGACATTTTCAAATTTATCCACCTTCAAATAATAATAATTATTTTTGTCCAAATTTATTATTTTTGTCTTCTTCACATTATGTAGATGATTACAGTTACCTTAATCCCTTCCACCATTATTTATTATTTTACAAACATCTTCTTTATCTCCTGCCTTGATACTACAAATACATACTTCTAATTTGGTTATAATAGTTAACAATGCAGTCTCCAAAATTCAGTGCAGATGCAGGTACTACAACAGTCTACGACACTTGTTTCATTCATTGTCTTCAATATTTTTTGTAACTTGTTTGTGTTTTTTGCTTGATGTTTTGTATGTGTGTGTCAGCAATTCAAATTGAACACATCACGATATTAGTGTCCTCTACCACCCACTGAATGTTATTTTAAGAGCACCTTTTAACATAAAAATTAATTGTTTTTTATTTATTTTAAAAATAAAAATTAATAAAATATAACTAACTAAAATTTATAATGTTTTGAGGAATTCATATTTTAGATTATTCGCGCTCTGAACATTATTGAAAAAAAATGAGGATGGCATGGAGGATAAAGTGAACAATAATAAGGTGATAATGAATTGCCTCAGTTTAACAAATATTCAAAGTTGGTTGGATTCATTGTAAAGGCTAAAATTATAGTCAAACCAAGCTAAAATATCATATATATAAAATAAAAAAATTAACTTATTTAAAGGAAAGACCCTCCAAGAATTTATTTGAAGGTAAATATAAGTTGAAAAATAATGAATTTACGTTTGTTTTTTAATTAAGTATTTTTATATTTCTAAAGATAATTTTATAAATAATTTTTTTTATTTTTTTAATATGTTTTGATCTTTTATCGAAATATATTTGATTAGTCTATATATATTCTTACAATTAGATTTAAATTAAACATTAAGCAGATAATAACAAATACTATGTTGATGGAGTATACAGATTGAATGAGAAAAACTATGTAAAGATGAAGGAAAAATGGCTTAAGTGAATAAACTAGTATATTCAACTAGGTTATGGATAACATTTATTAAAAGGAGTTAGATTTGAGGATATTTGGGTATTATTCATAAAATTGATGGTCAAAATAGATAGTAATAGTTTAATTGACATTCAATAATGTTAAAAAAAAAAAAAAAAACTAAAATAGTGTACATATCATAAATAAATCTATATTAAAGACAATAAGAGATATCATTATTGAGGTGACTATATTGAATTTATGACATAAATATAATAGGTGCCTTAAAAATGATATTTTTAAATATCTTTTACGTATAATTTTATCTAAGATATGTATATTTTATAATTATATTATCAAAAATATTTGATATATATTGGGTTGACTACTCTCTCTCTATCTATATAGAGGAAGGGCGGGATCACTTAATAATAATCCAAACTTATAATGAATGGTGGGATATGAAAATTGTGCCTCTAAAAATACATGTTTTGTATTATGTCACATAAACAATGAAAAAAAAATCATTTTTTTCCACTAAAATGCACATTAAAAATAACTATTTTTTCTAATCATAATTTGTTTGATCAATAATTATATGAAATATTTAAATTTAATGTTTGGCTCTCACTCTTATCCATTGAACTCTTAATGTTTTTCCTTTATATTTTTTCGCAATTCTCTCAAACCATTCCCTTTCCATTCCATTTACATATAATTTTTAAAAATATATATATTCTACAATTAAAAATCATAAATAAATTTATACATTTATTAAATTTAATCCATATAAGTTGTAAAGGGTTCAAACCTATTTTCAAAGTTAAAGTATGTAAATATTGGAAGAGCTATATTTTAACATTTTAATTTATTTCTTTCATAAAATTTATAAATAATTTATTCAAATCAATTAAAATATAATTATTTTTAAAACTTCTTATTATAAAAAGGTTGGATGAATATATAATATTAAACTTAAAATTAAGATAAATTTTTTAAATATAATCTTTACATGAAACAAATTTTATAATAAAAATAACTCTAACCATGAAAAAAAAATTATAATAAAAATAACTTCAAGCCTTTTACATGAAACTACATCCTTGAGGTGCCCATAAAATGGCCCTCCTCTTTAAAAAGTATTTTTTTAATGTTGGAATTCAAATTATAAATTCTCAATAAAAATAACATATTCATATTTTATAAATAGTCGAATCCATCTTTTCTTAGACCTTTTTTTTATTTCTTTTTTAAATAAAATTTAAATCTATATAATAAAAATTTATACACAATGCAACCCAAAATAAATAAATTACATATATTATCCATAGCCATTTCTTCACAACCGCTCTCCAAACAAAGCAATTACAACTACCTTTGGGAAATTTATGTGGATTAAAGAGCTTCCCAAAAATCTATTCCACATGTTGTTAACAAGAATTTGAAGTCTATATACAAATAAAATAATGTATACATTGAAATAATATTCTATTTATACAATTATAACTTTTAGGTAGGAAATGGAATTGTGTATTCAATAACAACGAATATTGTGAAGCTTATGGTTAGGTTGACTTTGTCGTAGTAGGGTTTTTTTTAGTTTTTAATGGTGTGCATTTTAATACAACAATTTAGTTATATTATTTAGAGGATTGGTAAATCTTATTTCCACATTTAATGTATTATAGAGTAAAATTGAATTCATTATAGGGTAAAATTGAATTGTACTTTGAAGATTTGTAAATGTAAAGATTGATATTTTTAACATTTTTAATTTTGATTAGAATGATATTTTTAAAATTTATAAATATTTTAATAAAATTGATTAAAAATTTTCAAATTAAGTTATTTGAATTTATTTTGTAATAAACACTTTACAACGTTATTATATGTTTATTTAAATTATATGTCACTTTATTATTATAAAGAGAGTTTGAATTTAAATTAAATTTTTAAATATATTCTTTATTACAATTATATCACAACCCCTTTTGACACTTCACTTTAACAAATTATTTCTAATTATTTAAAAAAAAAATCAACAACATATTATTTTTGACATTAAACTAAAAATCATAATTTTATAGTTGAAAGTTAAAACTATTAAAACCATAAATAAATTAAAATAAAATAAGATATATAAGAACCCATTGAAACTTATAAATAAACAAGTAATATAAATAAAATTAAAAACAATATTAAAAATAATACTCTTCTAAAATCCGATACAAAGGTCTTTGAAAATAGTGCTAAGAGTTTTTTAAATCTTCACCAACCTTGAATTCAAGCCTCAAAAACTTGAGGCAACTCTCAAGAGTAGATGAAAAATGTTAGAAAGCTTTTTTTTATATGTTTGAAACTTTCTCATTTTTTTAAAAAGAAATTGACGACATTTGTTTGCTCTTCATTTTATTAATTAATGATGTTTTTTATATTTTTTTTGTTTTAAAATTATATATAATTAATTTTAGTTGTGTTGGGTATAATATATTTTTATTTTATAATCTTAATTATGTAGGTTATAATATATATTTTAAATAAATTTATGTCGATGTTATTTAAATTTATTTGAATATTTATGTATGTTAGGAAACTATATATTTTATAACAATAGAAAAATAATTAAACAAACAAAATATTCAAAATGTAAAGGATAAAACATAAGATTTATATGGTAAAATGAACAAATTACATGTGAAGTTGTGTAGATTACATATGAACTCCACAAAGATAAATATTTTTATTGGCAAAGTACCGTTAAATTTCTTCTTTCTAAAAATAGAGTGAAAAAAACACTATTAAAACTTTCATTCTCAATGAACTATAAATTATATCGTAAAAATATCCAAAATTTAATGTTATTGTCACATATCTAATCATGTACATAATCATAGAACCCTATTATTATTATTAGAAGCTACACATCTCCCTTAATAACCATTAAACATATTTTAAACCTTTATCATAAAAACATTTAAAATATTAACCTTCCATTTAAAACAAACAAACAGAAGATATGATATAATTTAATTTAAAAAAAAAAACAGCTTTGGAGCTCGATCCCCTTACCTCTAACGAACATAAAACCCCCCTTTCCAAATTCCCGCCCCCGCAGTCCAAGCGGTTAATTGGCGGCTGGCTTGTTTTATGGTGAAGGATTAACTCTACCACGGGACATTATTGGGGAAACCATGGCCCCTGCAGGAGTCCAACAGAACACCCCCTGAAAACTCCACCGCCGAAAACGAAAAGGAAAAGAAAGGGCTCCCTGAATGCGAGGAGAGAGAAAATGAAAAGGAAAACGAAGGGCTCTACACTATTCTGACCACTGAATTCCTCCGATCCGATGACGTGCACATTCAGATTGCTTCGCAGTTGGCCGCCTGAATCGGATTGAGATAACTGTCGCAGAAAGGAAGCTGTTTTGAGTTTGTATTGTCTTCGTCTAGGGAGGGGAAGGAAGGATGGTGGCGTAAAGTAGCAGTGGCGGTCACGGGTTTGTCTTTCCGAATTCTGCACGCATGAGACCATGCCGTTTAATGCGTTGAAGTTAAAAAGATTCGAATCCTGATTCCTTGCCAAAACCTTTTCGAAACCTAAAGGAGATGGTTAGTCTACACGTTGGTAAATGTTTTCTTTTGTATGAAGCCTTACTTTTAGTCATTTTGAATTTAGGCGTGGAATTCAACGGTAGCGTGTCATACGATAAATTTGATGGTCGTATGGCCGTATCTAAGTTTTTAATTGTTGAAAAATACAATCAAATTTTTTATTTAGATGAAGGGGAAATTTTAAGTGGATCTTCGAATCTGTTAAACACCTTGAATATATGAATTTAATGTTTTTTTAATGAAATATAAAAAATATTAATATTTAAGAGTAATGTTAAATAAATAGTTTTCATCAAAATAAATTTATTGTAATAAATTTTATCAATATTTAAATTATATGGGAGTAATATTTGATTAGTAATTGATTATGGAAATTATTTTAATTTCCATCTATATGAGTATTAGATGTGTCCATGTGTTTATTTCAATTTCCTTGTTATCTAAAAGTTTTATGTTTTTAAGGTGGACTCCCTATTCTTTTATTAGAACCGGTTGAAGATACTATTGTTGACCACTATTGATAGCGATTGATAGACTATCAGTGGGTAAAATCAAAAACTATTTTTCAATGTTTGTAATATTTTTTTATTTTTCTCAATTTGTATTAATAGGTGATTACTTGCATGTTGGACATCTAATCAGACCCCTGTGTTTAGAAAATTTATAGTAATAAATCTTGGTTGTATTATAAGGCATTTGAAATGGATTTAGCAAGATAGTTTACCTATATATGCCGCAACGATGGCTTGTTGCTCTGCGAACTATATGACATGTGGCACATTCCTAGGGCCACCTGCAACGTTTGAAGTAACAACTAAGGAATCTATGTATATATTAAGCGAAGACTGATTAATATATGATAGTGAAATTAGTATTATCATTCTTATTGCTTGGTTTGTAAATGAAAAGCCATAGGAGAAATGTCCAAGTAGTTGTGCACCTTAACTATGGACAACGAATTAAGGTGCCATAACATCACATTAGATTTCAAAAAAATTACCTATTTTAATATCTTAACTACTTATAACTAAGGTTTCAATATCTAACACATTATACATTTTACGATATAACCTTTTTTAATCACGAGAGGTCATACAATACATTTTTTAAATGTATGACTAAAACTTAACCTTTGAAATACCAATAGTCATGTATTAGAGCATCAATACTTAAATCTTACTTGTCAAGATGTAATTGATTACTTTTAATTTTATAGAGTAAATGTTGAATAAATATTAGATACTACATGTTCAACTTACGATACACTTTAATATTTATACACACCAATATATTATATCAATAAAACATATGTTAACAAAAACCTTGTTCAATGATTGGAACATACACAACTATTGGAACCTTTCCCCAAATATGTAATTGTTTTAGATTCTATATCCAATGTCAAATTGTGACTTTAATAGTTACGAGAGTCTCCAAATAAAATTGAACTTAAGTGGTTCTTGTCCATATTCTTCTTTCTATGATGGAAGGGATTTCTACAATTATTCTTGATAATAAATGCACTCTAAGTAACCACCAGCTTGAAGAAATCCTAGGACAGGGCTACCTCTTTCTGCCTATAGAGAACCCATTTTAAATCCATTGTCTCAAAACAAGAAACAAACAGTAGAGAATAGGGAAATCATTCTTGGGCAAATGTATGTCGCTTCCAACATAGAAAGTGCTTGGAAATTTAGGACTCTTCTACACCATTATCAAAAAATTAAACAAATGTTAATGAAAAAAATGAGAAATGAACTGAATATATTTTAAAAGTTAATGCGATCATATAAAAATAAGGGAATATTTACAATCTTGGAATTAGGTAAAACCACTTTAAGACATGAAACATTGTGATTGATATCTCTCTTCAAACATGAGACATGAAACATTGGGTGGACATGTGAAGTGGGTGAATGTTCCATCTTGTATGCAACAAGACCTATCTATTGAAGAACTTTATAAGGTACATATAACTTGGTATAAAGTTTTTAGTGTTGCTTTAACTTTAGATATAACTTATTATAAGGTTTTACTTGGAAAAAAATTATATCTACATGTTGGATGGTGCATTCAGAATGATGTTAATTTGCTTGTTACTTCATGAAATTTTTTATTAAATAAAAAAGAATAAATACAAAAGATGGCCTAAATATTATTAACCTTAACATAGAATGATAGAGAGCTAAAATTCAATATATTTATATAAAATATAGTCTTAAAACTATGTGATTCATCTAGATGCTCCATGATCCTCATTTTTTTATCTTACCATATTTACTTTCAATGTTGTAGATGCCAAGTCAAAGGGAAATAGGAGTAAAAATTGTTTACCAAATTCTTGAAAAATATACTACAAATAGAATTTTATATTTGGATTAAAGCTTACGGATACCTGAAGTTACAAATATAACTATTCCTATTGCAATGCTATTAGATGTTCTACATTGATTTTAACTGGCCTTCATCATTAGATCTTGTAATGTTGGATGTCCCTAGCACTCTATCATAGACTAAGCATAATTGGTGAAGCAAAAATATTCAGAATAAATTATCAATTTTCTAGAGGAATTAAAAATGATAGGAAAATTCTTGAGTCTTATCTTTTTTTATCTTTTATTTGAATTATCATGGTGGAAGGAAGCTAGAAAATGTGCATATCTAAGACAAAATGTATACTTTTAGAAATCATGAATTTTTAGCTAGAATCATCTTTCTATTGCACTTGAACAATCAAAATAAATAGATTATGTTGATGCAATTTCCAGTGGTTTGATTGAGTTTATTACCAACACCTTATAAATAAGATAAAATCACCAATAACAAGTTTTTTTTCACTTATGAATATGATACACCCTAATTTTAAAAGGTGATTCTTTGGCTAACTTAAAATATAAAAGCATGCATAAATAAATAGATATAAAAGTTTCACTAAGTAATAGTCCATGACGATGAGGAAATAAAGGAGAATGTTGAAAATGATCTAAAAGACTAAAATTGAACCCAATATTGAGCTATAATTTATTAATATAAATTTATAATATTGAACATTATCAATGACATTGATAAGGATAAATTTTTTAGGAGGCAAGTCTTCCAATATGAATAAACATGAGTTTAAAGTCATCAACAAAGGCAATATTTACAAACCAAAAGATGTGCATATAACCCAAAGTATCTACCCTTAAAATTGCCTACTACAGTGTATATGTCAAAATGTATATGAATGTATACTTTTATTTGATCCAAAATTATGTTGAACCAATGAAAAAATACCTATTATCCTATCCAAAAACTGGTTTATGATAAAACTAGTATGTGAAGTCATCATAGAAATAACTGAAATAGAGAGGAATGCAAAGAGAAAGATCTATAACAAATTCAAATAATCAAATAACTTGGATAAAATTTTACATCTAGATAATGCTAATAAGAAGTATTTTTAATGATCTTAGGCAACCAAAGTCACTACCTAATTCCTCTAATTTATCACATTCTAAAAAGTATATATTTTACAAGAAACCAAGCAATACTTGTCGAAGACTACTCCCGATATCAAATATTTTAAGGAGATTCACATCTCTAGAATATTTCTTTATTTAAATTTGGTGAAATAATTGACAAACACATGTTTCATATCTAACAGAAAACATGGCATATCCTAAGGATGATACATTGATTTAATAGAATATATTGTACATATTTAAGTTATCAAATATGCAAAAAATACACTTAGAAAAATGATAACAACCTCACAAAGAATACCTAAAATGAGAACCTAAATGTAATAAATAACTTATATACCTAATAAATATGTTAGACATATATGCACTCTACTTAAAGATAAGGATTAGAGCTCATAACTAGAGACTTAAATAAAAATATCAAAACATGGTTAAAAATGTGAACAAAGAAATTGATCCTTGTAAAATGCATCTGTGTACTAAGAAATTGATATGAATAAAGAAAAAGTGTATTGGTTATAATATACTTGATTTGTATTCCACATGAGAAGGATATCCATGGTGGGAACACAAGAAAAATATACCTCATGCTTATTAACTAAATGTGAAAGCCACTTGTACTATTCTTTGGTAGCTACCATGAACTAAGTTTCCTACATAAATGGCTAAAAAACCTACTATTATCATCCCCAATATGTCAAATTAAAAATAATAGTACTATAGTCAATATATACACAATCTAATTTAATTAATTATATTATATTTCAATGACCTACTTGTTCATAAAATGATCACTATTTAAACATGGTAGTAATAATTTCAAAGTCACCCTCCTTAACCTTGCTCACTAAGCTAATCATAAAATAGTCAACACACAACTGGTGTTACACTTATAAATCAAAATCTTTTAAAGGAAATATCACTCCATAATATCTTACATCTTGACATGTCTTCAACATCACCTTTGACCTCTAGAATAAAAACATGGTTAATGAATTTGGAATAGTGTAATACACAATATTTTTGGTATGCATCCTACACCATCCAAACTACATCATCATTATTCATGACCATGCAATACCATATTATCATTATCAGAACAAGGGTCCAATAACCAACACTAAAAATAAGAGTTTTTTATCACTATCTACACAATAGACTGAAGAAACACAAAGCACATTCTACCTTTGCTAAAATAAATTAACGTTAGCTACACTAAACATATAAAGAGTAATGTATTCATTGTCACCATTGATTGAAGAAAAACTAAGAAATACTAAGTCAAATTTTTAGAAGTAGTTGGAAAATTTTGTAAAGGAAAGGCTCATTTAAATTCATTTTCAAAGTACTAGTGGGAAATGTAGAATATTAAAACTATAACATTGGAAACTAGACAATTTGTGTGGAAATAATATAAACTATAAATGGCATGGTGTAAGGTCTACTAAAAATTATTCCAAAAAAACTTTTTAGAATATTGAAATGAAGTTAAACATATAAGAGTTTTTAGGGTGATGACTCACACACGACAGGATTCTAACTCATAATAATCACTTCCACAAGGGTTTTTTTGTCAAACTATTAATAAAATTCTAATAGTGCAACTTTACATTTCATTATGAGTGGCATTAACCAAGATACAATCTTATGTTAGCTCATGACTATCAAAGAACCCCACATATGTCTAAGAGTGTTAAAAAAAAAGAAAAACCATTGTGCATTCTTAAGAAAAATATAATCATGTTAACATCTAGGCCATAATATTATGTGACATATTGCTAGGAATTCATCATGAATCTGAATAACGTGTGACAATATAAACTTTCAATTAAACTAAATTTCACTATCCCAAGTGATCTAGTAATTTAATTACATTATAAAGTATCAACAAGACTATGCTTTTATTACTTTACTAGGATATTAGAGTCTTTTAAGATCTTATATGCTTTGAAATAGAATACTAGCTTGTGTGGGTGTCTTAAGCAATGTGCATTTCACAAGTAATGTAAATTTCATAAGTAATTTACATATCACAATTAAAAATTCATAATATCAATATGTTCATTAAACTACTTTCTACATAATTTTTAATAGCCATGTTCTACAAAACCCGAGTTTAATATAATCATAGACTAAAAATATCATTTACAATAGTAAAAGACTCACTGTAGTCATGCTTAGATCTATTACAATGCCTCTTTGATGCTAATGGCATCTTGTCAATAAGTTATCATTTTAGTCATCATTAGTTGCATAAAAGACAATATAAAAATACTATCAGTTATCACAACACAACTATTTAAAATAAAACAAGACGATAACCCCTCCAATTCTAGTGTTTTTTTTTCATGAACACATTATAGCATAGTTATGATTTTATATACTTAAAACATGGTGAGCATATATTATAAATCAATATCACATTAAGAACATGGTCTTGTCTTAAACAAGAGGCAACTGAATCTAAAGTGATTGAATAGACACTTGTGTGAGATGTTTCGAAAAAACAATTATCACACCATATCATACTCATTATTGAATTCATATACAAAAACATTGCCTACGTTAATATACAAATCATTTAAGGCATGAAAATAGTTTCAATTGGATTAAACCATGTCATATAAGATATTGTCCACTATTAATAGTTAGTTACCAAGCCAATCATTCTCGCAAGGATGTTTTCAATGTATTTCCACAACTCTATTGAAAAATAAGACTATGCATGGTCCCCATCTCTCTCACACACACACATTGTTACATCCTAATTCCTTACTAGGCAAACTTTCTAGATTATTCATGGATATCTATAGCTAACAAATTTAGATTAGGCCATTTTTAACTAAGCTTGAATATTACTGTTATGGGGTAGTAGGATAATTCTTAGGTTACTTGATCATACTGCTATGAGATAGTTGTAAGTATATGTTTACTTTATAATCATGTTCATTTTTGACTTTAGATATAATTTATGATGAATATATATCATAAATTTTAAGGCCTAACTCCCTGTTTTGTTGTGAGGTGAATGTAGGAGAAATCTTTCTTTAGAGTGTTACAAAGGGAGAGCATCATCAGAGAGGGTGAATAGATTGAGATGTTGAAGGATGATGGAGAAATTAGTTGGTACCCTGCATAAATCACATTAGTCAACACATGATTAGATGGGTAAATTGAATGGTTAGCAAAGTGTGTTTAATGTCGTTTGCAGTAGATGGTCATTTTAGACATGATTGATAACATAGTTAATTGGTTATTTGAAATTATTTATGCATGTGTACCCATTTAATACTGCTAGAAACATGTTTTTCTTAATTGTACAAAATTAAGATTTATTGATTTAGTTGTTATTAAACCAATTTGACATGATGGTTTAATTAACAAATATATGTATGTTTATTATTAATAAATATACTCTAGTAAATATGAAATGGAATAAAAAAAAAAAGGATAAATAAAATAAAATTGAAAATTATATATTTTGGAAAGTGAATAAATCAAAACAATAATTAAAAAACTCATATCTAGGAAAAGGGACAAAAACTCTTAAAAGAGGGATTAAATCAAAAATAATCTTTAAAACAAAAAAACTATGCCTATTTATTATAGAAACTATCAAAGAAGAGGTGCCATAGTTAATTAAGGGGAAATTTTGAAAAAGGGAAAAAAATAGCATAGAAGTAGCATTGGGAGGATGATTCGACTTAGTTAGGGAGGCAAGCCCAAGGAAGTTTTGATTTTTTAGGTAAGTAATGTTTTGAGTTCAGATGTATGGTCATGAAATATTGTAGAAGGTTAAGGGCATCTATATTTAGTACTTTTCTTGGACTATAAAGGATGTTAGTTTGATAAATAAAATGAGAATAATAAATATCTAGACATAATATACATTGATTAAGCACTATAATTACTCATTTTTTGTTGTATGCTCACTATGGGATCACTAAAAATATTACCTATAAGCTGCATGGAAAAGTATGATTTCACTAGAATCAAATCTTAGCTAATTGGTTTAGTGCAGGAGTCACCAAAATAAGTTATTCACTAATTTAAAGCTTTGGGAATCGTTGAAGGAAAATACAATAAAATATTATATTGAGTTTCACAAATTATATTCTTAAATATATTATAAAACATATAGTATAATATGAAACATATAATGATACAGTAGGAATCATTGATGTTGATCCACTGTAGTTAATCATTGAGTTTGAAAATCACTGGATTTAAATATTATAATAAAACTATTGAGTTTTATATTTTAACATCACTATATATTCAAATGCACCTAAGCATCTATTAATAAATTTATTTTAGAGTTGTTAAGATGACTTTAATAGGTGAATCTCGATCCTAATCAGAGCTATCATGTGTGAATATTTTATAATTAAATTATTCATGGAATTCAAATATTATAGTTAGTTAATTAATGTGATTATAAACCAGTGGTTGGGCATCATCGTATATTTTATATCTTGCCTATAATTTTCATTTGACTTCTACAACAATTGGGATACTTGGGGAAGTTCACATAGTGTTTTTAAAATTTGAGAACTAATTTTAAAACACTAGTATCTACTAGCATACCCTATGAATGGTGACTTGTTGATATCGTAGCATAGTTTTTTAGTAATCTATATTACATTATTTTTAGTCGATTCATGAGTCCTTTATAGATAATGCTGTAGTATTTTCTAGAATTCTCTCTACCTTTCATGCAAGATTGTTACCATATTTTGGGCAATCTATTGTGTATATATTCTATTATAATCCTAGGAAAAGAACAATGAAAAATAATTAAGTTTTTTTGACAATTCTAGTATCAGAGCTATTTAGAAAGCTTGATCAAAGTGCAGTGACTTAGAGAAGGAGAAATGAAGCCTGCAACCTAGCATGCAGATCAATGATACCTATCTATTGGATTTTTATGACCTAAGCAATGCCTTCTTAGAAAATTTTGATGTAGCTGTAGCAATTAGAGCCATTAGAGTTGTTGGAGAAAAGTTTGGCATAGCTGGAGAGGAGCCATTGGAGCTGCCAGCATAGTCAATGAAGCATACAACAAAATTATGTACGGAGAGGAGAAAATTAGGGGAAATAACTGGAAACACTATAGTAGAATAATGTAGTGATCAGAGTAACCACAAAAAATCATGACCCGTCCTCAAGTAGGAACTCTGATAAACTCCAGTGAACACTGGAAATCCATGCTTTTGGTGCATTGACATATCAGTGCCAAATAAACATGTGAAACTAAGCGTGTAGAATGTGGGAAGTTGAAACATTGAGAATATATAAGTATTGGAAGATACTATATAGCCACGACCTATAGATAGCAGACAAACAAAGTCTATAGCAATCAATGAGAGGTTGTCACTGAGTGGAGTTCTATGGTGTTGAGAGTTGAGTTTTTTTGTAGAAGTTTGATGCCATGAATAAGGCAATCATGAGCCTATGAAGAAGACTTCTATATCTTTTCCTCTAAATCATACGACTAATTCTCCAAAGAATGTGTCTCTTATTATAAGTGAAAAAAAGTGCTTTATTATGAAAGAGCCACCTAAATTTAAACTTGTAATCAGTGAAAGTGTTCAAAATAGTTTGAAGAGCTTAAACACAAGTGAGTCATTCAAGTTGTCAAAGATGAGATAGTGAAACAAGATTGGAGCAAAAATATTGAACAAAGTACATATAGGTTTTTATATCAAAGTAATAAATACTATTTTTCTTGTGAAATTTTGGAAAAGTAAAGTAAAAACCAAATATGTCTACTCCAAAATTACTTTTAGCAGATGCCCAACTTTGAAAAGGGTCAAATTATGTTGCATGGAAAATAAAAATGCATATGATCCTTTAATTTAAAGGATTGTGGGGAATCGTAATAGGGACCACATGAGTTCTCACTAATCCTAATGCCCTCAAAAAGTATGATCAATCTAATGCTAAGGCCCTAATGCTGATCATGTTAAGCATCACAGATGATGTGTAACCACATATCAGGGATGCTGACAATGTAAAGACAACATGGATAAATTAGTAACTATATATGAGGTAAATAATTAGATGAATATTCTTCATCTGCAATCAGAAATTCATACGCTCACTATGGATACTGATGAAAAAGTAGAAGAATTCTTATGATGGGTAGCTAAGCTACAAGTAGAATTGTTAGCTCTCAATGAAATGATAACAACCAAACATTGGTCCCAATCACCTTATGAGCACTCCCTTCTCAATTTAGATTATTCATCATGAAACCAAATGTTTCTAAAGAAAAAGTGTCACTTGAAGAGCTTATGAACCTATTGCAGTAGGAAGAAGCAATCAATTCATCTCTGGATGAGTCTGAAGATAAAGCTCTTAAAATGAAGTAGCAATGAGGTTAGAAGTCACACAAGGGACCTCTAAAAAAGACACCATAGAAATAGCAACAATAAAAACTATCTCATCATTAGTTATAAAATTTGAAAAGGTGGTGTCACATTTGTCACACCAACACTCATGACATAGAAAACTATTGGTATAATAGGCGAAAAAAGGATCTACCATCATGCCAAGCACATCAAGGTATGGCGATACTCAGAAGAAAAGACATCCCATCCAGTAGAAGTAGAAGGGACATCTCACTATCCAACAAGATGATGAATTAGATGAGGTGACAACTATTAAAGACAAGAATGTAGTTCTAGTCTCCCAGACCTCACAACCCTCAAGGAATATATTGCTGATTAAATTAGGTGTCACTAAGCATATGATAGGTGACAAGAAGTTGTTTGATTCACTGATAGACCAACCCATTCAAGATGAGGTTAGGATCATTGAGGATAAGGAGTATGACATAGTAGGAATAGCTCAAATTACCATTCCATTTAGAACACAAAAAGATACACTTACAAAGTTACTATATGTTCCTGGTTTGACATCTAGTCTCTTATCAGTCAGTCAGCTATTGAATCATCAAGTTAAGGTGGAGTTTCTTATAAAAAATGGCATCAAAACCTACATGATTTCATGAAAAGGTAAAGTTATTGTAAAAGCTTTTCTAAAGGATAAGTTTTTTCTTTAGATGTAGTTTCATATTCTATAGTAGCTTTATCTACCTCAACGGTAGAATCCATTGCCCTTTGACACTATAATTATGGACATTTATCAGTTGGATCTTTATACTAGCTAATTTCTAAAGGTATGGTACATGGACTTCCAAAGTTGTCCAATTTCTCATTTGTATGTCCTGGGTGCCTTGCAGGTAAATAAGATAGGGATCCATTCAAAGATAGCTCTTTTCATGCCAAGAGAATATCTATTCAAAAAAATCTTAAAAGAAAGAGAATATCTATTCAAAAACACAAATAAAATACGAACATTATTGAGCCTAATTTCTTCCAACTACATGTCCTTTTACATTTCTTCATTAAGAGAAAGGGTTAGGATTTTAAGAAAGGCATGGGACTTATTAATTTTCTCAATGCTTTGTCTCTCACCACAACCTTATTCTAAGCTGAAGCCATCAAATTTGAATGTCACTCTTTCAAAAACATTAGGTTTTTCTTCGACCCACAAGACCTCACTAAAAATATTTACACTACCTCCTTTCTTACTAAGCACTAGGTTCTCCAATGTGTGATGAGAGAGTTTTTGAGACAAAATTTCTATATGTACTTTAGTTTGTCTAGCTTCATAAATGTAATCTCCATTGATAAGACTCTGCGCATTGCTCACATAGGCTCCTAAATTTTGTCATCACCAGATTCCATAAATAAGGGGAAGAATTAAATTACCCAAAAATATTAATCAATAAAAATACATTGAAACCTAACACAAAAACCAAGATGCAACATGAGGCACAAGCCAATAAAAAATAAAAATAAAAAATCCATACATAGGACAAAAACAACAATCGAACAAGACCACACCCAAGGAAACATAAAAAGTTAGACTAAATAATAACAATAAAAATAGGGAAAATGTGTCAATTAAAACAAAGGAAACATGCGAGGAGCGTGGAGTACCTTTAATGGAGAGAGGCTTTTCATCTTCGCATTTGCAGAGCTCCAAGTTCCTCTCTCTCTTTTTTCTGTGTAACCTCTTTTGTCAAGAAGAATGAGCTTATAACAAGACATTATGATTTGCAATATGCATAATAGGGAAAAGGAAGCAAGGGGAAATTATGACAACATACATATGAGATAAGAGCATTTTATTTCCTGGTTTCTTCCATATTAAAATTCTATGTTTTTAAATTTTTCGTCGATGTTTAATTAGGGGTATTTCATTTATTATAATATAAAAATCTTTAGAATGTTAAAATTATAAGACAATAAACACAACTCTATATATATTTATAAATATCTTCATATTGATCATGGTCATAAGATTAATTAAAATAGCAATAAAATGTTATGAGAATTTATTTAAAAAGAATAATGTCCTTATCATTTGGAGGAAATTCGAATGCCACACCATTCATCTCATAGAATGGAATATAACATTACCAAATTAATTTATAATATATATTTTTATTTAAAAAATTATAAGATAAGAAACCCATTTAATATACAAGTATATTTATGTATTTAATATTAGTAATACTTATTACATAAAAGAACGTATTTAATATATAAACATCTTAATAAATTGAAGCTTTTATACTTTATATATAATATAATGATAGATTACATATTGTAATTATAAATATAGATTATTAAATAGTACCAACATAAACATTTTAAAAGATTATGAGAAATTAAGATTTGTAGAAAAAAATTCAAAATACAAATTAAAATATATTTAATTTGAAATAATAAAATATATTTAAAAATTAATCTAAAATTAATTATTTATACTTAATGACTAAAAGCAAATTTATATATTTAATTTTGAATAATAACTAATTCTTAAAAGTTTATTATAAGAACATGGGAAAAAAAATAAAAATAAAAAAAAATTGAACTTTTCACTCTACTTTTTAATTATAAATTTAAAATACATTTTGAAACATGTAATATTCATAAATGACCACAGTTGCACAATTCATGGTGTTTACAACCCAATTATATAATTCTATTAAGTATTAGCAGAACGCGTACTCGGTTGTATTAAGTAATACAATAACGCGTATATGATTGCACTAAGTAATGGAAGGACATGCGGATACATTTTCGTGCACGTCATTCCCATTACGCGTTTTCTACACTGCAGAAGTACTATATATTTAGTGTTTTCGACAGTTTTAAAACATACCGCTGCTTATTTACACGTTCTCCCCAAAATTATTTGGGCACTTGGCGGCTCCTGGAACCAGATCCAGCGATTTACAACGTCTCGTGCTCGACGCTCCCGGCAAACCCTGACTCGCCTCCCTTCGATCGGACATGCACAGATATATGCAGCCGCCCCAGCCACAACAGCGACGGCGAAAAGAATTGGCAGATTGTAGAAAACGAAAACCACTTGTGGAAGACGACAGCCGACGAAGGACGAAGATGAGTCTGTACAAGTTAAAGGAGAATGCTAATAACAATGAGAGCTCAAAAGTGCTTCAGGCGGAGAAGCGGATCGCCGCAGGCGGGGTTCGATCCCTTTACCTCAAACGCCCATAAGAACTCCCTCCCTATATTGCCGCCCCTGCAGTCCAAGGTGGTTAATTGGCGGCTGGCTTGTTTTATCGCGAGGGAGTACCTCTCCCGCGGGACACTGCTGGGAAAACGATGGCCGCTCCCCGATTCGAATACACGACCCCGTGATAACTCCAAGCCGAATCTCCCTGAAGGCGAGGAGAGAGGCAATGGAAAGGAAAAGGAAAAGGAAGGGCTCTACACTAGTGTGACCACCGATTTTCTTCGCTCCGATGACGTGCACATTCCGGGCATTCTGAATCCTTCGCAGTTGGCCGATTGGATCGGATTCAGATGACCTAACAAATAAAAATTCGTCCTTTACAGGTGGCAAAAAGTAAGATGTCTGATTTTGTATCGTCATCGTCTGGGGAGGGGAGGGAATGTAGTTTTCTAATGTAGCAGTGACGGTGGGAGTGTCGGTCGGAGGTTTGTCTGTCGAAAGGCTGCAGTTATGCCTTGAAGTTAACAAGGAAAGAGTTTTGTCTCTCAATGTTTTCTTTTTATATAAATCATATATTTTAGTCACTTCGAATGCACGTGTGAAATATAATATAATATAATTAATTAATGTGAAACAATAACAGGTTAATAGTAGGGACTTTCATCTTCAATTATGCGCATCTATGATACTGCACGTACTATGCACTTCATTTTATTTTCACTAAACAGCACTTTTTTTCCCCTTTTTTCTCTCTTTTTTTGGGTACTTTACTTGAACGAGTATATTATTATGTGCGTGGGTGTTTACATCAATTTTTTTGGTTATGTAAAACACATGTATATATATTTTTTTGGTTGGGGTATGAGTATTTTTTGGGGTTGGGATGTGATTTGGTATATTTAAGTTTTTATTTAATATTTAAAATTTGATATCAATTTGATGATTATATAAAAAAAATTGGAAAAAATCATGATATAGTTTGGACCATGTTTGTTTTTTGAAATATAAATACTTGAGGAATCTAGACTTGATATCATATACTAGTTTTGTTGATGTAGAATGGAAGGTTTCAACAGAGTTATGGACATCTATCAAAGAACAATTGAAAGTAGATGTTTGTTTTATTTTCGCAAACTAGATTTAGTTTCATCACGTATCAATACCATATCTGTGGACCACCAGTGAATTTGCATCATCTTCGACATTTAACTGTTTGAAAATTGCAGTTGGTCACTGTACGTGTTTTGTAAGAACAAATGTTGGCGCTTTGAACAAATTCTAACTCAATAATATTTTCAACCACAAACCCAAAATCAAAATTCACATTTGCTTCTCCGATAGTGTCTCAATATCATTTATTCATTTCACATGTAACATGAATAATCATTGTTATGTAACAAAAATTAAAACTCCAGGCCTTTATCATTTTCAAAAGCTTATCAGACTAGCTCTAAGGAATTCAGAGATGCTATGTAACAACAACTAAAGACACGAGACCTTTCCTATTTTCTAACTATTTATCACACTGGGTATAAAGCATTCACAGATTCTGTTTTCAATTTGAAACCCAAAAAAAAAAAATCATTTACAGAAAATTAGGGCAATATTAGCCATCTCAACACTCAGATTGCTTCTTTGATATAAATTTCAAATGTAATAGAAGGCAGCTCCGTGCAGGTAAAATGAACTAATTTGCACTAAAGTATTGGAGAATTATCTTGGCTATTAAATCTATTGGAGAAGTGGCTATTGACTGATATGAATTGATTTTTTGAATGAAAAAACAATACAATTAATGTCTTGGATAGAAGGGTTAGCTATCAGCATATTTCCAGAAGATATTTTTCAAATTTTGGAAGCACAAAAGGATGACGTTAATGTGAGAGAATCTATGAATAGGGAGGGAGGTCTAATGATCTGAACCTAAGCAGAACAAGGCAACATAACGCAGAACAATAAAAATGCATATTACCAGGTAAAATAGACTGAGTTTTACGTTTCTTTTGGAATAAAGTCTGATAGAAATTTGTGAATACTGAGAATAATAAATCGCACATAATGTGAGAAATTATATCAACTTAGAAATGCATGAGCCCAAAAACAACATGAGAAGTAAAGCGTAAAAAAAAAAACACTATTTTTCTACGTTTATAAGCGTTCACCTATCGAGTACTATGTTCCCTACCGACTACTCTGTTCTGTCTTTGATTGAAGGTTTACTTTTGGCATTGGATTATGAGTACGATCATGTACTCTTGCTATCAATGTGTGGCTCCAGTTGGTTACACTATCTTGCACGACTTGATGTCTGTCGAATGGGATGCATTCTCTTGTCGATGTCCACGAGGCAATTACAGAGTGATGAGTGGTCAAGTTATCCAAGCAATGGCACAAGGACCTTTTCCCATGCTGATAACTCTATCATGTGCATATTTATCCGTTGCTTTCGATACCATTAATTTTTTTATTAGATTTTAATGTGGATGTAAACATGCATAGGTTCTTTCAATTTTTTTGTTAATCCAAATTAATGTTTCCATTAATGGTATTTTGAAGAAAAAATCTAACTCAGATATGACTGCATTATCTTTGAGAGCAAGTTTGACAATTCATTTTGATAGCTCAATGCACATAGGCTAGAGATTAATCATGAAGTCATTGAGAAGTGGGTTAAGCTTGAATCATTTTCTTTACATGAATGTGGGGAGCATATTTTGTTTGTTTCAGTTTTATTGCTAATACTAATGTCATTTTTTATGTTTTTAAATCAACTCATTTGTTCATATCAATTTTTTTTGTAAAGGTCTACAGAGTCATGATTTTTTTTCTTATTAAACCCATGTTTTGTACTACAAGGTGGTTGCAGTTACCATTAGATCCACTACAATACAAAGGCGGTGTTTCAAGACAATATTAAAGATAATATTTAAACAAATTATTCCAAATTGAGATAAAATTTTTTTTTGTATTGTCTCAAACTGGACGTCTCTAATTATTGTCTGACCAAAGACAATATAGAATACTACTTATTTTTTGCATATCAAAAGATGATATCATTTTTATCTCTAAAGATATGATATCATTTTTATCTCTCTAAAAATGATATACAATACTATTTTTTATCTCAAGAGAAAATATTATTTAAATCTCAATTATCATCGCTTGAGAGGCAAAATAAATTTAATGAATAAAAAAATATATTTCTTCTAGTGCAATATTTATATCATCAATAACACCACAAAATTATGATAATTATTATTATAAAATAATTTGGGTGGAATCTTGTGCCCACAAATGGGTCTAAAAGCATTTTATTAAATATAAAAGAAAAAATACAAAAGATGGCCTAAATATTATTAACCTTAACATAGAATGATAGAGAGATGAAATTCAATATATTTCTATAAAATCTAGTCCTAAAACTATGTGATTCATCTAGATGCTCCATCATCCTCTTTTTTTTATCTTACCATATTTACTTTCCATGTTGTAGTTACCAAATCAAAGGGAAATAGGGGTAAAGATTGTTTACCAAATTCTTGAAAATATACTATAAATAGAATTATATATTCGGATTAAAGCTTAAGGATACCTAAAGTTACAAATACAAATATTCCTATTGCAATGTTATTAGATGTTCTACATTGATTTCAACTGGCTTTCCTCATTAAATCTTGTAATGTTGGATGTCCCTAGAACTCTACCATAGAATA
This sequence comes from Torreya grandis, assembly GCA_037957365.1. Lineage (NCBI taxonomy): Eukaryota > Viridiplantae > Streptophyta > Pinopsida > Cupressales > Taxaceae > Torreya > Torreya grandis. The sequence goes on along the minus strand of JARHVA010001275.1, from coordinate 2,789,382 downwards.
AGCACAATTAGTGAAGCAAAAATCTATAGAATAAATTATCAGGTTTCTAGAGGAATTAAAAATGATAGGAAAATTCTTGAGTCTTATCTTTTTTATCTTTTCCTTGAATTATCATGGTGGAAGGAAGCTATAAAATGTTCATATCTAAGACAAAAATGTATAATTTTAGAAATCATGATTTTTTAGCTAGAATAATCTTTCTATTACACTTGAATAATCAAAAGAAATAGATTAGGTTGATGCAACATCCAGCAGTTTGACTAAGTTTATTACCAATACCTTAAAAATAGGATAAAATCACCAACTACAAGTCTTTTTTCACTTATGAATACGCTACACCCTGATGTTAAAAGGTGCTTCTTTGGCTAACTTAAAATATAAAAGCATGCATAAATAAATAGATATAAAAGTTTCACTATGTAATAGTCCATGATGATGAGAAAATAAAGGAGAATATTGAAAATTATCTAAAAGACTAAAATTGAACCCAATATTGAGCTATAATTTATTAATATAAATTTATAATATTGAACATTATCAGTGAAATCGATAAGGATAAATTGGTATAGAGGCAAGTCCTCCAATATGAATAAACATGAGGTTAATGTCATCAACCAAGGTAATATCTATAAACCAAAAGATGTGCATATAACCCAAAGTATCTACCCTTAAAATTGCCTACTATAGTGTATATGTTGAAATGTCTATGAATGTATACTTTTATTTGATCCACAATTATGTTGAACCAATGAAAAAATACCTATTATTCTATCTAAAAACTAGTTTATGATAAATTGTGAAGTCATCATAGAAATAAGTGAAATAGAGGGGAATGTAAAGAGAAAGATCTATCACAAATTCAAACAATCAAATAACTTGGATAAAATTTTACATCTAGATAATGATAATATGAAGTGTTTTTAATAATCTTAGGCAACCAAAGTCACTACCTAATTCCTCTAATTTATCACATTATGAAAAGTATATATTTTTCAAGAAACCAAGCAATACTTGTCGAAGACTACTCTTGATATCAAATATTTTAAGGAGATTCACATCTCTAGAATATTTCTTTATTGAAATTTGGTGAAATAATCTACAAACACATGTTTCATATCAAACAAAAAAATGGCATATCCTAACGATGATACATTGATTCAATAGAATATATTGTACATATTTAAGTTATCAAATATGCAAAAAATACACTTAGAAAATGATAACAACCTCACAAAGAATACCTAAAATGAGAACCTAAATGCAATAAATAAATTATATACCTAAATAAATATGTTAGACATATATGCACTCTACTTCAGGATAAGGATTAGAGCTCATAACTAGAGACTTAAACAAAAATATCAAAACATGGTTAAAAACATGAACAAAGAAATTAAACGTTGTAAAATGCGTCTATGTACTAAAAAATTGATATGAATAAACGAAAAGTGTATTGGTTATAATATACTTGATTTGTAGTCCACATGAGAAGGATATCCATGGTGGGAACACAAGAAAAATATCCCTCATGCTTATTAACTAAATGTGAAAGCCACTTGTACTATTCTTCGGTACTTACTAGGAACTAAGTTTCCTACATAAATGGCTAAAAAGCCTACTATTATCATCCCCAATATGTCAAATTAAAATTAATAATACTATAGTCAATATATGCACAATCTAATTTAATTAATTATATTCTATTTCAATGAACTACTTGTTCATTAAATGATCACTATTTAAAGATGGTAGAAATAAGTTCAAAGTTACCCTCCTTAACCTTGCTCCCTGAACTAATCATAAAATACTCAACACACAATTGGTGTTACACCTATAGATCAAAATATTTTGAAGGAAATCTCACTCCATAATATCTTACATCTCGACATGTCTTCAACATCACCTTTGACCTCTAGAATAAAAGGTTGGTTAATGATTTTTGAATAGTGTAATACACAATATTTTTGGTATCCATCCTAAACCATCCAAACTACATCATCATTATCCATGACCATGCAATACCATATTATCATTATCAACATAAGGGTCTAATTACCAACACTACAAATAAGAGTTTTTGATCACTATCTGCACAATAGACTGAAGAAACACAAAACACATTCTACCTTTGCTAAACATATAAGGAGTAAAGTATTCATTGTCACCAATTGATTGCAGATCAACTACGAAATACTCAGTCAAATTTTTAGAAATAGTTGTGAAATTTTGTAAAGGAAAGGCTCATTTAAATTCATTTTTAAAGTACTACTGGGAAATGTAGATTATTAAAACTATAACATTGGAAACTTGAAAATTTGTGTGGAAATAATATAAACTATAAGTGGCATGGTGTAAAGTCCACTAAAAATTATTCTAAAAAAACTCTTTAGAATATTGAAATGAAGTTAAACATATAAGAGTTTACAAGGTGATGACTCACACACGACAGGTTTCTAACTCATAATAATCACTTCCACAAGGATTATTTCATCAAATTATTAACAAAATTCTAATAGTGCAACTTTCCATTTCATTATGAGTGGAATTAACCAAGATACAATCTTATGTTAGCTCATGACTATTAAGGAACCCCACATATGTCTAAGAGTGTAAAAAAACCTAACCATTTAGCATTCCTAAGAAAAATAGAATCATGTTAACATCTAGGCCACCATATTATGTAGCATATTATTAGTAATTCATCATGAATCTGAATAACGTGTCACAATATAAACCTTCAATTAAACTAAATTTCACTACCCCATGTGATCTAGTAATTTAATTACCTTATAAAATATCAACAAGACTATGCTTTTATTACTTTACTAGGATATTAGAGTCCTTTAAGATCTTATATGCTTTGCAATAGAATACTACCTTGTGTGGGTGTCTTAAGTAACATGCATTTCACAAGTAATGTAAATTTAATAAGTAATTTACATTTTATAATTAGAACTTCATTAACATCAATATGTTCATTAAACTAGTTTCTACATAATTTTTAATAGCCATGTTCTACAAAACCCAAGTTTAATACAACAATAGACTAAAAATATCATTTACAATAGTTGAAGACTCACTGTAGTCACGCTTAAATCTATTACAATGCCTCTTTGATGCTAATGACATCTTGTCAATAAGTTATCATTGTAGTCATGATTACTTGCATAAAAAACAATATAAAATATTGTCACTTATCACAACATAACTAGTTAAAATAAAATAAGATGACAACCCCTCCAATTCTACTACCTTATTTTAAGAACACATTATAACATAGTTATGATTCTATATACTTGAAACATGGTGATTATATATTCTAAATCAGTATCACATTAAGAACATGGTCTAGTCTCAAACAAGAGGCAACTCAATCCAAAGTGACTGAATAGACACTTGTGTGAGATGTTTCTAAAAAACAATTATCACGCAGTACCATACTCATTATTGAATTAATATACAAAAATGTTACCTACATTAATATACGAATAATTTAAAACATGAAAATAGTTTCAACTGGATTAAACCATGTCATACAAGATATTGTCCATAATTAATAGTTAGTTACCAAGCCAATCATTCTCACAAGGATGTTTTCCATGTATTTCCACAACTCTATTAAAAAAAATACTATGCATGGCCCCCATCTCTCTCTCTCTCACACACATTGTTACATCCTAATTCCTTGCCAGGAAAACTTGCTAGATTATTCATGGATATCCATAGCTAACAAATTTAGATTAGGCCATTTTTAACTAAGCTTAAATATTACTATTATGGGGCAGTAGGATAATTCTTAGGTTACATGATCATACTACTATGAGATATCTGTAAGTATAAGTTTACTTTATGATCATGTTGATTGTTGACTTTAGATATATTTTATGATGAATATATATCATAACTTTTAAGGTCTAACTACCTATTTTGTTGTGAAGTGGATGTTGGAGAACTCTTCCTTTAGAGTGTGACAAAGGGAGAGGATCATTGGAGAGGGTGAATAGATTGAGATGTTGAAGGATGATGGAGAAATCAACTAGTACCCTGTGTACACCGCATTAGTCAGCACATGATTAGATGGGTAAATTGAATGGTTAGCAAAGTGTGTTTAATTTCATTTGCATTAGATAGTCATTTTAGACATGACTGATAGCATAGTTAGTTGGTTATTTGAAATTATTTATGCATGTATACCCATTTAATACTGTGAGAAACATGTTTTTCTTAATTGTACAAAATTAAGATTTATTGATTTAGTTGTTACTAAACCAATTTGACATGATGGTTTAATTAGCAAATATATGTATGTTTAATATTAATAAATATACTCTATTAAATATGAAATGGAATAAAAAAAATTTAAAAAAGGATAAATAAAATAAAATTAAAAATTATATATTTTGGAAAGTGAATAAATCAAAACAATAATTATATAAACTCATAACTAGGAAAAAGGACAAAAACTCTTAACAGAAGCATTAAATCAAAAATAATCTTTAAAGCAAAAAAACTATGCCTATTTATTATAGAAACTATCAAAGTAGATGCACCATAGTTAATTAAGGGTAAAATTTAGAAAAGGAAAAAAAATAGCACAAAAGTAGTGTTGGGAGGATGAATCGAGTCGGTTAGGGAGGCAAGCGCGGGGAAGTTTTTCTTTTTCAAGTAAGTAATGTTTTGAGTTCAAATGTATGATCATGAAAGATTGTAGAAGGTTAAGGGCATATAGATTTAGTGATTTTCTTGGACTATAAAGGATGTTAGTTTGATAAATAAAATGAGAATAATAAATATCTAGACATAATAGATATTAATTAAGCACTATAATTACTCTTTTTTTGTTGTATGCTCACTATGTGATCACTAAAAATATTACCTATAAGCTACATGGAAAAGTATGATTTCATTGGAATTAAATCTTAGCTAATTGGTTTAGTGAAGGAGTCACCAAAATAAGTTATTCACTGATTTAAAGCTTTGGGAATCGTTGAAGTAAAATAAAAGAAAATATTATATTGAGTTGCACAAATTATATTCTTAAATATATTATAAAACATATAGTATAATATGGAACATATAATGATACAGTAGGAATCATTGATGTTGATCCATTGTAGTTAATCATTGAGTTTGAAAATCATTGGCTTTAAATATTGTAATAAAACTATTGAGTTTTATATTATAACATCGCTATATATTCAAAAGAACCTAAACATCTATTAATAAATTTATTTTAGAGTTGTTACGATGACTTTAATAGGTGAATCTCCATCCTAATTAGAGATATCATGTGTGAATATTATATGCTTAAATGATTCATGGAATTCAAATATTATAGTTATTTATTTAATGTGATTATAAACTAGTGGCTAGGCATCGCTGTATATTTTAAATTTTGCCTATATTTTTCATTTGTCTACTACAATGATTGGGATACCTGGGGAAGTTTACATAGTGGTTTTTAAAATTTGAGACCAAATTTGAAAACACCAGTATCTACTAACATACCCTATGAATGGTGACTTACTAATAACATAGAATAGATTTTTAGTAATCTATATTACATTATTTTTAGTCGATTCTAGAGTGCTCTATAGATAATGCCATAGTATTTTTTGGACTTCTCTCTACCTTTCATGCAAGATAGATACCATTTTTGGGTAGTCTACTGTGTATATATTCTATTATAATCCTAGGAATAGATCAATGAAAAATAATTAAGTTTTTTTGATAATTCTAGTATCAGAGCTATTTAGAAAGCTTGATCAAAGTATAGTAACTTGGGGAAGGAGAAATAAAGCCAAAAACCTAGCATGGAGATCAATGCTACCTATTTGTTGGATTTTTATGACCTAAGTAATGCCTTTTTGGAGAATTTTGATGCAGTTGTAGTAGTTATATCCATTAGAGTTGTTGGAAAAAAGTTTGGCATAACTGGAGAGGAGCCATTAGAGCTCCCAGCATAGTCAAAGAAGCATACAACAAAATTGTGTAAGGAGAGGATCAAATTAGGGGAAATCACTAGAAACACTACAGTAGAAGAACATAGTGATAAGAGTAACTACAACAAAACATGACCCTTCTATAAGTTTTTCACAAGTAGGAACTTTAATAAACTCTAGTGAATGCTAGAAATCCATGGTTTTGGTGTAGTGACATAGAAGAGATAAATAAACATGTGCAACCAAGTGTGTGGAATGTGGGAATCTAAAATGTTGAGACTGTATGAGTATTGGAAGATTCTATATAGCCACGACCTCTAGATAGCAGACAAGCAAACTCTATAGCAATCAATGAGAGGTTGTCACTAAGTGTAGTGATATGGTGTTGAGTGTTGAACTTTTTAGAACAAATTTTGATGCCATGAATAAGGAAATCATGAGCCTGTGAAGAATACTTCCATATATTCTCCTCTAAATCATATGACTAATGCTCCAAAGAAGGTGTCTCCAATTTTAAGTGAAAAAGGTGCTTTATTGTGAAAGAGCCACCTAAATTTAAACATATAATTAGTGAAAGCATTCAAAATAGTCTAAAGAGATTAAACACAAGTGAGTCAGTCAAGTTGTCAAAGATGAGATAGTGAAATAAGATTGGAGAAAAAATATTGAACAAAGTAGATATAGTTTTTTATATTAAAGTAATAAATATTATTTTACTTGTGAAATTTTTTAAAAGTAAAGTAAAAACCAAATATGTCTACGCCAAAATTACTTTTAGCAGATGCCTAACTTTTAAAAGGGCCAAATTATGTTGCATGGAAAACAAAAATGTGTATGATCCTTTAATTTGAAGGATTGTGGGGAATCATAATAGGGACCACATGAGTTCCCACTTATCTTGATGCCCTCACAAAGTATGAATAGTCTAATGCTAAGGACCTAATGATGATCATGTTATGCATCACTAATGATGTGTAACCACATATCAGGGACGCTGATAATGCAATGACATCATGGGATAAATTAGAAACTATATATGAGGTAAATAATCAGATGAATATTCTTTATTTGCAATTAAAACTTCATATGCTCACTATGGAGACTGATGAAATAGTAGAATAATTCTTACGATGGGTAGCTAAGCTACAAGCAAAATTGTTAGCTCTCGATGAAATGGTAAACAACCAAACATCGGTCCCAATCACCTTATGAGAACTCCCTTCTCAATTTAGATTATTCATCATGACGCCAAATGTTTCTTAATAAAAAGTGTCATTTGAAGAGCTCATGAACCTATTGCAGTAGGAAGAAGCAATCAATTCAGCTGTAGATCAGTCTAAAGATAAACCTCCTAAAATAAAGTAGAAACGAAGTTACAAATCACACAAGGGACCTCTATAAAAGACACCATATAAATAACAAAAATAAAAATTGTCTCATCATCAGTTACAAAAGTTGAAAAGGTTGTGTCACATTTCTCACACTAACACTCACAACACAAAAAACTATTGGTATAATAGCCAAAAAAGGATCTACCATCATGCCAATCACATCAGGGTATGATGATACTCAAAATAAAAGACATCCCAACCAATGGAAGTAAAAGGGACATGTCACTACCCAAGAAGATGATGAATTAGATGAGGTGACAATTGATGAAGACAAGAATGTAGTTCTAGTCTCCCAAACCTCACAACCCATGAGGAATATCTTGTTGATTAAATTAGGTGCCACTAAACACATGATAGGTGACAAGTTGTTTGATTCACTGATATACCAACCCATTTGAGATGAGGTTAGGATCATTGATGATAAGGGGTATGTCATAGTAGGAATAGGTCAAGTTACCATTCCCTTCAGAACACAAAAATGTACACTTACAAAGTTACTATATGTTCCTAGTTTGACATCTAATATCTTATCAGTTAGTTAACTCTTGAATCATCAAGTTAAGGTGGAGTTTCTTGTCAAAAATGGCATCAAAACCTACCTGATTTCATGAAAAGGTAAAGTTATTGTAAAATCTTTTCTAAAATTTTTCTTTAGATGTAGTTTCATCTTCTACATTAGATTTATCTACCTCAATGGTAGAATCCACTGGCCTCTAACACTACCGTTATGGACATTTATCAGTTAGATCCTTATACCAGCTAAGTTCTAAAGGGATGGTACATGGAATTCTAAATTTGTCCAATTTCTTGCCCGTATTCCCTAGGTGCCTTGCAGGTAAACAACATAGGGATCCATTCAGAGATAGCTCTTTTCATGCCAAGAAGTGTTTTGAGGTTAAACATACTAATCTAAATGGTGCATTACCAATTGTCTAGATACAAGTGCTTCAATATATTTTTAGATGACTACTCCTAAAATATGTGGGTAATCTTCTTGAAGAAGAACAGTGAGGCCCTCCATCATTTCTAGGTCTTCTAACAGCAGGTTGTGAAGGAGCCCAAAAAACCTCTACTTTACCTCTGCTCAGATTGAGGAGGGGAATTCACATCAAATAAATTTTTGGCATTCTTTAATTAGAAAGAAATAAAATAGAATTTGACTGCTCCTTACATGCCCCAATATAATGGCATTATTGAAAGACTCAATCATACCATGTTGTAAATGGCTTGCTGCACGCTATCAACAACAAAGTTGGAGAAATGCTATTGGGTAGAACCAATTTAGATATTTGTATATCTTTTTAAAAGGGTACTAACAAAAATTTTGAAATACAAAATTCTTGAAGAGGTATTTAATGGTAAAAAGCCTTCTATTTCTCATTTATGAGTATTTGGTTGCACACCATACATACATGTACTAGCTCATAAGAGGAGTAAAATTGAGTCCAAAATATTGCCATGCATCTTATAGGGTTATAGTACAACTTCAAAGGCATAACCATGTTAAGGATACCCAATTGTGGAAAATATATGAAAGCAAAGATGTGGTGTTTGATGAGTCATATTTTGACTCAATGATGCAGAATGACAAATCAATATCGACTACATCTCACCTATTACTTCCTAATTTAGATGATGAGGAGAATTCTCACCATGAAGAATAGATACAAGGGGAACTGTATATTGATCTTAGAGATTTAGAACATCTACCAAGTAGTTTTTCACAACAGTAGATTTCTCTTTCAAATTGGGTACTAGGCATCAATAGAGACCCCCATACATTTGGAGTCAAAAAGAGGAGTCAAACAAGACATGAGGTAAATTTTGCAATCATGTATACAATTGTTGATAGCTCTAAAAATGATAATTTTTAGTAATCTTTAAATCAACCACAATGGAAGAAAGCAATGGATGCTGAGTATGACTCACTCATGAAGAATTAGACTTGGGAACTGGTTGATCTGCCTATAGGATAGAAACCCATAGGCTGAAAATGGGTTTTCAAAATAAAATATAGGGAAGATGGATCTATCTAAAAACATAAATCATGAATAGTAACAAAGGTATATGCTCAAAAAGAGGGCATTGACTACAAAAGGACCTTTGTACTTACTACAAAAATCAAGACCATCAATGTTTTTTATGTAATAGAAAAATAAAATGGATGGTGACTTCAACAGATAGATGTCAAAAGTGATTTTATTAATGGTGATATGAAGGGAAAAGTATAAATGACCCAAATGAAAGGATTTGTTGATGAAAATCGTCCTAAAAGGTATGTCATCTCATTAAATCACTATATGGACTAAAACAAGCTCTTAGGGCATGGTAAACCAAAATAGATGATCACCTTTTACAAGATGGCTTTAATTATATCCCCTTAGATTCTAACTTGTATATAAAGAAGCTAGTAATAGATATTTTCATTATTATTCTATATGAGGATGATCTTTTGATCATAGGAAGTTCATAAGATTAGGTTGATATTGTGAAGAATGACCTCAAAATATGCTTTGACATGACTAATTTGGGGCTACTACATTACTGTGTTAGCTTGGAGATATGGAAAAAATTGAATCATATTTGTATCTCTTGGATAAAATATGCCAAATTGTAAGCAACTTTCAACACCGATGGAGAAAGGTTTACAGCTCTCTCGATTCTAGGATTCATCCCAAGTGGATGTAACTCTCTACAAATAACTCATTGGGAGTCTCATCTACTTGACCTACACCAGATTAGATATATGTTTTATTGTTAGCTATCTCTCTATATTCATGCAAAAATTGAAGAAATGTGACTGGGTTGTAGCAAAGCATGTTTTGAGATATGTCTGAGGTACACTTGAGTATGGTCGAAAATACAATAAGAATAGTTAGTTCTTCTTACAAGGATACATTGACTCAAACTATGCTATATCTATTGATGAACAAAAGTCAACATTAGGATACATATTCCATCTTGGATCTAAACCAATCTTATGGATTAGTAAGAAGCAAACTGTTGTTGCTCTCTCATCCAGTAAGGAATAATATCATGTTGCACGTGGAGCTATGTGTGAAGTGATATAGTTATGATGCATACTAGTAGCTATGGGATATATGGAAAAAGAGACACCTATCATTCATTGTAACAACCAAGGTGTGTTAAAACTTGTGAAGAATCCTATTTATCATGAAAAAATTAAACACATAGAGGTCGAATGTCACTACATTTCAGATAAAGTTTTAAACCACCACATCCAGCACTAGTACTGCTTGATAGATGCACAAATAGCATATATAATTACCAAAACCCTTGGAAAGGTGAAATTTGAGTTTTTTAGGGGGTACATTTATAAAAATAATGTCATAACAGGGGAATGATAGTGTAGCATAGTTTTTTAATATTCTATATTAGATTATTTTTAGTTGATTCTAGAGTCCTTATAGATAATGCCATAGTATTTTTTTGAATTCTCCTCTTCACCTTTCATGTGAGATAGTTACCATAATTTGGTTAATCTACTATTTATATATTCTATTATAATTGCATTAAAGATCAATGAAAAATAATTAAGTTTTTTTGACACTTGGGTGTTCTTTCTCAAAAAGAAGTGTGAAGCCTTTACACATTTCAAGGCCTTCTATTAGCATGTTGTTACATAATCCAAGAAGTGACTTCAACCCCTCTACGCAGATTGAGCAGGAAAATTCACATAAAAAGAGTTCTTAGCATTTTTGAAGAAACACATCATCAAGATTCACCTAACTACTCCCTATATGACTCAGTAGAATGGAATAGCAGAATGACACAATCACTCAATCATGGAGATGGCTCAATGCATTCTATCCTCTAAAAAATTGATGGCACAATTCTGGGTAGAAGTAGTATAGATAGCTATCTATCTTCTTAATAGAACACTAACAAAGATCTTGATATACAAGACACTAGAAGAGGTATGTAGTGGTCATAAAGCATTAATTTCCCATCTCAAAGTATTTGGTTATACTTCTTACATGTATGTCCCAGATAAAAAGAGGAAGAAGATCAAACCAAAGACCCTCCAGTGTATTTTATTGGGGTATATCACTACCTCCAAAGCATACCATGTTATGGATCTTGAGATGAAGATTTATGAAATTCATGATGTGGTCTATGAAGAATCATTAGCACAGAAGGAGACATACTAAACCATCTCTCACAAAATTTTCCCACAGTTAGATGATGAGCATGAACAAGGTGAGCTATAAGAAGGAGAATTATTCATTGATCTTGGTAATCTATAAGGTAGTTCTTCATCAAATTAGTAGCCACATCGATGTCTTAAATGGCTAGATTTCACAATAAAGGACTCACACCTAAGCTCTCCTACAAACACTTCATCAAGAGTTTAAACAAGAAGATAGGTGAGACATGAAGTCAATTTTGCACTCATGAATTTAGTAGTTGACAGCATTGAACTAGATATAGTTCAAGAGGCCTTAAGTCAACCTTCAGTGGAAGAAATCCATTGATACTGAATATGATGCCCTCATCATAAATGGGACGTGGAAACTTGTTGATCTACCTATAGGGAAGAAATTCATTAGTTACAAATGGATTTTAAAAACAAAGTACAAGATAGATAAATTGACAAATGCAAAGCACAACTTGTTGTAAAGGATTATGCTTAGCAAGAAGGCATCGATTATGATGAGACCTTTTACCCACTACGAAGATCAAGACAATCAGATTTGTTTGTGCATTGGCAACATAGTATGGATGGAAACTTTAGTAGATGGATGTCAAAAGTGATTTATTGAATGGTGATCTAAAATAAGAAGTATACATGACCCAACCAAAATGTTTAATTAACTATAAACATCCACAAAAGGTATGTCATCTAGTTAGGTCACTTTATTGAGTTAAGCAAACACCTCAAGCATGGCACATTAAGATAGATGATCACCTATTGTAATATGGTTTCATTCATATCCCCTTTGATTCCAATTTGTATATCAAGAAGGTAGGTACAGATATTGTGATTCCTATCTTGTATGTGGATGATCTTGTGATCACTGGTAGTTCAGACGATCTTATTGATGTAGTAAAGAATGATTTGAAGAAATCCTTTGATATAACTGATTTGGGGCTAGTAAATTACTATCTTTGCTTGGAGATATGGTATAAATAGATTCACATTTTTATCTCCTATATGAAATATGCAAAGACACTCCTAGAAAATTATAGAATGTCATATTATAAACCTCTTTCAACACCAATAGATAAAGTTTTACAACTCTCTTAATTCAAGGATTCTCCTTAAGTGGATGCAATTCTCTACAAATAACTCATTGGGAGTCTCATCTACTTGACCTACACTAGACTAGATATATGTTTTGATGTGAGATATATTTCCATATTTATGCAAGAACTAAATAAATGTCACTAAGTTGCATCAAAACATGTTTTGAGATATGTCTAAGGTACACTTGAGTATGGTCTAGAATACAAGAATAATAGTCCATTCTTCTTCCAGGGATACACTAACTTAGACTATGTTGAATCTGTTGATGATAGGAAATCTAATTCAGGATACATTTTTCATCTCGGATCTTGACCCATTTCATGGATCAACAAAAAGAAAGTAGTAGTTGCTCTCTCATCCATAGAGGTCGAGTATCACACCACATGAGGAGCTATGTGTGAAGTAATATGGATATGTTACATTTTATTTTATATGGATATTCTTGAAGAGCAACCACCCATTTTATTCTATGATAATCAAGGTGTGTTAAATCTTGTGAAGAATCTAGTATTTCATGAATAAACCAAACACATTGAGGTTTAGTGTCATTACATCAGAGAACAACTCTTGAACCACCACATTCAACTCTAGTACTACCTAATGGATTCATAGATAGTAGATATACTCACCAAGTCTCTTTGCAATGTGAAATTTGATCTATTTTCGGGGTACATTTCTAAAAACAATGTAATAAAGGGGGGAATGTTAGTGTATCTTGAATTTTATTACATTATTTAGTTATGCAAATTATTCATTTGAAACCTAACTATGTGAGATATATTGAACCATAAATTTAATCTATATGGTTATTAATTCATAAGTAAAAACCTACTTACAGTATCATGTTGAAAATATAGAAAGCAATGCAACCATAAGTCTTAGTACGACAACCAATTAAAATATTTGCTAGTGATAAAAAAGATTAGACTATAGTTTTAGTATGACAAGTGATTAAGATATTTTCCATAGATCATAGAGACTACACCATAGTTTTAGTATGATATTTAATTAAGATATTTTTTAGAGATCACACAAATCAATATCAATATCGTAGTCTCTAACATTAACCTTAGAATTCAACAAATCACAAACCTCCTTCTTGTCTACTTTGTTCTAATTTCTATCATTTTTTTAATCTTGGGTAGGTCTCTTCCCTCTATCAATATCTATATTTTGGAAAGAGGAGTTCCCTTGTGATTTATTCTTTTTTTAATCTCTCTCTCCTAACTAGAAGATCCATGAGGAATGCCCTCCTTATCTTAGGACAAATTGTATGACATCTCCTTAACAATAGTAGCTAAGGTTTTCACATTTTATTCAAGGTTGTCAGTCTTATTAGACTAAGAATTCTCAATATTAATCAATTTTACATCAGACCATTTCTACAGAGGTTTCCCCATAGCCTTTATATTATTTTCAATTTGAATGGCCAGGTTGAATCCCAACCACAAGTTTTTGGGAGCCTTATCTGATCCAAAACTCAGGAGCTTTGGTTGAAATATAATTCAAGAAACAAGAGTAACACAATTGTAATAATGTTATCTCTGAGAAGAGGTGTTTTATTGATCAAATTTGTAGATCCAAACATATGCCTATCTCTGAGAAAAAATGTTTGATTTTATTTTTAGGATACATCTATTTTTATACATACTTTGAAGGTAGGAGGAGGATGTGAAAGGTCCCCAATCTTGAAGGAGATAAATTGGATAGACTTTCATGATTTACAACATTATAGAATTCAAGAAATTACTATTTTTAGATCACATTATTAAAATTAAAATTTAGGACACTTCCATTTTGCTTTTAGGATTCAAAATATATCGAGCATATCTCCATAGAACCATCACCCAAATTATCACTTGGAATGTTACTTAGATCATTCGTCCCTCCTTGAGAATCAATGGTCCCCATTACATCAAGATTTGTCATCAAGTGTGGTAGTTGTGTTTTCATTTGATTCCTGATGCATACTTAGAGTGGACTATGCTTTGTGGAGATTTATAGGGCCTAATTGATCACTATTTCTATTTGACCATCAGTATATAGATGGAAGGCCATGCACTTCCTTAGCTTGGTATCTATTTGATTTTGTTGTTTTGTTATTTGTGTAGTCAGGACTACAACATCAACCCATTTGAATTTTTGTAACTTGACTACCATGAGAATGAATTTCTTGGCACTAATCAGGGAGATAGATGTAGAATGTGGTACCTTTGGTACCTTGTAGCATTGTGTTTCAAGAGTGAGGGTGATATTTTGAGATTTTGATTCAAATATGACATTTTTATCATACATGAATGGTTAACGAAGGAGTATATCACAAATATCTAGATTGACCACATCACACAAGACCTCATCTTGGAAAGGTTTTATTGCATATGAGAGAAGACATTAGTGGGTGACACAAAGGTTTCTCCCTAGACTCAACCATCCAGTACTGTATGGCTTTAGGTGAGGCTTCATGGATAGATTTAGGATTTTCAAAACATTAGCAAAGATTAAATTCATTTGACTCCCACTATCAAGAATGAAATTTCAAGGCTTACCTTTCACCCATAACTTAGAGTGAAATAACATTTTCTTGTCATCTAGCTTATCTTCATATTTCTATGATGAAGCAATGATGGCATCAGGCTCAACATCTACAATCTCTTTTTCATCCTCTTTGATTGCAAGGTGTGTATGAGGTAGAGTAGTAGATGTTGAGGATTGTGACTCAAAAAGCAAGGACTTAATAGCTCAAAATTATTCTTTAGAGTGAGTTCCAGATTTATAGTAATCACACCATTTTCTAATCTTCTTTTCCTTTTGCTTCCAATTTTGGCCTCATGTTTGACCTTCTTTGTCATTTTTTTCATTTTGAAGGTTGACTCTTCATATTTATTCTTCCATACTTTTGCTCAATCTTCACCACAAAATTATACGTCTCACCAAGGGTTTCCAAATTGAAGATTTCCATTTCCCCTATATATAACATTATAGTCCACCACAATCTTTGAAAACCTTGTGTTTCTCACTTTCCTAGATGCCCAATCTCATAGATAGAGAATGAGAAATGTCAGTGTAATTTTGAACAGAATATTTATTACCTTGACAAAGATGTTGCAACTCTATATACACATCATAATATGCTCTAATGGGCTAGTATTCTTCCTTTACAACTTTTATAAAATCATCCTAGGTAGTTTCCACCTCAAGGTCAATATCATTCATACTAAATCTCCTCTTGTACACTTCTGACCAATTTTTGGCAAGCAATGATGCTTTCAAAAGAGAAAAAGTGATTTTCTCTTTATTATTAAATTTATTTACAAATAAATAGGATGAAAATTGATCCAACCAAATTTTTAATGCATCAGCATTGATTTTGCCTTCAAATGTAGGGATATCAAAATTCACTTGAACCTTAAAGGGTGTTGGGGCACTGAAAAGATGTGGAGTTGCAGATGAAGAACCAAAATTTTCCATTGAATTTTTTTGGAGAATTTGGATAAATTTTTGTAGCATCTATGCTTGATACCACTGGAGGGATTCATTCACTATTTATTTTAAAGGATTAGATGTCTTGATGTTGTCTGCCATTTGAGACCGTTTAGAGTGAACAGGTGGATAATCTGTTGGTTCTATTATTTTCACCCAAGATTCTTGTAATCTGACCTCATCCTTGAGATCATACACTTTAAAGATAAACCAATTTGATACTATTAATCCAAAACTCAAGAGATTTTGTTGAAAGATAATTCAAGAAAAAAAATAACGTAATTGAAATAATGCTATCTCTGAGAAGAGATGTCTGATTGCATTTTCAAGCTACATCTATTTTCATAAATAATTTGAAGGTAAGAGGGGGATGTGAAAGGTCACCAATCTTGAGGGAGAAGAAGTAGTTCAACTTTCATGATTTACAACATTACAGAATTCAAGAAATTATTATTTTAGAAGCTTACTATTTTTAAACTGCACTGTTAAAATTGAAATTTAGGAAACTTTCATTAGGATTTTAAGGGTTTTGAATCATAAATTATATCTCCATGTCATCTCATCATGTTCTCCTCATTCTTAGCTTTGTAACGATTCAAATAGAGAGTCAAACAGATTTATGGTGTAAGGTTATGGCTCCTAGAGGTTCTATCATGAATTGGGGTAAAACCATCCCCTGAATTATCACTTGAAATATTACTCAGATCATTCCTCCCTCCTTGAAAATAAATTGTCCCCATTGCATCAAAATTTGTCATTGAGTGTGGCAGTTGTATTTTGATTTGATTCTTGATGTATACTTGGAATAAACTATGCTTTATGGAGCTGTGTAGGGTCTGATTGTTCAGCATTTCTATCTAACCATTATTCTATGGATGGAAGGCCATGAAATTCTTTAGTTAGGTATTTATTTACTTCTATTTTGTTATTATTTATGTATTCAAGGCTACAACATCGATCTTTTTGAATTTCTATGGCTTGACCATCACGAGAATAATTTTTTTGGCACTAATCAGGGAGATAGATGTAGAAGGTGGTACCTTTGGAACCTTGTAGCAATGTGTTTCAAGAGTGATGGTGATCCTTTCAAGTTCTTTATTAATAGATTCCATATCAATCATATATGAATGGTTCACTAAGGACTACATCAAAAACATCTAGATTGACCACATTACACAAGACCTCATCTCAGAAATATTTTATTGCATATGAGAGAAGACATTAGTAGATGACACAGAGGTTCCTCCCTAGACTCAAACATCCAATACTATATGGCTTTGGGTGAGGCTTCATAAACATATTCAATATTTTAACAACATTAGTAGAGATTAAATTCTTTTGACTCCCACTATTATGAATAAAACATAGAGGCTTACCTTTTACCCATAACTTAAAGGGAAACAAACTTTCCTTATCATCTAGCCTCTCCTCATGGGTCTGTGATGAAGCAATGATGACATCGAGCTTAGCATCTACAATCTCTTCTTCATTCTCTTCGACTATAGGGTGTGTATGAGGTAGAGCAGAAGATGTTGATGATTGTGACTCAGAAAGTAGGAACTTAATGGCTTGACATTCTCCTTTGGAGTGAGTTAAAGATTTTTGGTAATCACACCATTTTCTAGTCTTTCCTTCCTTTTTATTCTAATTTTAGCATCGTGTTTGACCTTCTTTATCACTTTTCCATTTTGAGGGTTGACTCTTTGTATTCATTCTTCCATACTTCTGCTCAATCTTCACTATGAACTTGTACATCTCACTGAGGGTTTTTTATTGAAGAGTTTCTTTTCTCTCTATATATACCATTGTATTCCACCATGATATTTGAGAAGAAATTATGTTTCTCACTTTCTTGGATGCCCAATTTCATAGATAGAGAATGAAAACTATTAGTATAATCTTGAATAGATTGTTCCTTGTCTTGATGAAGTTTTTGCCACTCTATATACAGATCATCATATGCTCCAATGGTGTAGTATTCTTCATTTACATATTTTATGAAATCATCCGAGGCAGGTTCCAACTCAAGGCCAATATCATTCATATTAAATCTCTTCTTATACATTTCCTACAAGTTTTTGAAAGGTAATGATGCTTTCAAAAGAGCAAGAGTGATCTTCTCTTTATCATGAATTTATTTACAAAAATATAGGATGACAATTGATCCAACCAATTTTATACTATATCAACACTGATTTTTCCTTTAAATGCTTGGATATCAAAATTCACCCAAACCTTGAAGGGTGTTGGGGCACTGAAAAGATGTGGAGTTACATATGAGGAGCTAAAATTTTCCATCAAGATTTGTTAGAGAATTTTGGTGAATTATTATTTCATCTATGTTTGATTTTGTTGGAGGGCTTCATTCACTATTTCTTTAAAATGATCAAATCTCTTAGTTTTGTTCACCATTTGAGGTCATTTAGAGTGAACAAGTAGATAGTCTACTGATTCTATTATTTTCTATCTAAGCTTCCTATAATTTGACCTCATCCCCAATATCATACACTCTAAAAGCAAACCACTATGATACCATTGATCTAAAACTCAGAAGCTTTGATTGAAAGAAGAATAACACAATTGTAATAATGCTATCTCTGAGAAGAGATATTTTAATGATCAAATTTCCAGATCCAAACATATGCCTATCTTTGAGAAAAGATGTTTTATTAAATTTTTAAGCTACATCTATTTTAATACATACTATGAAGGAAGGAGGAGGATGTGGAAGGTCACCAATCTTGAGGGAGATTAAATTATTTGACTTCCTTGATTTATAACATTACAAAATTTGATAAATTATTAATTTTAGAAACTTACTATTTTTATACAACACTATTAAAATTGAAATTTAGAAAAATTCCATTAGATTTTTAGGTGTCAAAAACTATCGAGAATAGATCCATTTCATCTCATTTTTTCTCCATATTATTAGCTTTCCAATGGTTCAAACAAAGCTATGGTGCAAAAATTATAGCTCTAAGATGTTCTGCCAACAATTAGGGTAGAACCATCATCCAAATTATTGCTTGAAATGTTTCTTAGATCATTCCTCTCTCCTTGAGAAGTAATGGTCTATATTACATCAATATTTATCATCAAGTATGGTAGTTGTGTATTGATTTGATTCCCAATGCATACTTAAAATGGATTGTGCTTTGTGGAGCTATACACTATGGAGCTATGCAAGGCCTAATTATTCACCATTTCTATCTAAACATCAATCTATGGATGGAAGGCCATGTAATTCCTCATCTTGGTATATATTTACTTCTATAGTTGTGTTGTTTATTTTATTCAGGGTTGTAACATTAGCCCTTTTGGATTTCTATGCCTTAACCACCATGAGAATGAATTTATTTGCATTAATCAAAGAGACAGATGTAAAAGATGGTACCTATGGTAACTTATAGTACCATGTTCGAAGAGTGAAGGTGATCTTTTGAGTTCTTGATTTATAGATTCCATGTTGATTATACATGAATGGTTGACGAAGGAGTATATATCAAACATCTAGATTGATCACATCACACAAAACCTCATTTTGGAAAGGTTTTATTGCATATGAGAGAATACATTGGTGGGTGACATGGAGTTTTCTCCCTAGGCTCAAACATATAATACTATATGGCTTTAAAAAATGTTTCATGGATAGATTTAGGCTTTTTAAAACATTATCATAGATTAAATTCTTTTGATTCCAACTATCAAGAATTAAATGTAGAGGCTTACTTTTCACCCATAACATAGAGTGGAACAAGTTTTTCTTGTCATCTAGCATCTCCTAATTAGTCTATGATGAATCAACAATGGCATTAGGCTTAGCATCTACAATCTATTTTTCATCCTCTTTGACTATAGGGTGTGTATGAGGTAGAGTAGTAGATATTGAGGATTGTGACATAGAAAGTAGGGACTTGATGGCTCAAAATTATTTTTTGGAGTGAGTTCTAGATTTGTGGTAATCACACCATTTTTTAGCCTTCCCTTCCTTTTTCTTCTAATTTTGGCCTTGTGTTTTACCTTCTTTATCACTTTTCTATTTTGAAAGCTAACTAGTCATATTCATTCTTCCATGCTTCTGCTTAATCTTCACCACAAATTTGTATGCCTCAATAAGAGTTTCCAAATTGAAGAGTTTTATTTCCCCCCATATATACCATTGTAGTCTACCATGATATTTGAGAAACTTATGTTTCTAACTTCTTGGATTCCCAATATCATAGATAAAGAATGAAAAATATCAGTGTAATCTTGAACAAACTACTCCTTACCTTGGCAAAGTTGTTACCACTCTATATATAGATCATCATATGCTCTAATGGGGTAGCATTCTTCCTTTACAACTTCTCTGAAATTGTCTCAAGTAGGTTCCACCTCAAAGTCAATATCATCCATACTGAATCCCTTCTTATACACTTTCCACTAATTTTTACCATGGAATGATGCTTTCAAAAGAGTAAAAGTGATCTTCTCTTTATCGATAAATTTAGTTACAAAAAATACAATGAAAATTAATCTGATCAATTTTTTATTGCATCAACATTGATTTTCATTGAAATATAGGCAGATAAAAATTCACCAAAACCTTGAAGTGTGTTAGGGCACTAAAATGATGTGGGGTTGTAGATGAGGAGCCAAAAATTTTCATCAAGATTTTTTAAAGAATTTAGGTGAATTATTGTAGCATTTGTGATTACCACAATTGAAGGGCTTAATTCTCCATTTTCTTGAAAGGGTAAAATGTCTCGTTGTTATCTACCATTTGAAGTCATTTGGAATCAACAGGTGGATAGTCTGTTGGTTATATTATTTTCCACCTAAGTTTACTATGATCTGACCTCATCTTCAGGATCATACACTTTAAAGACAAACCACTCTGATACCACTAATCTAAAACTAAGTAGCTTTGGTTGAAATTAAAGAGTTTCATTTTCTTCCATATATACAATTGTAGTCCACCATGATATTTGAGAACCTTGTGTTTCTCACTTTCCTAAAATCCCAACCTCACAGATAGAGAATGAAAAATGTTAATTTAATCTTATATAAATTATTCCTTACCTTGGTTAAGTTGTTGTCACTCTATATACAGATCATATTATGCTCCAATAGGATAGTATTATTCCTTTATAACTTATATGAAATCATCCAAGGTAGGTTCCACCTCAAGGCCAATATCATCCATACTAAATCTCTTCTTGTACACTTCCCACCAATTTTTTATAGGAAATGATGATTTTAAAAGAACAAAAGTGATCTTTTCTTTATTGGTGAATTTATTTACACAAACAAGAATGACAATTGATTCAACCAATTTTCTACTACATCAACATTGATTTATTCTTCAAATGTAGGGATATCAAAATTCACTTGAACCTTGAAGTGTGTTGAGGCACTAAAAAGATTTGGAGTTGTGGATGAGGAGATAGAATTTCCCGTCGAGATTTATTGAAGAAATTTGGTAAATTGTTGTAGCATCTATGCTTATTACTATTGGAGGGATTCATTCACCATTTCCTTGAAAGGATCATATGTCTTGATGTTGTCTACCATTTATGTTCATTTAAAGTGAATAGGTGCATAGTCTACTGATTCTATTATTTTCAACTCTAATTTGATCTCATCCTTAGGATCATAATTTGGTGTCATCCTTAGGATCATACACTCTAAAGACAAACCACTCTGATACCACTAATCCAAAATTTATAATATTTGGTTGAAAGATAATTCAAGAAATAAAAATAATATAATTATAATAATGTTATCTCTGAGAAGAGATATTTTATTTATCAAACTTATAGATCCAAACATATACATATTTTTGAGAAGAGATGTCTGATTGCATTTTTAGGATACATCTATTTTATACATACTTTGAAGGTAGGAGAAGGATGTGGAAGGTCACTAGTCTCGAGGAGATGAAATATTTTGACTTCTAGGATTTACATCATTATAGAATATAGGAAATTACTATTTTTAGAAACTTTATATTTTTATACTATATTATTTAAATTAAAATTTATGACACTTCTATTAGGATGTCAGGGGTTAAAAACCATTGATCATAGCTCCATGCCATCTCATCATGTTCTCCTCATTCTAAGCTTTCCAATGATTCAAATGGGGAGTCAAATAGAGCTATGGTGTAAAATGTATGGATCCTAAAAGTTCAACCACCAATTGGGGTACATCCATCACTTGAATTATCACTTAAAATATTTCTTGAATCATGACTCCCCATTTGAAAATAAATGGTCCCCATTATATAGATATTTTTCATCAAGTGTGGCAGTTGTGTTTTGATTTGATTTTTGATGCATACTTGGAATGGACTATGTTTTTTAGAGCTATACTTTATGGAGCTATGTAGGGTCCAATTTTTCACTATTTCTATCTGACCATCAGTATTTAGATGGAAGGCCATGAACTTCCTTAGCTTGATATCTATTTACTTCTATTATTATGTTATTTGTGTAGTCAGGGATGCAACATCAGACCTTTTGGATTTATGTGGCTTGACCACCATGAGAATGAATTTCTTGGCACTAATCAAAGAGATGGATGTAAAATGTGGTACCCTATATTGTTGTGTTCCAAGAGTGAGGGTGATCCTTTGATTTCTTGATTTATAGATTCCATGTCGATCATACATAAATGGTTGATCAAGGAGTACATTGTAAACATATAGATTGAACACATCACACAAGACCTCATCTTGAAAAAGTTTTAGTATATATGAGAGAAGACATTAGTGGGTGACACAAGGGATTCTCCCTGGACTCAACCATCGAATTTTATATGGCTTTAAATGAGACTTTATGGACATATTTAGTCTTTTCACAACATTAGCAGAGATTAAATTCTTTTAACTCTCACTATCAAGAATGAAATGCAGAGGATTACCTTTCACCCATAACTTAGAGTGAAATAATGTTTCCTTATCATCTAACCTCTCTTCATGGGTCTATAATGAATCATTGATGGCATCAGACTCATCATTTACAAGAGAATATCTTCTTCATCCTCTTTGATTGTAGGCTATGTATGAGGTAGATCAATAGATTTTGGGTATTTTGACTCAAAAAGTAAGGACTTAATGGCATAACATTCTAATTTGGACAAAGTCTAGATTTATGATAATCACACCATTTCTCAGTCTTCCTTTTCTTTTGCTTCTAATTTTGGCCTCATGTTTGACCTTCTTTATCACTTTTCTATTTTGAAGGTTGACTCTTCATATTCATTCTTCCATGTTTCTACTAAATCTTCACCATGAACTTGTATCCCTCACTGAGGGTTTACAAATTGAAAAGTTATGTTTCCCCCATATATACAATTGTAGTCCACCATGATATTTGAGAACCTTGTGTTTTTCAATTTTTTGCATGCCCAATCTCATAGATAGAGAATGAAAAATACCATTATAATCTTGAATAGATTGTTTCTTACCTTGACAAAGTTGTTGCCATTTTATATACAGATCATCATATACTCCAATGGGGTAGTATATTTCCTTTACAACTTCTATGAAATTTTCTCAAGTAGGTTCCGTCTCAAGGCCAATATCATTCATACTGAATCTCTTATTCTAAACTTACCTTCAAATTTTAACACATAATGATGCTCTCAAAAGAGTAAAAGTGATCTTCTCTTTATCGATGAATTTATTTATAAAAAAATAGGATGACAATTGATCCAACCAGTTTTCTACTACATCAACATTAATTTTGCCTTCAAATGTAACGATATCAAAATTCTCCTAAACTTTGAAGGGTGTTGTGGAACTAAAAAGATGTGGGATTGCAGATGAGGACCCAAAATTTTTTGTCAAATTTTTTTGGAGAATTTGGGTGAATTATTGTAACATCTATACTTGTTGCTTTTAGAGGGATTCATTCACCATTTCTTTGAAAGGATTAGATGTCTCGATGTTGCCTACCATTGGAGGTCATTTGGAGTGAATAGGTGGATAGTTTGTTGGTTCTATTATTTTTCACCCAAGATTCCTGTAATCTGACCTCATCCTCAAGATCATATACTCTAAAGACAAACTACTTTGATACCACTGATCCAAAACTCAAAAGATTTGGTTGAAAAATAATTTAAGAAATAAGAATAATACAATTATAATAATGTTATCTCTTAGAAGAGATGTTTTATTTATTAAATTTGTAGATCCAAACATATGCTTATCTCTGAGAAGAGATGTATAATTTATTTTTTCAGCTAAATCTATTTTTATACATACTTTGAAGGTAGAAGGAGGATGGGGAAGGTCACCAATATCGAGGGAGATGAAGTGATTTGACTTTCAAAATTTACAACATTATAAAATTTAAAAAATTACTATTTTTAAGAACTTATTAATTTTAGACTACCTTATTAAAATTAAAATTTAGAACACTTATATTGGGCTCTTAGGGATAAAAAACCTTTGATCATAGATCCATTCCATCTCAATACTTTCTCCTCATTCTTAGCTTTTCAACGGTTCAAATGGGGAGTCAAACGGAGCTATGGTGCAAAAGTTATGGATCCCATATGTTCTACCACCAACTAGGGTAGAACCATGGCTTGAATTTTCACTTGAAATGTTGCTCAGATCATTCCTCCCTCTTTGAAAATTAATAGTCCCCATTGCATCAATATTTTCATCAAGTGTGGTAGTTGTGTTTTTATTTGATTCCTGATGCATTTTTGGAATGAACTATGCTTTGTGGAGTTATACTTTTTAGAGCTGTACAGGGCTCAATTGTTCACCATTTTTGTCTAAGCATCAATCTGTGGATGGAAGTCCATAAAATTTCTCAGCTTGGTATCTATTTATTTATGTTGTTATATTTTTTGTGTAGTCAAGACTACAATATCAGCCCTTTTGGATTTCTATGGCTTGACCATAGTGAAAATGAATTTCTTGGCACTAATCACAAAGACATATGTAGAAAGTGGTACTTCTAGTACTCTATAGTGTCATGTTCTAAGAGTAAGGGTGATATTCTCTTTATCGATAAAATTATTTATATAAAGATAGGATGACAATTGATCGAACCAATTTTCTACTACATCAGCATTGATTTTGCCTTCAAATGTAGGGATATCAAAATTCCCCTAAACCTTGAAGAGTGTTGGGGAGCTAAAAATATGTGTAGTTACAAATGAGGAACCAAAATTTTACATCAAGATTTATTAGAAAATTTGAGTGCTTTGTTGTAGCATCTATGCTTGTTGCTACTAGAGGGCATGATTCACCATTTCCTTGAAAATATCATGTCTCAGTGTTATCCACCATTTGAAGTCATTTGGAGTGAACAAATAGATAGTCTGTTGGTTCTATTATTTTTCACCCAGGCTTCCTATAATTTTATCTCATCTTTAGAATCATACACTCTAAATATGAATCACTCTGATATCACTGATCCAAAACTCAAGATATTTGGTTGAAAGATAATTCAAGAAATTAGAATAACATAATTGCAATAATGTTATCTCTGAGGAGAGATGTTTTATTGATCAAATTTGTAGATTCAAACATATGCCTATCTTTGAGAAGAGATATTTGATTACCTTTTTAGGCTACATCTATTTTTATACATACTTTGAAGGTAGGAGGAGGATATGGAAGGTCACCAATCTTAAGAGAGATGAAGTAATTTGACTTCCATGATTTATAAGATTATAAAATTTGAGAAATTTTAAAAACTTTTTATTTTTATACTCCATTATTAAATTTAAAATATAGGACACATCTATTAATATTTCAAAAGTCAAAAACCATAAATCATATCTCTATGCCATCTCATCACATTTACCCCATTCTAAGCTTTCCAGTAGTTCAAACGGGGAGTCAAATGAAGTTATACTATTAAAGTTATGGCTTTCAAAAGTTCTGCCATCAATTGGGGTAAAACCGTCACCTAAATTGTCACTTGAAATATTAATAGGATCATTCCTCCCTCCTTGAGAAGTAATTGTCCCTATTGCATTAATATTTGTCGTCAAGTGTGGTAGTTATGCTTTGATTTGATTCCTACTACATACATGGAATGGGTTGTATGTTGTGGAGCTATTCAAGGCCTAATTGTTCACCATTTCTATCCGAACATCAGTCTATGGATGGAAAGCCATGACCTTGCTCAGCTTGGTATCTATTTTATTTTTTTATTATGTTATCTGTGTAGTTAAATCTGCAACATCGGTCCTTTTAAATTTTTGTGACTTGACCACCATGAGAACAAATTTCTTGGCACTAATCAGGGAGACAGATGTAAAAGGTGGTACCTCTAGTACCATGTAGTTTCATGTTGTAAGAGTGAGGTGATCCTTTTATTTCTTGATTCATAGATGCCATATCAATCATACATGAATGACTAACCAAGGAGTATATCTCTAACATGTAGATTGACCACATCACACAAGACCTCATCTTCGAAAGATTTTATTGCATATGAGAGAAGACATTGGTGAGTCACACGAAGGTTTCTCCATTGACTCAACCATCGAATACTATATAGATTTGGGTGAAGCTTCATGGATAAATTTAGGCTTTTCATAATATTAGTAAAGATAAAATTCTTTTGACTCTCACTATCAAGAATGAAATGCATAGGCTTACCTATCACCAATAATTAGGAGTAAAATAACCTTTCCTTATCATGTGGCCTCTCCTCATGGGTCTGTGATGAAGTAATGATGGCATTAGGCTCAACATCTACAATCTCCTCTTCATCCTCTTTGACTTGAAGGTGTGTATGAGGTAGAGTAGTAGATGTTGAGGATTGTGACTCAAAAAATAGGGACTTGATGGCTTGATATTCTTCTTTGGTGTGAGTTCTAGATTTATGGTAATCACATTATTTATTAGTCTTCCCTTCCTTTTGCTTCAAATTTTGGCCTCATGTTTGACCTTCTTTATCACTTTTCCATTTTGAAGGCTAACTCTTCATATTTATTTTTATGTGATTCTACTCAATCTTTAACATAAACTTGTACGTCTCATCGAGGGTTTCCAAATTAAAAAGTTTCATTTCCCCCCATATATACCATTTTAGTCCACCATGATATTTGATAATTTTATGTTTCTCACTTTCCTAGATGCCCAATCTTGCATATAGAGAATGGAAAATGTTAGTGTAATATTGAACAGACTCTTTCTTATTTTGGAAAATTTGTTACCACTCTATATATAGATCATCATATTTCCCAATGAGGTAGTATTCTTCCTTTAAAACTTCTATGAAATCCTCCCATGTAGGTTCCACCTCAAGGCTAATATCATCCATACTGAATCTCTTTTTATACACTTTCCACCAAATTTTGATAGGCAATGATGCTTTCAAAAGAGTAAAAATGATCTTCTCTTTATCAGTGAATTTATTTATAGAAAAATAAGATGACAATTGATCCAACTAATTTTTTACTACATCAGAATTGATTTTGCCTTTAAATGTAGGGATATCAAAATTCACCTAAACCTTAAAGGGTGTTGGGCACTAAAAAGATGTTTGTTATAGATAAGGACATAGAATTTCCCATCGAGATTTGTTGGAAAATTTATGTGAATTATTGTAGCATCTATGCTGGCTACTATTGAAAGGCTTCATTCACCATTTCTTTGAAAGGATCAGATGTCTTGATGTTATGTTCCATTTGAGGTCATTTGAAGCGAATAGCTGGATAATATATTTGTTCTATTATTTTACACCTAAGCTTTTTATAATCTGACATCATCTTCGAGATCATACACTTTAAATACAAACCACTCTAATACCACTTATCCAAAAATCAAGAGCTTTGTTTGAATGATAATTCAAGAAAAAATAATAACATAATTATAATAATGTTATCTCTAAGAAGAGATGTTTTATTGATCATATTTGAAGATCTAAACATATGCCTATCTCTTAAAATAGATGTTTGATTGCCTTTTATGGATACATCTATTTTTATACATACTTTCAAGGAAGGAGGAGGATGTGGAAGGTCACCAATCTTGAGGGAGATGAAGTGGTTTGACTTCTATGATTTACAACATTACAGAATTTGAGAAATCACTATTTTTAGAAACTTAATATTTTTATACTACACTATTAGAATTGAAATTTAGGACATTTTCATTGGAATTTTAGGGGTCAACAACCATTGGGAAAATTTTCATGCCATCTCATCGTATTTCTCTAGTTCTTAGCTTTCAAATAGTTTATATGGAGAGTCAAACAGAGCTATGATGTAAAAGTTATGGCTCCCAAAAGGTCTACCACCAATTAGGGTACAACCACCAGTCAAATTATCACTTGAAATTTTAATCAGATCATTCCACCCTCTTTGAAAATTAATGGTCCCCATTGTAATAATATTTGTCATCAAGTGTGGCAGTTGGGTTTTGATTTGATTCCTGATGCATACTTGAAATGGACTATGCTTTATGGAGCTGTGCTTTGTGGAGTTATGTAGGCCTTGATTATTAACCATTTCTATCTGACCATCAATCTATGAATGGTAGGCCATAAACTTCTTCAACTTGTTATCTAATTTCTTTTGTTGTGTTATTTATGTAATCAGGGCTATACATCGACTATTTTAGATTTATGTGGCTTGACCACCAAGAGAATGAATTTCCATGCACTAATAAAGGACACAGATGTATAAGGTGGTACCTCTAGTACCTTGTAGCATCATGTTTCAAGAGTGAGAGTGATCCTTCAAATTTTTGATTCATGGATGCCATTTTGATCATACATGAATGGCTGAGCAAGGAGTACATCATAAATATCTAGATTGACCATATCACACAAGACCTCATCTTGGAAAGTTTTTATTACATATGAGAGAAGACATTGGTGGGTGACTCAAATGTTTCTTCCTAGACTCAACCATCCAATAACGTATGGCTTTAGGTGAGGCTTCATGAACATATTTAGGCTTTTCAAAATGTTAGTAGAGATTAAATTTTTTTGACTCCCAATATCAAGAATTAAATACAGAGGCTTACTTTTCACCTATAACTTAGAGTGAAACATCCTTTCCTTGTCATATAGCCTCTCTTCATGGGTTTATGATGAAGCAATGTTGACCTCATGCTCAACATCTATAATCTCTTCTTCATCCTCTTTGACTGTAGGGTGTCTATGAGGTAGAGCAGTAGATGTTGAGGATTGTGATTCAAAAATTAGGGACTTAATGGTTCGACATTCTTCTTTAGAGTGAGTTTTAGATTTATGATAATCACACCATTTTCTAGTCTTCCTTTCCTTTTCATTCCAATTTTGACCTCATGTTTGACCTTCTTTGTCACTTTTTGATTTTGAAGGTTGACTCTTCGTATTTATTTTTCCATGCTTCTGCTCAATCTTCACCATGAACTTGTACACTCCACTGAGGGTTTTCAAATTGAAGAGTTTCATTTCCCCCACTATATACCATTGTAGTCAACCACAATATTTGAGAACCTTAGGTTTTTCACTTTTTTAGATGCCCAATCTCATAGATAGAGAATAAAAAAGTTAGTATAATCTTAAATAGAGTGTTCCTTACTTTGGTGAACTTGTTGCCACCCTATATACAAATCATCACATGCTCCAATGGATCAGTATTCTTCCTTTATAGATTTTATGAAATCATCCCAAGTAGGTTCCACCTTAAAGCCAATACCATCCATACTGAATCTCTTCTTGTACACTTTCCACCAATTTTTTACAGGCAATGATGCTTTCAAAAGATCAAAAGTGATCTTCTATTTATCGATGAATTTATATAAAGAAAAATAAGATGATAATTGCTCCAACCAATTTTGTACTACATCAACATTGATTTTTCCTTCAAATGTAAGGATATCAAAATTCACCTGAAGCTTGAAGGGTGTTAGGGCACTGAAAAGATATGGAGTTGTAGATGAGGAGCCAAAATCTCTCATCAAAATTTATTGGATAATTTGGATGAATTATTGTAGCATCTATGCTTGATACTGTTGGAGGTCTTCATTCACCATTTTCTTGAATGGATCAGATGTCTCAGTCTTGTCTTCCATTTGAGGTTAGTTGGAGTGAATAGGTGGATAGTCTACTGGTTCTATTATTTTCCACCCAAGCTTCTTGTAATTTAGCCTCATCTTCAAGATCATACAGTCTAAAGACAAACCACTTTGATACCACTGATCCAAAACATAGGAGCTTTGGTGGAAATATAATTTAATAAATAAGAACAACATAATTCTAATAATGCTATCTCTAAGAAGAGATGGTTTATTGATCAAATTTGCAGATCCAAACATATGCCTATCTCTGAGAAGAGATGTTTGATTGAATTTTTGGGTTACATATATTTTTATACATACTTTCAAGGTAGGAATAGGATTTGGAAGGTCACCAATCTCGAGGGAGATGAAGTGATTCAACTTCCATTATTTACAACATTACAAAATTTGAAAAAATATTATCTTTAGAAACATATTATTTTTAGACTTCATTATTAAAATTGAAAGTTAGGACACTTTCATTTTGATTTCAGTAGTTAAAAACCAATGAGAATATCTCCATGCCATCTCATCACATTAACCTCATTCTTAGCTTTCCAACGGTTCAAATCGGGAGTCAAACAGAGCTCTGGTACAAAAGTTATGGCTCCCAGAAGTTCTACCACCAATTGGGGTAGAACCATCACCCAAATTATTGCTTGAAATGTTGCTCGGATCATTATATATTAATTAATATGTATTATTATTTTCAAATGCATCATAATATTTGATTAAAAAATTATTATCATTTGTCTTGATATTATTAGGTAATATCCTCATAGTCTTATTAAACCCTATTATGAAGTCCTACACACACTCATTAGCATTCTTGTTTATGTTTTCAATTTCTGTTAGGAGAAAATGAGGATCAATTCTATCACCATATTGTATTTTGAAAACATTCTTCATTTCTTGCCATGAATCTATAAATCCACAGGAAGGATAATTTAACCATTCATGTGTGTCTTCTTCAAATGTGTGCACAAAAAGTTTAAAATTGACATCCTTATGCTCGACCTCATAATTTTCAATCATAATGTGAAAATACCTCAAATTTTTCTCTCTAGTCACTACATTATTCCACTAAAACTTAGGGAATCAATTCCTTACCTCATTTGCAACTTCATTGGGGCAACCCTCTATTTAATCAAAATTAATAAGTCTGAACCTAAGAATCTTGATTTCAAGATGTCCATTCTCATCCTAATCTCTATACCTCATGAATGGTTCTATGGTGGAATTAAAATCAAATGATAAAGGGATGTTTCGGGGTGAGTGAGGTGGACTTAGGGGATCAAACCTTTGAGGTGATTCATCTTGTTGATAAGGTGTTGGGTAATAAACTAGACTATAAGACCCTAGTTAAACAGGATAACTATGATAATATTCAATGAAAGGAATTTAAACAAATAGAAGCTTAATTGTAGTAGAATTATGATGATCCATACACTCTTTTCCTTTATAACTTTGTCCTTAAATTGGCTTCTAAATTTGTCTCCTTCTATAATGAACACCTAACATAAAGACAAGTTGCTTTGATGAATCACCTTTGATGGAGCATTTAAGTCCTTCCAATTTTTACAACAAGAGAAAACTCAAAACTAAATTAATTAAAATAGGCACTAATAATTCAAATTCAGATAAAAGGTTATATTTACCACTAAAAGAAATCTTCTAATATAAAACAGATCACAAACATATAGTGGTACAATCTAAAATTACACTTTCTAGTAATCAATGATGAGATGTCTCAGTCTTGTCTTCCATTTGAGGTCATTTGGAGTGAATAGGTGGATAGTCTACTGGTTCTATTATTTTCCACCCAAGCTTCTTGTAATCTAGCCTCATCTTCAAGATCACATAGTTTAAAGACAAACCACTTTTCTACCACTAATCCAAAACATAGGAGCTTTGGTTGAAATATAATCTAATAGATAAGAATAACATAATTGTAATAATGTTATCTCTGAGAAGAGATGTTTTATTGATCAAATTTGCAGATCCAAACATATGCCTATCTCTGAGAAGAGATGTTTGATTGAATTTTTGGGTTACATATATTTTTATACATAATTCTAAGGTAGGAATAGTATTTTAAAGGTCACCAATCTTGAGGGAGATGAAGTGATTCAACTTCCATTATTTACAACATTACAAAATTTGAAAAATTATTATTTTTAGAAACATATTTTTTTTAGACTTCATTATTAAAATTGAAATTTAGGACACTTACATTTTGATTTTATTAGTTAAAAACAAATGAGAATATCTCTATGCCATCTCATCACATTAACCTCATTCTTAGCTTTCCAACAGTTCAAACAGGGAGTCAAACAGAGTTTTGGTACAAAAGTTATGGCTCCTAGAAGTTCTGCCACCAATTGGGGTAGAACCATCACCCAAATTGTTGCTTGAAATGTTGCTTAGATCATTATATCTTAATTAATATGTATTATTATTTTCAAATGCATCATAATATTTGATTAAAAAATTAGTATCATTTGTCTTGATATTATTAGGGAATATCCTCATAGTCTTATTAAACCCTATTAGGAAGTCCTACATACACTCATTAGCATTCTTGTTTATGTTTTCAATTTCTATTAGGAGAAAATGAGGATCAATTCTATCACCATATTGTATTTTGAAAACATTCTTCATTTCTTGCCATGAATCTATACATCCACATGAAGGATAATTTAGCCATTCATGTGCATCTTCTTCAAATGTGTGCACAAAAAGTTTAAAATTGACATCCTTATGCTCGACCTCATAATCTTCAATTATAATGTGAAAATCCCTCAAATTTTTCTCTCTTGTCACTAAATTATTCTACTAAAACTTAGGGAGTCAATTCCTTACCTCATTTTCAACTTCATTGGGGTAACCCTCTATTTAATCAAAATTAATAAGTCTAAACCTAAGAACCTTGATTGCAATATGTCCATTCTGATCCTAATCTCTATACCTCATGAATGGTTCTATGGTGGAATTGAAATAAAATGATAAATGGATGTTTCGGGGTGAGTGAGGTGGACTTAGGGGATCAAACCTTTGAGCAGATTCATCTTGTTGATAAGGTGTTGGGTAATAAACTAGACTATAAGACCCTAGTTGAATAGGATAACTATGATAATATTCAATGAAAGGAATTTAAACAAATAGAATCTTAGCTTTAGTAGAACTATGATGATCCATACACTCTTTTCCTTTATAACTTTGTCCTTAAATTGGCTTCTAAATTTGTCTCCTTCTATAATGAACACTTAACATAAAGACAAGTTGCTTTGATGAATCACATTTGATGGAGGATTTAAGTCCTTCCAATTTTTACAACAAGAGAACACTCAAAACTAAATTAATTAAAATAGGCACTAATAATTCAAATTTAGATAAAAGGTTATATTTACCACTAAAAGAAATCTTCTAGTATAGAACATATCACAAACATATAGTGATACAATCTAAAATTACACTTTCTATTAATCAATGATGAGATAAACAAGAAAAGATACTGTAAAGTTTAGATTCATGTTTAAAGGGAAAATCATTTTAAAACATGAACAAAAATAATTATCTATAATAGTCCCTAGAAACACAAGTTTCAAGGATCATTCCTTGATAACGACACCAACTAAGTGTTGGTTCCTAGTTTTATACCTCTAGGATTCAGCCTTGCACACTTGTGAGGATGGCAAACATAGATGATTAACCTTAGTTATGCCATTATATTCAAGGAAGGGTTTAGTATCTAGATGAACTAAATGTAAAGAATGACTAGAAGACACCGATAGAAGATATGGTTCATTTCCTACTACTTTTGGATCTACCTAAACCAAGGTGAGAGGACATATGGGGTAGTTTGGTCATG
Source organism: Torreya grandis (assembly GCA_037957365.1). Lineage (NCBI taxonomy): Eukaryota > Viridiplantae > Streptophyta > Pinopsida > Cupressales > Taxaceae > Torreya > Torreya grandis. The sequence continues at coordinate 2,755,418 of JARHVA010001275.1, read as the reverse complement.
AAGAGTGATACTATAGTTAAATCCCTATAGAAAAATTTTCACACACACACACACACACACACACACACACACATCTGATCAAATTATAACCAAACTTGCATAGTCCACTCAGGAAGAGTTGTCACATTGACTAAAAAAATGGTTTTAAATCAGACATAAGATATTAAATATAGATAGAAAGGTTATTGCAATCTACATTTCTATAAAAAATGTTGAAAACTAAGAGCTAATTTCAAGATTATAATGCCAACATTCAAATATTAATTATAAACACATTTCATATTTTTGATACTCATGCATATGTGAAAAAATAACACTTAAGATACTCAACAACATGTATTACTTACAAGGGTAGGACATGTAGGTTAAGTTAGGTATATTTAGATGAGTTGTTATGGATTTCAATATAGGTAATCCCTTCAATAGTCATGACATCACTCATTCCAAGATGTAAAAGACTAGTAAAAAAAATAAAGAAAACTATCAAGAATGGTTTGCATTCATTGACACCAATCCAATGCAATCATTCAAGTGACCCATGAGAGATCCATAAAATACACTACAAATAAAGCCTCAAATACCTTCTCCTGTCAAATCCATAAATCGAGGGTGTCCTTACATTATTATCAATAAAACATTAAAAAATTACTATATAGAAAGTAATTTATAACCTAAGTTCATGCCCAAAATGACTACCATTTATAAGCATAGAACTAGATATCCAATTAGCAATACAGGGGTAATGTGTCATTGCACTGAATTGATAAAAAGAGAAGAAATCATAGGTAGTTTCTATTAACTTGAAATAAAATCAATCTTTAGAATGCATAATGATGGTGAAAAACATGGTGGATTTTCTTTGAAATAGGTTAGAAATATAAATTATACTCTCAGAGTTTGCTAATGACTATAGAGGTGCAATAACCTTAGCAACAGAGACCAAAAACACATAGTAGAAATTCAAAAATAAAAAAAGTCAACCTCTTTAAAGAGGATAATCCCTCTTTAATTATAAAAATTTCTCACCCAGAATATTCTTACAAGATAACTTTGCATATGCCTAGAAGCTCATGCTCTACAATGTGATCATTCTGCTAACTTGGTTGTCCATGTAATGCTAACATTTTGATTCTACCCAATTAGAAGTTTGTTGAATTTGAGCTTGAGGGAGAATATTCTTCCTAGGAGAAAAACTAACTTTTGTCTTCTTGTGTAATTATTTTTCCTTGTTCTCAAACTAATCATTTGCCTACTCAAGCTGAGGATGACCTACCAACCAAATATTCAGTTACCATTTTTAACTCTTCAAATAATAGAGAAGGAAATGATGGAGGAAAGAATTAAAAATATAAAAAATGTTACTTAATTTTATTGTCATTTCTAAATGGAACCTCCATGATGGTTTCCTTCCTCTTATATTGCAACACACTAAGGTCTTCTTCACATGCCTTAGTCACAAGAATGCTTGCAGCACTACACTCAACTTATCGAGCTCTGTCACAATCCCTTTCTTACCTTTGTTTTCTAAGTTGCCACTAAATGACATGTGGACCAGTTTTTCCCTCTATTTTGCCTGGGTGAGTTATTGGACTTCATGTGTATATTTTCACTATTTGTATGTAGTGGAACTTCAGACCCCATTTATAATTTTATACCCAACAAGATTTTAGAACCTAGCTATATATTTGCATATATTTGGGCTTTCAACACTACTTTTCACTTTTGTAAAAGTATAAAAGTGCATAACGCTAGGATTTCTACCTATTCTTGAGTCAACATTTTTTTTTTGAAATTTTTTTTGCAGCACATGGGCTGGGACTCAGGCTTATATTTACATAATCCAACTTTTCACATTCAAACTCACTCTTCCCTTTCATATTTCTACTACAATTTGATCCTTGGCTTCTGCATGGACCTTGTTTTGCCTATGAAATTTTTTGCTGCATCTTCTGATGTATCTAAAGGATTAAAAATTTTTCAAGGCCACTAGGGATAGCTTCTGAGTTTACCCCATACCAATTCCCCAAAATAAAATTTATGTTCTATAAAACAATTACTACTACTAACCCATCAAGTCAATCATGTCCATCTATGAGAATATGCACTCATATTATTTTAGCACCATTCTTGGCAAAACCTTTTAAAATCAACTATAACTGATCTAATTATGAATAAATGTCACCATCACTCAAAAGGCCAATGAAGTAAAGTGTCCATTTTAAAAATCATTGCTTGATGTACTTGAACCCTTCACTATAGTATATCTTGCTTGATTTAAGAGCTAGATCTATTACCCCTTAGGTAATTATTCTCCCAACCCCAAGCGTATTTTGGCCCCTTCACTATTTCACATGTCATCTTATATAGGGAGTCTAACTGTAGGCCCATGCACTTTGACCAACATCCATTTCTCTGCATCCCCCTTCTTATGGGAATCCATTATAAGTGTATTGGAAACATAAATGGAATTATACTCATTTGGTTACTCTTTTACCCATCTACCCAAAATTATCACAACTAACTACTCTCTTTGGAAGCTTCAGATGATCACCCAAATTCCAATCTATAATATTGTTGCATTCCATAATCATTCAACTTAAATCCAAGTATGATCTCTTATAGAACCTCATCTACAATAGCAATATCAAATGAATTTCTATAACAACTTAAGCCCACTTTTCCCTCTGTGTCTTTGGAAGATTCACCCTAGGACTTGACATTGACATGCATGTCTCTTTCCTTTGGTGGGATTTTGGAACTCATATGCTTGGTAGTTTTTTGGAAGTCATATGCACATTTCCAAAATGAAAATGTGCAATTCATCTCTAGATCTCCACTCTTGCTTATCAAATTGATTCCTCTTTTTTAATTTTTTTGGTAAGCTAGCTATGAAATTAGGAACTCTACTTGAAATTTACAAATTACAAATGTAAAGTTGCAATATGATGTTGCATCTCCACTTGAAATATCCACGTTGATTTGAGCTTGGCATACAAGCTTACGGGATTTTGGTTGCAATTTGCATATTAAATTTTTTTTTTGATGTTACACTCCTCCCTCTTACACCTTTACCATGCAATGTGTCAACACCCTTTTGAAACTTTGCTTTAAGGTTAACCACATTTTGAACATGGACCTCTGCATAAACTTTCTAAAAATTTATGCCTTATTTTGATGACACGTATCATGAACATTGACATGCATGTCGACCTAAGACATCAACATGAAATTTAAGACATTTAGCACTAGGATTCTCCTTTTGGTGTCACATTAACATGGGCTGCAGACTTCTAGTTATAATTTACAATTTGACAAATTAAAAGTTGAAGTTGTATCATAGTATTATAATCCCCTTGAAAATGTCCTCTTTGATTTTAAGACACATGTGGATAATTTTGTTGTCACATTGACACTTTATGAAGGTCTGTTTGCATTTTTACCCCTTATTTTGACATTTTCTCTGACCTTTAAAACTTTCATTGCATTTAGACTTTATTCTCCTACATGAAATTTAGAACATTTAAGGCTTCTTCTATTGGTATGTATAGTGGGTGGAAAACATTCACATGCATTATAAAATTTTAAAGAAAAAAGTTGCAATGTGACATTACACTTCCCCCTCCTACTCCTTTGTTATCTCTTGCTTGTTAACAATGGACTTTAGGTTCTTGCTAACACTTTTCAAAATTATAAATTAAACTTGCAATGCAATGTCTTATTTCACTCCAAGAGTCTTGAGACCTTTATTATTCTTTTGCAATAGGAACTATAGACCTGGTATTTTTAAATAATTAGTCTTTTTTTAATTCTTCTTGGCTTGATATTTACCAAAAAACTTGTTAATACCACATTAAAAACATTAAAAAAAAATAAAAAAATTAAACATCAGTGAAACCAAATTTTTATAGGGTTTTCACAACATAATTGCATAAGTAGATTTTGTTTCAGGTGAACACTTATAAATTTACGTAAGGGGAAACAATTATATTTTTGGATACTCATTTCTTAAAAGAGGGCACAAATTGCTAGGGTAGATTTGGGCACAAATAGATTAAATCCAAAATGTTTTTTGTTCCTGTACTTTTAATAGATTTTTGGTAATTGATTAACTACTTAATGCACAGTTTTTTACTAATAGAATCATTTTATATTTTAATTTTTCTAAGGATAAGATGTAAATTTCAGTCTCCATCATTAAATATTCTCTTGAGAGGCCTAATTTTGATTGTAGTTATCACCTTTAAACACACATAATCTTTGTATATCCAATCCAAGTTTAAGCTTAACTTAATTAAATGATTATATTTTTCGCATTTTATATTCATTAGCATTTTAATGCATTTTTATATAAAAAATATTATGAGAACATAAGAAACACATGAGCAAGGTAGGAATTATAAATTTCCATTAAATATTTTTTGAATGTAATTTTGTACTAGATATAATATTTGTGTGAGTTAGCTAATAGGTTTTTTCTTGAATCCTACACATTCTTGAAAACATTATCAACATTAAAAGGGTATATTCCACCTACCCATATGAGGTTTCTAGTCTCATAAAGAATATCTTAATTTAAATACTACAACTAACTTATATAGCTACACATTGAGATTGGTAGGTTTGATCAACCAAAAACTTAGCAAAAAAATTATTAGTTTGGTATCAAATTTAAATGAATTTTAAGACAAATCAATTTCTATAATTATTTGTCTACATTACAATGACATTAGGCTCCATTAGAAATATATTTGTTATCATAAATTATTACATGATACCATAAATCATAACCACCAAATAAAGCTTGGAGATTTTGTCATAGAACATACCAATTGTTTAAATAATCTTCTATCTAAATATTTAAACTTTTATAATCTCTAAAAATGGTCTCACAATATTCCCAATGAAACAAAAGAACCAATCTTAATTCTCATCAACGTCATAGTCATCTTATAATGTCTTTCAATCCTTGAATAATGCTTTTTATTAACAAATTATGGTTACAAAATTTCTACCAACACCTTATATTATTTTTGATTTCTAAGTATGTAGAATAAATATTAAAATTCATCTTAAATCTATGTAAACCTCAAGGGCCTTTGTTGTAAATTCTTTGGGAACTGATCTTCAATTTTCTAGTTCTAAAAATCTTGTTGTAAGTGAAAAGTTTGAAATAGCCCTATAAAGAAGGCCAAGTAGAATTATTGATAAGTAAATAAAAAATGATCCAATGGATGCAACAATTTTTTTTATTTCACCTTAATTCTATATTTGCCTAAAAATGCTATAAAGTATTACTCTATAAATTCATCAAAAATTTTGATAATAGACTATAGAAACTACTACCATATTTTAAAATTCTAAAAAAAATCATTATCATTGTGAGTTTGATTTGTCTCTTTTTTATAATAGTCCAAGTAGATATCCTGATAAGAAGAATAAAAATGTGAAAAGGTAATGCAAAGACCAAATTTTTGGAGGCCATAACTTTTGATCTGTAATTCTGTTTGAGCTCTCGTTTGCACCAAAATGATAGTATCAAAAACATTAATACATATATAACCCATCCTATCCATTTGGGGATATTTTTAACACTTTAAATAGGTGGTACATGATCATATGATTATCTAAAAATGCATTTCAGTAAATTTTTAGAATTTTCAAATTTTTAGAAATTTTGTATTTATCTACTCATGCATGACATTAAGCTAAAATTAGTCCATTATGTTTTAATGATTAGAATCTATGTATATATTTTTAGGACCATCCAATCTTCCATGACAAACATCTAAAATAGTTGTTGAAAAATCACTAGAAGACTAAAGTTAATCAAAATAATAATTTTGTAGAAATTAAAATAGGTTAGTAAGTTGTAGGTAATGTGCACTAATTACTCTATGATGATGATTTAAACCTTATTTCTTACATGAAAACATCTCCTCTATATTTAGTGCACACTGATAGGATTATTTAATAGATCTCAAGTGGATCATGCCATACTCATCTTGAATGGAATTTTTCAATAAGTAGCTTGATTTCCTTTTGGTGTCAACATCAACATGACTTACTCTAACAGTGAGTATACAAACATACTCAATGTATTTTTTTAGACTCATCTCTATTTGTCATTTATTTTTCAATGCCTTGACAAATGTTAAATAGTAATCATAAAGTGTGAATTTGGCCTTCCACTTTACAACCAGTCTTTCCATGGTCATGAACATATCCTTACCTCTATGTACTCTTTTCTTATACACATGATCCACCAATTATAATGTTTTACACATATATTGTTTACATTCAATACTGGGATATTCATACTTCCTTACTCAAATTATTTCTTTAAGTCAATGATCTAATCAATGAGTTATTTATAACTCAAACTCCATGAATAACAAGGAGGGTAGACAACTTTAGCTTATTAGGAATTTTTGAAACTACATTGATGAATCTATATTTATGTTTATTAATGTATTATTATACTACCTCATTTTCAAGCGATTTTTCTATAACTTCAAAATTTTATACTTCATCCCACACCCTACCACATTGATGTTTTTTGAGTTCCATAGCCTTTACATTTGCTTGATTATTTCATAATTTCATTCTTCATCTAACACCCCATTTCTTAGACATTCTGTGGTATCCATAGCCTCTATATATTCTTGTTAATCCTTCATCAATATAACAAGGTTTGTAGGACTTGGCACTCTAGGTGCCCTTGCAGCTAACCCTACTTGGTGTGTCATGTTTTACAAATCAAAGACAACTCACTACACTTTCTACCTAACACTCATTATATATATATATATATATATATATATATATATATATATATATATATATATATATATATATATATATATATATATATATCACTTGATATATACCTTCTTTCTTCTGTGAAAATATATCCTCTACCTTAAGTGCACACATATATGATTATTCAATAGATCACAAGTGGATCATGCCATACTTATCTTGAATGTAAATTTGAAATATGTAACATGATTTCCTCTTGGTATCAACTTCAGCATGACCTACTCTAATGGTGAGTATATAAAAATCCTTAATGTCAATTTTTAGACTCATCCCCATTTGTCATAGATTATAAAATGTCTTAAATAATGTTAAATGGTAATTAAAAAGTGTGAATTTATCCTTCAATTTTACAACTTGTCTATTTATGATCTTCATCGTATCCTTACATCTATGTATTTTTTTCATCTGAATGTGCTCCCACCATAAAGATGTGGCATGCTTCAATTATATGCTAGTATTTTTATAGATCTAGAGTGGATAGTGTAGTAGAGCTTTAAGGAACATCTTGTATAGAGGTTGAGGCACATTTGAGATGATTGCAGACCGATTACACCTCTCAAGATTGGAAAGTGATTCATGTGGTCATTCTATCCATCACGGTCTCACCACCCTCTAACCAACTTGGTCACAACCTTCGTTAGAAATCTTCATGACACCTCTTCAAGGCTATTAGATAGCAAGAAGAAGCCCTGATGGAATATGTAGTATGCCATAAAGGACATTGATGTGAAGAAAATCCCATTGATAACTTTAGACAAGATAAGGATGACAAGAGTAATGCAAAAAATTGAGTTATTATCCATTACCTAAAGTTGTTCCATTTTATCTATGTTTGTTGTTTTTTAACTTTGTGTTGTCATATGATCTGTCATTCTATATACTCTATTATGTCATCTAATTTGCCTATGTTTTATGCATCATTAATCTACCATTTCCCCTCCACCTAGGTCGAATCGGTTTGCTTCCCTCCTTGCCCACATCAACTCGCCACCTGTAGAGGAAGATAAGAGGAGAAGAAGTGGAAGATAAGGATCTGCTAGCAAAGCAGACGTGTGCATGTAAATAAGTCTTGTACATGAAAATATGATTGTACTTGTAAATGGTCGTACAACTCCTCTACCTATCCTTGCTTGAATTATGGGGGTACCAACTTGCTAGTTCTAAAATTCAAAACACTAAATACTACCCTAAATGAATTAAATCATATTTTATTTATTTTTTTAAATAGCTTTACATGATTTTTTAATTAAAAACTCCTTGTAAGAGGAATTTTTTAGAAAATTCCATGTAAAGGTGATTGGGATGGTGTTTTTTAACTTTTATTGATGTTATAAGGTTCGTGGTTCAGTATCGATTCCAATGGGTGATTACATGGCATGTTTTGTGTTTGAACCTGATGAATATTTAAAATTTAAGTGTAATTTAATTGAATAGGGCATTAATGATGGAAAAAGTATTTTGCTATAAATTTTGATTAGTAACTTAGAATTGAGTGCAACTTTTTGTAAAAATGCATGTTTTTTCATCCTCTTTCCATTGGTCTATTTTTTTTAAATAAAATTCACTAAAGTTATAAAGTGTCATATTTAGGGGGTTATGGGCCCTATTACATTTTACAACATACATCATGTAATAAATGCTCTCATCTTTTTTTGGTCTAGTCAGGAGTCCATTTCTAGAGTGTACACCATTGTTTTACCTTACTCCAACATTGATTACTCACTTTGATGCATTCTTGGTTCTTCTTGACATTCCTTTCATGAGCATGCTTCAGGGGTTTATTATAGAGTATTTTATGTAGATGTGCACTTTTTTGGTATATTCTCTTGAACATGTTGACCCCATTAGAGAGTTTTCAAATGAGGAGATTCATTTTATCTATAGTGATTCTTCTTGGGAAGGATAATTATGCTTCATGGTGTACTTACATGAAACACTTGCTCACATAAAAAAATCATATTCCATTTCTATATGGATAGATTCCTAAACCCACTATTACTAATTTTTTTATAAGTGGGCTAATACTTGTGACAAGTTTTTTTCCATTCTATTACTACATGTTTCCATGGATCTTCATTTCCATGTGGAATATACACATTGTCCATGCTCTATTTAGAGCATACTATAATGTCTTTGTAGTGATCCTGTTAAGATTTATGTCACACCTCCTCCTCTGCTTGTTATTGTCTCTTTTGAGACTATTGTACTCTCTCTTCATGCTTTTATTTCTTATGATGATACATCCATGGTGAATAGTTCTCTTCATTCTGTTGATCTTCCACTATAGGACAAGATTTTGTCAGACCTTTGTTGTCACATTATGGATTTTACATATGTTTATGTGAAGATTGTTTCTCTTTCAGAGCCTTCATAGACTTACATTTCTAAGAACTTTACTAATTTTAGTGAGAATATACACATTGAGATTATTGATGACTCATATGTTCCTATAGACATTCATTTTACATATTTGAGTGCTTTATTTTTAGATTAGTATTTAGTTTTGATAGTTGTTGAGTCTTGCTCTCATATTCCCATAGACATTCTTTCCATGAATTTCCATGTCTATCTTCTTTTCTGGTTGTTCTCTCCCCTTGTATGCTTTTTCATTATCATCTTTTATAGTTAGTCCTATGATATCTAATCATATTTTGGCACATTCCAGCATTAGTAGGGAGACATTTGAGCATTATCCAGAGATATACATCTTCATTCATACCTGATTTCCATTTGAGTGTGAATTCAATAGTTTGATAGCTAGGGGTTTCTTTTTCTAAAAGGAAGAGAACATTTTTTATAGTTAAACATACTATAGCATTCGACATGTGACATTCTGTGCATACATTCTCTCTTCTTTTTGTAGAGGTACACATCCTTCATATTTTTTAGGATACTAGGATCATCACGACATATTTGGCTATAGTGGTGTGGTAATAGTGTTAACATCTTGCCAAGTTCCCTAATTTATATTTTTCTTGAATGATAAAAACACTCTCTAGGAAAGAGAGATCTGCAGAGGGCTCAAATATTTTGTATAACTCTCCCTAGTCATTTATTTTAGCTTTTATGATGATCTTGTGAGATTGATACTCTAATAATAGTGCAATTTGATGGAACTGTGGTGAGCTCTACGGGTAATTTCACATTTTTTACTTAATTTGATATTGTATGTCAATTTTTTACTTCACTATATAATGATTTTAAATATAAAACTTATGTTTGAATAAGAGTCATCGGGGATGATGACTAGCTTTAGGGGGAAAGGATATTACATATCAATTCCTCGCCAGGTAAACTTGTTAGATTATTTGTGGATATCTATAGCTAATAAATTTATATTTGGTTATTTTTAACTAACATTGAATATATATTATTATGGGGTAGTAGGATAATACTTATTTACATGATCATACTATTACAAGTTAGCTATAAGTATAAATTTACTTTATAATCACGTTGATTTATCATTTTAGCTATATTTCATAATGAATATATATCATGATTTTTATTGTCTAATTACCTATTTTTTTGTGAGGTTGATGTAGGAAAACTTAGCCCTCAGAGTACGATGGGTAGAGAGCATCATCAAAGAGGGTTATGTATATCTAGATGTCAGAGGATGATAGAGAAATTGATGGTACCTTGCACACACCACATTAGCTAACACATGATTAGATACATAAATTTAAAGGTTAGCAATGTGTGTTTATTTTTTTTTACATTAGATAGTCATTTTAGACATGATTGTTAGCATAGTTTAGTTGTTTATTTGAATTTTTTTTTGCATGTATACCTATTTTGTACTACTAGAAACATGTTTTGCTTAATTAGATTAAATTAAGATTTATTGATTTAGTTTTTATTCAACCAATTTGAGATGCTAGTTTAATTAGCAAATATATGTATATTTATTATTAATGAATATATGTAAATGTATGCTAGTTTAATATGAATATGTATATTTATATTTATTATTAAAAAATATAAAAGATAAATAAAATAATATTATATATTATATATTTTTGGAAAGTGAATAAATATAAATAATAATAAATAAATAAATAAATAACTCATGTTTAGGAAAAGCAGTAAAAACACTTCAAAGAGGGATTAAATTAAAACTAATATTTAATTAGGGGAAATTTTTGGAAAAGAAAAAAATAGCATATATGTAGCATTGGGAGGATGAATCGAGTCAATTAGGGAGGTGAACCCAAGAAAAATTTGATTTTCTAGGTAAGTAATGTTTTGAATTCTCATGTATGATCATGAAATTTTTTAGAAGGTTAAGGGTGTTAAGCTTTAGTGATTTTCTTGGACTGTAAAGGATGTTAGTCTACTGAAGAAAATGAGAATAATAAATATCCAAACATAACAGACATAATTAAGCACCGTAATTACTCTTTTTTTTTGTATGCTCACTATGGCATTGTTGGAAATATTCCCTATAAAATGCATGCATAAGTATGATTTCACTAAAAATAATTCTTAGCTAATTGGTTTAGTGAAGGAGTCACCAAACTGAGTTATTCATTGATTTAAATCTTTAGGAATCGTTGAAGTCAAATAAAAGAAAATATTATATTAAGTTGCATAAATTATATTCTTAAATATAATATAAAACATAAACTATAATATGAAACATATAATGATATAATATGAATCATTGATGTTGATCCACTGTAGTTAACTTTTAAGTTTGAAAATTTTTGGATTTAAATATTAAAATAAAACTGATGAGTTTTATATTGTAACATCATTATATTTTATTAAATTGAAATCATTTTATATTTAAAAGTGCCTAAGCACCTGTTAATACATTTATTTTGGAGTTTGTTACAATGACTTCATTAGGTGATTCTCCTTCCTAATCAGACCTGTCATGTGTGAATATTATGCAATTAAATAATTTGTGGAAGTCAAATATTATAGTTATTTAATTAATGTGCTAGAAAACTAGTAGTTGGGTGTCATCATGCATTTTAAATTCTGCGTGTATTTTTCATTTGTCTTCTATAGCAATTGGGATACCTGGGGTGACTTACATAGTACTTTTAAAATTCAAGAGCAAATTTAAAAACACTAGTATCTACCAGCATACCTTAGGTATGGTGAACTGCTAATCTCAAAGTTTATATATATATATATATATATATATATATATATATATATATATATATATATATATATATATATATATATATATATATATATATATATATATATATATATATAGAGAGAGAGAGAGAGAGAGAGATAAGCTCTATAATGTAATGTTATAATAAGTATCAGAGATAATAGGATCAGGAACCTCTAAATTAATGAACCCAATAAATCAACTAACCTTTATATTTATAATCTTTTGTTATCTGAATCCAAGTAGATCATCAATCCATATTGATGTGAAGGTTGTATATCATCATTTGAGGCATATTAATATAGGGGGTGTATATTAGAGCTCACATGGTATACCCATATATTCGTATGGTAAGTGTTACTTTTGTGGTTAAAAGCATTGCACAAATATAGGTTTTAAAAATGTAGGTTTTTATATAAGTTTATATATCCATATGATCATCTTATATGGGTGTGTATAATATTAGTATATAAGTTTAAGTATAGCATATTAAGTGATGTTTATACCTATAATGGTTCTGATTATATGATAAATTATAAATTACGCATCATGAGTGACTGCGATACCATATTGAGATTATTAAGCTTATAATTTATTCTAATAAGATATGTTACATCATCTGTATTTAATGATATAACCCCTACTGGTAAGGACCACTTTGATGCTAATTATCTAATACTTATGTAATATATTGTGTTAATGGTTGATTGCATATAATATCAGTGAATGGTAACATCATAGTGTATATTAGGTTGCTACATAGTGTGATCTTAATAAGATATTTGATAGCTTGGAATATTTATGATGTATGGTTACGACTTACTATAATATTATATTTGAGAGAATTCCTCAGTTATATGCTAAAGAAGATATGTAGTAAATTAAAAGTCGTGCAAGAATTTCTCATTTATATTTTGCATGGATGTTGCATTGTATATTTAAAAAAATTATTCTTTTCCAAGCATCCATTACATATGATACATATATACGGTTGCTTATATAGTGATATATTTATCGGGTCTAATGTATTTGGAGTTCTTACGCATAAGTAATTTTCTAACAATTTAGCAAAATTGACTTACATAAGATAATATGCATAGATGGAGATAAGAAATGGGTGTACTAGAATGTAATAGTATCATATTCCTTCAATGTATAATTAAGAAGCAATTGACAACCTTGAACTAAAAAAGTATGTATATTATTGAACACATTATTACTATCTAGAGAATATTTGAGTTTGGAAGAATATAATATGTTGGTTTGTATGCCTCCAGGTTTCATAGATAGTTATAAAATCATCTATATATATTTTTGAAATCAAGTTTGCTTAGTGGTTGATGAAACCACATGAACTCCTTGACTCAGGTATATAGTTGTCCATTGATATAGTATTTGTATTTAATTTTAGTACACACTGGTAGGATTATTCAATAGATCTCAAGTGGATCACTCCATACTCTTCCTGAATGGAAATTTTCAATAAGTACCTTGATTTCCTTTTGGTGTCAACATCAACATGACTTACTCTAACAGTGAGTATACAAACCTCCTCAATGTATTTTTTTAGACTCATCTCTATTTGTCATTTATTTTTCAATGCCTTGACAAATGTTAAATAGTAATCATAAAGTGTGAATTTGGCCTTCCACTCTACAACCAATATTTCCATGGCCATGAACATATCCTTACCTCTACGTACTCTTTTCTTCTACACATGCTCTACCCATTAGAATGTTTTACACATCAATTGTTTACATTCAATACTAGGATATTCATACTTTAGTACTCAAAGTATTTATTTAAGTCAATGATCCAATCAATGAGTTATTCATAACTCGAACTCCATGAATAACAAGGAGGGTGGACAACTTTAGCTTATTAGGAATATTTGAAACTACATTAATGAATCTATATTTATGTTTATTGATGTATTATTATACTACCTCATTTTCAAGTGATTATTCTATGACTTTAGCATTTTATTCTTCATCCCACACCCTACCACATTGATGTTGTTTGAGCTCCATATCCTCTACATTTTCTTGATTATTTCATAATTTCATTCTTCATCTAACACCCCATTGCTTAGACATTCTTTGGTATCCATAACCTCTATATACGATTGCTTATCCTTCATCAATACAACCAAGTTTGTAGGACTTGGCACTCTAGGTGCCCTTGAAGCAAACCATACTTGGTGTGCCATGTTTTACAAATTAAAGAAAACTTACTACACCTTCTATCAACTTCAACATGACTTACACTGATGATGAGTATATAAAACTCCTTAATTTAAATTCTTAGACTCATTCCTATTTGTCATAGATTATAAAAATGTCTTAAATAATGTTAAATAGTAATTAAAAAGTGTGAATTTATCCTTCAATTTTACAACTTGTCTATCTATGATCTACATCTTATCCTTACATCTATGTATTTTTTTCATCCGAATGTGCTCCCACCATAAAGATGTGCCATGCTTCAATTTTTTACATTCTAATAGGACCCTCTTGGGATATTTATACTTTCATATTATATTTATCCAAATCAGTGATCTAGTCAATGAGTTATTCATAATTCAAACTCCTTGAATAATAATGAGTGTCTAACTTAAATTAATTATCAATCTTTGAAGCTACATGGAGGAAAATAGTTTTGTGTTTATTGACATATTATTCAACAACCTATTTTTCAAGTTCTTCGTATATGAATTTAAAATTTCATTCTTCATCCAACACCCCAACTCATCAATGTTGTGTGGTCTCCATAGCCTCTATATAGGCTTGCTTATCCCTCATCAATCCAACCAGGATTTCAAGACTTGACACTCTAGATGCCCTTGTAGAGAACCTCATTTGGTGTGCAATTTTTTATAAATCAATGAAAAATAGCTACACCTTATACCAAACACTCATGTTATAAGATATCTTAACTAATTTATGCCCACACTCTTGAATGTGGAAAATATATTTTATCCATGCACTCACTAAGAGGGAATAAAAACATGATAAGACCAAAAACAATGTAGTTATGATTAGGGGTCTCGATGAAGATAATCCTATAACTTTACAAATTTAGATTTAAACAACATTAATCATGTAATAAATTAGATTAAAAAAACAACACATTTATTTATTTGATTTAAACAACAATAAACTATAGCTTACACATAATAACTATAACATAACAATATGAAATGAAATGCATTACAATACATGCTTATATCTATTTAATGATGTTTATCATTACAATCAATGAATAGTTGGGTAAGGTGTATAGGTATATTTATATAGGCACAAAATCCACCTACTTAGAATATAAATCTGCAAATCTGCAACCCAACAACATCATGAAATATTTTTAACACATCATTGTGAACCAAAACATTGAATGTTCATTAAAACTATAATGAAACTCAACACATCACAATAGAATGAATCATAACATATTAAATCAAAAATTTATATTAAAAGTAACCATAAAAACCTTATAGGATTCAGTGAATTGAATGCAAATGGTTTAGAATTATAATTGCTATTTGTCCCTATTGCATCACAAGAATATGTAAGCACAAGACCAATTTTATGAAAGGCATGACCTTTTCATATTTTTCACTATTAATAACATAAATCTTAAATTAGACCTTGCAGGCTTATGAGTTAGAACCTACAATCCTAAAAATCTAAATTATATGGGATTTTATAAATACGTGCTAAACTAAATAGTTACCTTCAAAACATACCCTTGCAAAGATTCATAAGCAACTAAAAATTAACCCAAGCCATGTGAACCATCAATGTATATAACAAAATATTACAAATAACTGGATTATGTACAAAAATAATATAAAACAACATACAAAAAGGTCAAATCAATATTTTCACAAACTAAAAAATGTTTGTTTTTTAATAAATGTTAAATTACATATTTAGTCATCATAGGATTACAAGTGAACCTGAATGTTAATGCATCATAAAGGAATTAAATTTTAATTTGGTTTTGACTCAATTAAATCCTACTTCCATCCAAGATTCAATCCACCTAATTAATTTTCTTGGAAACTAAATTAATAAAATCATTTTCTCAATGTACATTTATACATTTTGACACCATAAAAAGCTCATATGAGAAACCCAAAAATGAAAAAAAAGGATAAAACATCTATTTTTCCAATACATTTATTTTAACTAAAAATTGCATTGACACTACACCTTTTTAGATATCATGTGGTAACATTGTATTTTTTACGAAAATCCATGGCCTCATCGCATTTACGTATTCTAGGATGTCTTACAACTTTTGAAGGCCATAAATTTTACATACGAACTTGGATTGGCATGCTAGTTTTATTTTCAAATTAAATAAATTTTTGAGAGGAATACAAATATGTATAAAAAAATGATCTTTGATGAAATATTCATATTGTTTTAGCCATAACATTAAAATATATATATTTTGAGGTCATCAAGTGTCACAACTTCTTCTAAATCCCTCACAATGGTTAATCAACTGGAGTTACTGAGTCATGAATGATAGAACAATGAACCTAAGTGATTTGAGTTACATTTTTATACAATGAATTAGCTAACATAGCTAACATATTACATTTTAAATTTTTATCAATTATGCAAGATGGAGGAAATCCATAACATACAATATAGTTAAATAAATTGGATAGATATATAGGTAAAATTTCCTGACTACGATTGAAATTTTTTAGTTAATTATATGCATCTTGAGATTTATTAGAATTGAGTTTAAGGAGGACATGGAGGACAAGATAATTGGTAAAGGAGTGACAATGAATATTGTATGATTAATAAATATGAAAGGTTGGCTAGGTAAAGGTTAAGTTCTAAATTCATAGTCAAACCAAGTCAAAAAATCAAATATGGAAAACAATAACTTCATAGGAAGAAAGACACTACAAAATAGTTTATTGTGAATTTAAGTAGATAAATAATAGTTTTACACTTATTTTTAAGATAAGTTATTTATATAATTTTAAGGATACTATTATATATTCTTTTTATGTGTTTAACTATGTGTGGAGCCTTTACCATAATAGACTTGATTGTTGGTGTAGGATATTCATTATTCTATTTACTTATTAAATGGATAATTCCTACACTTGTAGATTTAGCTTACTTAGGTGTGATAAGAGGTTAAGTGGGTGAGAGGGTGAGTTTCACCCAAAGTTCCACCTAGAGTTGAACTAAATACCACAATGAGTTCTCCTCTAAGTTTCACAGTGAGTTACATTGAGTCTAACTATGAGTTCTCCAGTGAACTATCTCTCCCTACTCCTCTATATTCCTCTTCACCATGCTATTGTAATTTAAAAAAAGCAATGTAGAGTAGATAATTGTAAGTAAGGAATTTTAATATAAATGAAATTATTGCACATCTTATTGCACTTTTATTAATATAATAAGGGTCATCATCATTGCAAAATACTTGTGTGCTCACTCTACCAGAAGATCGCCTACTGGCCTAGTCTGACATGGTATCCAAGCTTAAGGTTCTGGTAATGAACATCAATTTATTTGGATGATTTTTATTTGTATTCTCTTAAATTAATTAAGAGGAATTTATATGTTTCTTTTATTTTGCATTTTCATGTAAGCTTAGTTTTGCAAATTTGTGTGAAGGATACATGGTTTCTAGATCATAGTCCTTTTCTGTGAAAACCAATTTCACATGGTAAAAATGTCTTTTAATGGCTTTCTAACCTATCCCACATCCTCATTAAATAGTCAACACTTAACTTGGCATTTTTGGTTGAAGTTTTTAAAGGAAGGCCTAGGTTTTTAAGAACATTCAATTATTTTGAATCTTCTTGGCTTGTATACAGCTTGATCATTCTCATACCTTCCACCATTGGTGTTGCACTTCTATCTATGACCTACATACTTTCCTCATTTGGATTGAACATTTACAGAAAATTTTTATACAGTTGTTCCATGCCTTTAAGGGGTTCTTTAACCTATCCAACAACCTCCTACTACCAATTTAAAAGCTCTGAGTGGTAGTATTTTTTTAGATTTAGAAGTGGGTTGTGTAGCAGAGCTAGAAAGAACATTTTGTATAGAGATTGAGGCAAAATTGAGATGATTATAGACTAGTTACACCTCTCAATATTGGCAAGTGATTCACATGATCATTCTATCCCTCATGGCCTCACCACTCTCTAACCAACTTGGTCATGGCCTTCGTTACAAATCTTCATGACATCTCTTCAAGACTATTAGATAGCAAGAAGAAGCATTGATGGAATATGTAGTATAACATAAAGGATATTGATGTGAAGACAATCTCGTTGATAACTTTAGACAAGATAAGGATGATAAGAGTAATGCAAAAAATTGATTTATTATCCATTACCTAAATTTGTTCCATTTTCTCTATGTTTATAGTTTTTTAACTATGTGTTATCGTATTATCTATCATTTTGTATCCTCTATTGTGTCATCTAATTTTCGTATGTTGGATGCATCATTAATCTACCATTTCTCCTCCACCTGGATAGAAGCGATTTGCTTCCCTTGTTGCCCACATCAACTCACCACCTATAGAGGAAGATAAGAGGAGAAGATAGTGGAAGATAAGGATCTGCTAGCAAAGCAGACGTGTGCATGTAAATAAGTATTGTACATGCAGATATGATTGTGCATGTAAATGGTCGTACGACTCCTCTACCTATCCTTGCTTGAATTATGGGGATACCAACTTGCTAGTTCTAAAAGTCAAAACACTAAATACTGCCTTAAATGAATTAAATCATGTTTTATTTATTTTTAAAATATCTTTGCATGATTTTTTAATTAAAAACTCCTTGTAACAAGATTTTTTTTATAAAATTCAATGTAAAAGTGATTGGGCAGGTGTTTTTTAACTTTTGTTGATGTTAGAAGGTTTGTGGTTCAGTACTGATTCAAATGGGTGGTTACATGGCATGTTTTGTGTTTGACCCTGATGAATATTTAAAATTTAAGTGTAATTTAATTAAATAGGGCATTAATGATGGAAAAATTATTTTTCTATAACATTTTATTGGTAACTTAGAATTGAGTGCAACTTTTAGCAAAAATGCATGTTTTTTCATCCTCTTTCCATTGGTCTATTTTTTAAATAAAATGCGGTAAAGTTATAAAGTGTCATATTTAGGGGGGGTTATGGGCCCTATTACTTTCTACAATGTACATCATGTATTGATTTCTCTTCTCTATATGGAAACTTATTTGGCCCAATAAAAAGTCTATTTTTAGAGTGTGCACCATTATTTTACCTTACTCTGACACTGATTACTCACTTTGACACTTTCTTGGTTGTGCCTGACATCCCTTTTATGAGCATACTTCAGGGGTTTGTTGTAGAGTATTTTATGCAGTTGTGCACTTCTTTGGTATATTCTCTTGATCATGTTGACCCCATTAGAGAGTTTCCAAATGAGGAGATTCATTTTGTATATAGTCATCCTTCTTGGGAATGATAATCAAGCTTCATGGTGTACTTACATAGAATACTTGCTCACGTAAAAAAATCATATTCCATTTCTATATGGATAGATTTTTCAACCCACTGATACTATTTTGTTGAATAAGTGGTCTAATACTTGTGACAAGGTTTTTTCCACTCTATTACTACATGTTTCCATGGGTCTTCATTTCCATGTGGAATATACACACTTTTCATGCACTATTTAGAGCATACTACAAAGTATTTTTAGTGATCCTTTTAAGATTTATGTCACACCTCCTCCTCTACTCACTATTGTTTATTCTAAGATTATTGTACTCTCTCTTCATGTTTTCATTTCTTATGATGATACATCCATGGTGAATAGTTCTCTTCATTCTGTCGAGCCCCCACTATAGGACAAGATTTTTTCAGAACTTTATTGTCACATTATAGATTTTACATATGTTCATGTGTAGATTATTTCTCTTTCAGAGCCTTCACAGACATGCATTTTATAGGACTTTACTGATTACAGTGAGACTATACACATTGATATTATTGATGACTCATATGTTCCTGTAGACATTCATTTTATAGATCTGAGTGTTTTATTTATAGATTAGTATTCATTTTTGACAGTTGTTAAGTCTTGCTCCCCTGTTCCTATGGACATTCTTTCAATGAATTTTCCATGTCTATCTTCTTCTCTAGTTGTTCTCTCCCCTTCATTATATGCTTTTCATTTTCATCTTTTATAGTTAGTCTTGTGATATCTGATCATATTTTGGCACATTCGAGCATTAGTATGGAGACATTTGAGCATTATCTAGAGATATACATCCTGATTCATACATGTATTCCACTTTTGTGGGAATTCAATAGTTTGATAGAAAAGAAGGTATCATCCATAAATTATTGATGAGTTAAAATTTACCAAACCAGTGGACACTTGAATTCTATGTAGCAGAGCACCCTCCTTAGCCTTAAAAATAACTCTGCCTAAAACATCAACCACTAAGTTAAAGAGAAATGGAGATAAAGGATCACCTTGATGAAGACCTCTAGAAGCTTAAAAGAAGCCAACTAGACTGTCATTCCCCATAATGGAAAATCTAGGATTGAAAATATAGCTAAAAATCTAGTTATACCATTTTTTTTAGAAGCCAAAATTTTCCAAAACTTTAAGGAGGAATCAACAATTAACTTTATCATATGCTTTAATGATATCTAGTTTCAACAACATGCCTTTTTGATGAGATACCGATGGGGAGTGAATAATCTCATGAGAAATAATAACACCTTCCTGAATATTCCTACCTAGGATGAACCCCCCTGTTCCTCTGATATCAATAGCTCTAACAAATTCATGAGTCATAGAGACATAGATTTTTCCATAATCTTATGAACCATGTTTCATAAGGAGATGGGTCTGAACTTCCCAAAATAATCTTGATAGTCTCCATTAGGAAAGAGGGATATAAAAGTAAAATTTAGATTAACAAAGACTTTAGATCTTTTCCTAGATTCTTCCACCATCTAAAGGACATCCACTCCCACAATATCCTAGAAGGTCTGGAAGAAATCATCTAGAAATCCATCAAGACCAGGGACCTTATCCTTTTCCTTTACAAAAAATACATTTCTAACTTCATGGAGAGAGAAGTGGGCCAAAAGAGTTTCATTTTCTTCAGGTGAAACCAACATGGGTATGAAAGTGAATTTATGGTTTTGAGCTTGGAGATCAGAGAATTTAGCATTATTGGGAAGATTAGGGAAAAAACTAATAGCCTCATTTCTAATTTCAATAACATTGGTCAAAAGATTTATGTTTGATGCACATATTTGAGAAATATGAGTGAAATTTCTTTTGATCATGACCGATTTGTCAAAAAAGGCTGAATTCTTATCACCTTCTTTTAACCACTTTGTCTTAGATTTTTTCCTACAAAATATTTCATCCTTCAATAGTAATTCCTCATACTCTGCTAGCAACACTTTTTCTTTCCTATAGGAGGCTTGATCTATGCCGTCTTGGAAAATAGAGTGACTTATATTATCCAAATCCACTTCCACTCTAAATTTTTCCTCAAAACTATTTTTCAAATAATTGATATTCCACTCTTTCAGTTGACCTTTGATAAATTAATGTTTTTGGGTTATCCAAAACTAGGAGAATGAGAATTTATATGACATTGCTTCCACCAGTTTTCCACTATCCAAAAAATAGATCAATCCCTAAGCCACCTCTTTTCCCATTAGCAGCAGAAATGTGGAGGGTATTTATCCACAATGATAGAAAGAACAATAGGAAGATGACGAGAGCCAGTAAAGGAAATGATGAAAGATTCAGTCAACCAATTTTGGGACATCCTTGAGTTTGAGATAAGAAATCTATCCAAGCATTCCCAAATGTTTTTGTCTCCACATATTTTATTATTTCAAGTGAAAGAACCTCCTTTGGGTGGTAAATCTAAAATATCATTGCTAGTAATAAAATGAGTAAAATATTGATTCCCTAAAGACCCCATCCATTTACTCATAATATTTCTTAAATGATGAAAGATGTCATTAAAATCCCCATCGAGGGTAATGTTAGCATTCACAAAACAAACAAAAATGTCATTGAGTTTTGCTCACAACTATAATTTGGCAGTCTAATTGTTAGGATAATAAACATTATATAAGAAATAACTAACATCAGAATACATATAAGATATTTTACAAAATTGCCAATCAGGACCAGATTCAGCCATTTCAACTTTAACTTTGTAGAGTAACCAAAAAATAACAAGACCTCTTGATGCCCCAGTAGCTTCAACATAGGAACCTTTCCATCTTTTCCACCCAAGACACATCAAGGAGAGGGATTCTTCCACACTTAATTTGGTTTATTAGATCGACACTACATCAAGTCATTCAAAAGAGAGGAGGCATTTAACTAAATGCCATTTGTTAGCGGCATTAAATCCCCTAGCATTCTAAAAAATAATTTTCATAGTGACTGTGGGAGGAGTTTCAGCTCTCAGATTTAAAAGTTAAATGAGTTGTCAAAATACCTTGTTTACCACATGAGACTTGATCCATTGCTACAACATGCTTGTCTTTCCTACCCAATTTTAGACCTATACCACAATCAAGCTTCAGCAAAGACTTTTGCCTCTTTAGAATGGTCAAACATTCTCTAGATAAAAGTTCTTTAGAATCCAATTCTTTAATCTCAAATTAATTTTGTATAACTTCAATCATTAGGTTATCTGCTTGATCTGGGTAATCCTTGTTAAGAGAGACATTTTATTTTTCTAGGTTTCCTTTCGAGTGTTGAATAAAATCTTTGATGGCTTGAGATTGCTCTAAGATAAAATCACATCCTTTGATCAATGTGTTTGGGGAAATAAAATCTGCCTAGCCTAGTTTTTCTAGTAGTGCTTTTGTGTGTGTGAGGAGGATGGCATCTCTTTAGCTAAAACTGATGATTCCAAATTTCCTTTATTTTTTCCTAGATCTAGATTCATTTTGAACCAGAAGATGCTTGATTTTCTCCCACAAAATTTTGAAGAAGAAGATGGCCCTGAATGCCTTATATGACAAAAGGAGGTCGAAGGATTCTGAGTACCTTTACCTATATAATGTTTTCTAATATACCCATATTTTTTGCACTTGAAACATCGTAAGGGGATATTTTAGATATCAACTATTTGAATCCAAAGATGACATTGGGACTTAATCATTTTTTTTAAACAACTTCTAAAAATTTTAGCAAAACCCTAACCCTAGCATAGGATGTTAAGCAACCTTCCTCTATTTTTAGATCAATTTCAACATAAGAGCCCAATAGGTTTGCCAAAGTAGTGAGACATTCCTTACTCTAATATGTAATTGGAAGACCATTAAACCTAACCCAAGTGACAACATTGCCTGGGTGTTTCAGGGTTGCATCAAAGTTGGGCTTCCAAGGTTGAAGCCAGAGACCCACCCTATAAATATCCCAAAAGGGTTTTCAGAGAACGACATTATGACTATCTTTATTTGGTAAAATCACAAAGAAAAACCCTTTGGGTGAAAATTTAATCTCAATATTCTTACCCTAGTTTGTAGCTATACATGCATCGATTTCCCCAATAGATGGCCGTTTACCTGCCAACTTATCAATCATAGCTTGCAACTCCAAGCAAGAAATGGCTTGAGTGAGCTTCATAGTCTCCTAGACGAATTCTCTATCTTTGCCAACTTTCATAATCTCCCTATTAAAAGGGATTTTGTTCACAATTCCTTCCCAAATAGGTAACAATGACCCATCCTAGGTTGGGGCTGATTTTGAAGATAATGAGCAACCCCTGCCAACTTGATCATCAAGTGGGAGATGTCCACCTACTGGAGCCTCCAGTATCATCCTTGAGTTAGATTGATGTTGTTCCTCCACCTCTTTTTAACCTAGCTTGAATGATAAACCAATCCAATTTTCTATAAGATGCACATCTAAGACCAAAACTTAAGCTCCTACTTTGGGCTATCTACATCCTAGACCGACCAAAAAAATTAATGTTTTTATTTACCCTCCCTCTCTCCATCAGTCACTCAAGATCCAATTTATAGAATCGATAAATAATATTATATATTATTAATAAGTGATTTTTAATTAAATTTAATATATTCGCATATACATTTTACCCAAATTTTATAAATCAAAAGATTTTTTCTAAAGTTTAAGTAGTTTGAAAAAACTACATTTAAGTTTTTTTTAATGATGAATAATCTTCTATTTATAGAATTATATAAATCATTATAATAAATTTAAACTTAAAATTGAAAAGTTTCTAAAAATTATGTAATGAATTATGAACAAAATATTAAAAAAACATAAACATAAAAATATTAAATTTATAAATGTTATTTAAATATTTTTATAAAGGTTAAACTATGTTTCTATTAAAATTTCAATGTATTATTTTTAATCTCAAACATTTAAAATTTTATTTATCTATGTTCAAAATTATTATATAATATAGATTTTAAAATAAAATATATTTTATATTTAACTATTCTAAATAATATAATTATAATATTATTTTTCCTAAAATGTTTTTGGCTTATAGATTTATGAATTTTACTATATAATTAATGTGAGGTGATTGATCATGTTTTGTGAGATAACTAAGATTATTTAATAATGATGATAAATTTATCATCTTTTTAAAAAAATTGTGTTTTTTATTTTATATATAATTTGAAAGTTTTGTCTTTAATTGATAATATATTAAAAAAATAATAATATCTTTAAAATTTATATTAATTTATAATAAATATATTTATATATGTTTAATTATTTTAAAGGGTGAATTATTTCTAAGTGTTTGTTATTAAAAGGAGTTGTGTAATTATGAGTTTTTAGTACATTTAAATTTTAATCATACTTGTTGCAAAATGTTTGAAGAGTTTGTTTAATTTTTTTTTCCTAAGCCAATAAGGTGTTTAACAAACATAGAAATACTGAGTTTGAAGAGTTGACTTTATTATTTTTAGGTCAATAAAGTGTTTAGAGCAAATCAATATATAGTAAAATACAATGATATATTTATGAAAGTTAGAATTTATAAACTCAATCTCTTCTAAGTAATATTTTGAATAGTTTGTGTAGATTCGAGAAAAAAAGTAAAGAATAAGGAGAAGTCTTGTTTAATTATAATATTATAGTTAATTTATTTGGACATGACTTGAACAATTACTATAGTTATTATTTTAATTTAAAAATGATCTATATATATAATCTATATAAATTAAGAAAGAAGTACAGAACAATTCAAAGATTTATTCAAAATTAATGTTGATTTTTTTTAAAAAAAATAATTCATTTATATACTTTATATTTTATATTTTTAGGTTCATATATATATATATATATATATATATATATATATATATATATATATATATATATATATATATATCACAAAATTAAATAAGAAAAATATAATTTTCATATAAATTCTTAATTTTTTATCATAATTCTAATCAAAATTTGAGTATGATTGAATAGATTATAATCTTAATATAAAATTTTAATTTTTAATTATAATTTCATCTTAAATTTAAACATGATTATATTTCACATTAATATTTAAAATGTATATAATTTTTTTTGGTTTAATATTCTTAAAAATATAAAAATAATCCATATTGAACGCTTTTGTCTTGTATATCCTTCAAGAAGAAAAATTAAATTATATTGAAATGCATTAGTGTTCTAATGTTAGTCATTCTTAAGTTAAGATCTTCATCATTAATGTTGATATAAATATATTTGATATATATTGCTAGTAATATATTTGGAGGACTCAAACATATGACCCATCGAAAACTTCATAATATCATTAAGCATCATGGTTTTCATGTTGACTTTTTTAAATAGAAACTTCCCGTTCTTTGCATCTCACTAAACACGCCGACATCAGACCGCTCAGATGCGGTCAAATTATTTCGATGGCCCTTCTACCCACTTCGGATATAGAAACATTGGTCTCTAAAAGATAAAAATTTTACCATCAACCAAGTCGTTTACAAATATCTATCTGAAATTCAAATCATATATTTAAAGTAAGGAAGCGTAAAGCTAAACCATGAAAATTAATCACTCTTAGAGATATTCTTAACATGTAAATTACTTACAATGAATTTAATCACTCTCTCTTTTTGGAACCTAACCATTCTTTTACTCTTCTTTTCTCATAATATTTCCACTCACCCTGAATCACTGTTTTTGTAAGACAGACTGAAAATCTAAATGATAAAAATAAGAAAAAACAAAAAACAAACTCTTTATAAATTATACAAATCTGAAGAATCAAATAGATCGGGAGATGAACAATATGTGCAAGTAAAACCCATTCAAGTTCTGCTTCACTCACAAAATTAATGGATATACAAATGTCTTCAAATTACTTCCTACCGCTTTCATAGTATATTTCTTTCCTACTATATTTTTATTTCATTAATGTTTTTGTTTCTACCAACGATTTCAAATCTTCAATGATATCATAACAGGCAGAGATTTCAAACCTCGTTCACAGCAGTCCGCAATTCTTTCAATATGAGTATATTATATTATATGTAGTGTGTGTTCAATTCTATATATATATATATATATCCCGAATATAGAAAACCTGCTTATATATATCTATGCTTCTTATTAGCCCCTGCCCGGTCCGGTATTATTGTTTTCATCTCTTTCAATTAATTCGACCTGTTATTCGACCTGTTTTCTATGCACACCTGCCCGGTCAGGTATTATTGTTTTCATCTCTTTCAATTAATTCGACCTGTTTTCTATGCACATCGAATCAGATGATGTTGTGTACGAAGCTTCAAAATTATGATTGAAAGTCTAGGTAAAGGTATTATTATTTTATTGCCCTTCTAGTTATTGTTAATGGGGAATAATCCTTCTGACATGCGTCCAGTGACAGGGCAACATTTCATTTATTTTCCTTGGAACGACTTAGGCAATAGCAGATACTTGCATTTTACTTACCGCACTTGGATAGTGGGCATGTGTTGCAGGATAGACCAGGTGCTCACAACATACTATCAATCCATGCAAGCAATCTCCTAAAGAAATTGATGCGGACAAAAGGAATCATGTGCCGAAATCTTGGGTGGTGCAACATGTACAGACCTGCAAGTAGTGCTACCATTCGGAAAGGGTTGACATACAAAATTATTTTAGCAACCAGACAAAAAATGATAAATATGGTAGTAGCTCGCGGGTCTCTCAAGCTCAAGAGAGACTGCAATCTCTCTCCCTGAGTATCTATGTCTCCAACTACAGTCTGTATCCGCGATGCAACACTCCTTAACCTATCATATCGTATCCTAACAACTTCAGGGTTTCTTGAAGTATGGAATGTGTAGAATTCCTCGTCCAACTCATCAGGATGCACTGCTTCAGCATGGGAGAGGTGATTGTCCATATGGGGTGGATGTCGAGGCTGGAAATGGAAATGCCATATGCCAATCAAGAACATGCACAAGAAAACCGTGGGCAGGATCAACTCTACATAGTAAATCAAAATAAGGAATAGAAGGTGCACCAAGACGCTGGTGATAAGATTCTTCCAATGAAAAATTTCATTGAACCTTTTGCTGACTGCTATCATTGGAGATAGTACAGACATTATGTTGAAAATGTTGGCTTTACTCCGGTGCATTTACATTTACAGATGTAACATTTTAGCTCGGAAATAATTATAAAATACGTAAAGAAAATTTCACGTACTTTTTAGTTAGATCTCATAGAGGAAGTTACATGTGGTGGTAGAACTCAAGTCGCTGAGGACTTGGTTTTTAACCTGAGGAGTTGGCTTTGATACCACATGTAACATCTTCACTAGATTTTAAGTAGAAAATATGTAAATTTTTTACATATTTTCTAGTTAGATTCTAACGAGAATATTACAACAGACATTATGTGAAAATTAGCCTACAATTTTCTCTTTGGCATTTTCAAGTTTATCTACCTTCAAATAATAATAATTATTTTTATCTAAATTTATAATTTTTATCATTCTTCACATTATGTAAATGATTACAGTTACCTTAATCCCTTACACCGTTATTTATTGTTTTGATCAAACATCTTCTTTATCTCCTGCCTTGATACTACAAATACATACTTCTAATTTGGTTATAATAGTTAACAATGCAGTCTCCAAAACTCAGTGCAGATGCAGGTACTACAACCGTCTACGACACTTTGTTTCATTCATTGTCTTCTATATTTTTTTGTAACTCGTTTGTGTTTTTTGCTTGATGTTTTGTATGTGTGTGTGTCAGCAATTCAAATTGAACACATCACAATATTAGTGTCCTCTACCACCCACTGAATGTTATTTTAAGAGCACCTTTTAACATAAAAATTAATTGTGTTTTCTATCTCGGTAAAAATAAATTGTTTTTTATTTATTTTAAAAATAAAAATTAATAAAATATTATAGTTAAATGTAACTAGCTAAAATTTATAATGTTTTGAGGATTTCATATTTTAAATTATTCACGTTCTGAACATTATTGAAAAAAATTAAGGATGGCATGGAGGATAAAGTGAACAATAATAAAGTGATAATTAATTGCCTCAGGTTAACAAATATTCAAAGTTGGTTAGATTCATTCTAAAGGCTAAAAGTATAGTCAAACGAAGCCAAAATATCATATATATATAATAAAAAATTGACTTCTTTAAAGTAAAGACCCTCCAAGAATTTATTTGGAGGTAAATATAAGTTGAAAAATAATGAATTTAATTTTTTTAATTAAATATTTTTATACTTTTAAAGATATTTTTATAGATAATTTTCTAGTGTTTTTATATGTTTAAATTTTTTATCAAAATATACTTGATTAATTTATATATATTTCTTCACAACCGCTCTCCAAATAAAGCAATTACAACGACCTTTAGGAAATTTATGTGGATTAAATACCTTCCCAAAAATATATTCCACATGTTGTTAACAAGAATTTGAAGTCTATATACAAATAAAATAATGTATACATTGAAATAATATTCTATTTATACAATTATAACATATAGGTAGGAAATGGAATTGTGTGTTTAATAACAACGAATTTTGTGAAGCTTATGGTAAGGTTGACTTTGTTGTTGTAGGGTTTTTTTAGTTTTTAATGGTGTGCATTTTAATACAATAATTTAGTTATATTATTTAGAGGGATTGGTAAATCTTATTTGCAGATTTAATGTATTATAGGGTAAAATTGAATTGTTCTTCGAAGATTTTTAAATGTGGGTTGATTGATATTTTTAAATTTTTAAATTTTGATTAGAATGGTATTTTTAAAATTTATAAATATTTTAATAAAATTGATAAAAATTTTCAAAATGGGTGGGGGTCCTAGTTTAGTTGGTTAAGTATTTTCGTTGCAGTTTTGCTGGTCACGAGTTTTAGTCACCCCCCCGCCTCGTGTTACTGGAGGGCGTGTCATGCCAGCATCACCGGTCACGCTAAAAAGTTTACCAAGCATACTGCAGGTTATAGAAGGACCATACTGTACTGAGTCCTTAAGCAATACAATACTGATTCCTACAGCCAAAATATATATATATATATATATATATATATATATATATATATATATATATATATATATATATTGTGTAATAAACACACTACAACATTACTATATGTCTAGTTAAATTAAAAATCACTTTATTATTATAAGGAGAGTTTGAATTTAAATTACATTTTTAAAAATGTTTCTTATTACAATTATACCACGACCCTTTTTGACATTTCACTCTAACAAATTATTTTTAATTATTTTAAAAAAAATCAACAATATATTTTTTTTGACATT
The DNA here is from genome assembly GCA_037957365.1 of Torreya grandis. Lineage (NCBI taxonomy): Eukaryota > Viridiplantae > Streptophyta > Pinopsida > Cupressales > Taxaceae > Torreya > Torreya grandis. Next base: position 2,725,633 of record JARHVA010001275.1, on the reverse strand, counting down.
GAACTAAAAATCATAACTATATAATTGAAAGTTAAAACTATTAAAACCATAAATAAATTAAAAGAAAATAAAATATTTAAAAACCCATTAAAACCTATAAATAAACAAATAATATAAATAAAATTAAAAACAATATTTAAAATAATAGACTCTTCTAAAATCCCCTATGATACAAAGGTCTTCAAAAATAGTGCTCTGAGTTTTTTAAAACTTCACCAACCTTGAATTCAAGCCTAAAAAACTTGAGGCAACTCTCAAGAGTAGATGAAAAATGATAGAAGGATTTTTTTGGTATGTTTGAAACTTTCTCATTCTTTTTTAAAGAAATTGACAACATTTGTTTGCTCTTCATTTTATTAATTAATGATGTTCTTCATTTCATTAATTAATGATGTTTTTAATATTTGTTTTGTTTTAAAATTATATATAATTAATTTTAGTTGTGCTGGGTATAATATATTTTTATTTTATAATTTTAATTATGTAAGTTATAATATATATTTTAAATAAATGTATGTCGATGGTATTTAAATTTATTTAAATATTTATATATGTTAGGAAACCATATATTTTATAACAATGGAAATATAATTAAACAAATAAAATACTCAAAATGTAAAGGATAAAACATAAGATTTATATGATAAAATGAACAAATTATATGTGAAGTTGTGTAGATTATATATAAACTCCATAAAAATAAATATTTTAATTGGCAAAGCACTCTTAAATTTCTTCCTTCTAAAAATAGAATGAAAAAACACTATTAAAACTTTCATTCTCAATAGACTATAAATTATACCATTAAAATATCCAAAATTTAATATTATTGTCACATATCTAATCATGTACATAATCATGAAACATCATCATCATCATCATCATCATCATCATCATCATCATCATCATCATCATCATCATCATCATCATCATCATCATCATCATCATCATCATCATCATCATCATCATTACACATCTCCCTTAATAATCATTAAACATATTTTAAACCTTTATCCTAAAAACATTTAAAATATTAACCTTCCATTTTAAAAAAACAAACAGAAGATCTAATATAATTTAATTAAAAGAGAAACAGCTTTGGACTTTTTCAGTGGTCTTGGAACATATAATGCTTCATAATTCTTTAATGATAAAGATTAATCGAATTACAACGCCCTAAGCAACATTTTCAATCAAATAAAATACGCGGACCATATCCTCATCCTGTATGTATCCCCAACCTGTCCAGAGATTCCTTTCAATATTGTAAAATTAACTTGGCTTTTGGTGGCAATTCATTTTACTTGCAGGTCTTTCCAATTACACGTCTTTTCTAAAGTCTCTACGTACGAATTATTTATTGTGATGGAGTCTTTTAAAACGCCACCATCCGGAGGTCAGGTACGGACGGGGAATAGTGCTAAAGAAAACCCTTTCTCCCGAGAATCAGATTAAGCGATTTACAACTTCTCATGATCGGACCACGCCAAGCCCTGTTTTTCCGCTTTCCATTGGCCGTGGACAAATATATGCAGCAGCCGCAGCAGCGTCGGGAAAAGGAATTGTACAGACGACGAAGCACAACGCTCACGAAGATGGGACTATTCAGGGTACATGAGAATGCTAATAACGATAACAGCTCAAACTCCACGTCGTCCTCCCTTGTCCAAGGGAAAGGATCCAGCTGTAGATGGCGATCGCTGCGGGCGGAGCTCGATCCCCTTACGTCTAACGAACATAAAACCTCCCTTTCCAATTTCCCGCCCCCGCAGTCGACGCGGTTAATTGGCGGCTGTGCTTGTTTTATGGCGAAGGAGTAACTCTACCACGGGACATTATTGGGGAAACCATGGCCCCTGCAGGAGTCCAACAGAACACCCCCTGAAAACTCCACCGCCGAAAACGAAAAGGAAAAGAAAGGGCTCCCTGAATGCGAGGAGAGAGAAAATGAAAAGGAAAACGAAGGGCTCTACACTATTCTGACCACTGAATTCCTCCGATCCGATGACGTGCACATTCAGATTGTTTCGCAGTTGGCCGCCTGAATCGGATTGAGATAACTGTCGCAGAAAGGAAGCTGTTTTGAGTTTGTATTGTCTTCGTCTAGGGAGGGGAAGGAAGGATGGTGGCGTAAAGTAGCAGTGGCGGTCACGGGTTTGTCTTTCCGAAGTCTGCACGCATGAGACCATGCCGTTCAATGCGTTGAAGTTAAAAAGATTCGAATCCTGATTCCTTGCCAAAACCTTTTCGAAACCTTAAGGAGAAGGTTAGTCTACACGTTGGTAAATGTTTCCTTTTGTATGAAGCGTTACTTTTAGTCATTTTGAATTTAGGCGTGGCATTCAATGGTAGCGTCTCATACGATAAATTTGATGGTCGTATGGCCGTATCTAAGTTTTTAATTGCTGAAAAATACAATCAAATTTTTTATTTAGATGAAGGGGAAATTTTAAGTGGATCTTCGAATCTGTTAAAAACCTTGAATATATGAATTTAATGTTTTTTTTAAATGAAATATAAAATATATTAATATTTAAAAGTATGTTAAATAAATAATTTTCATCAAAATAAATTTATTGTAATAAATTTTCTCAATATTTTAATTATACGTGACCAATATTTTATTAGTAACTGATTATGGAAATTATTTTAATTTCCATCTATATAAGTATTAGATGTGTTCATGTGTTTATTTCAATTTCCTTGTTATCCAAAACTTTTATGTTTTTAAGGTGGACTCTCTGTTCTTTTATTAGAACCGGTTGAAGATACTATTGTTGACCACTATTGACAATGATTGATAGACTATTAATTGGTAAAATGAAAAAATATTTTTCAATGTTTGTAAATTTTTTATTTTTTTTTCTCAATTGCTATTAATAGGTGATTACTTGCATGTTGGACATCTAATCAGACCCTTGTGTTTAGAAAATTTATAGTAATAAATCTTGGTTGTATTATAAGGCATTTGAAATGTATTAGCAAGATAGTTTACTTGTATATGCCGCAATGATGGCTTGTTGCTCTGCCAACTATATGACATGTAGCACATTCCTAGGGCCACCTGCAACGTTTGAAGCAATAACTAAGGAATCTATGTATATATTAAGCGATGACTGATTAATATATGATAGTGAAATTAGTATTATTATTTTTACTGCTTGGCTTGTAAATGAAAAACCATAGGAGAAATGTCCCAGTAGTTGTGCACCTTAACTATGAACAACGAATTAAGGTGCCATAACATCACTTTAGATTTTTAAAAAATTACCTATTTTAATATCTTAACTACTTATAACTAAGGTTTCAATATCTAACACATTATACATTTTACGATATAACTGTTTTTATCATGAGAGGTCATAAAATGCATTTTTTAAATGCATGACCAAAACTTAACCTTTGAAATACCAATAGTCGTGTATTAGAGTATCAATACTTAAATCTTACTTGTCAAGATATAATTGATTACTTTTAATTTTATAGAGTAAATGTTGAATAAATATTAGATACTACATGTTCAACTTATGATACACTTTAATAGTTATACACACCAATATATTCTATCAATAAAACATATGTTAGCAAAAACCTTGTTCAATGATTGGAACATACACAACTATTGGAACCTTTCCCCTAATATGTAATTTTTATAGATTCTATATCCAATGTCAAATTGTGACTTTAATAGTTACGAGAGTCTCCAAATAATATTGAACTTAAGATGTTCTTGTCCATATTCTTCTTTCTGTGATGGAAGGAATTTCTACAATTGTTCTCGATAATAAATGCACTCTAAGTAACCACCAACTTGAAGAAATCCTAGGGAAGGGCTACCTCTTTCTACCTGCAGAGAACCCATTTCAAATCCATTGTCTCAAAACAAGAAACAAACAGTAGAGAATAGGGAAATCATTCTTGGGAAAATGTATGTCACTTCCAACATAGAAAGTGCTTGGAAATTTAGGATTCTTCTACACCATTATCAAAGAATTAAACAAATGTTAAAGAAAAAAAAATGAGAAATGAACTAAATATATTTCTAATGTTAATGCGATTATATAAAAATAAGGGAATATTTACAATCTCAGAATTAGGCAAAACCACATTAAGACATGAAACATTGTGATTGATATGTCTCTTCAAACATGAGACATGAAACATTGGGTGGACATGTGAAGCTGGTGAATGTTCCATCTTGTATGCAACAAGACCTATCTATTGAAGAACCTTATAAGGTACATATAACTTGGTAAAAGGTCTTTAGTGTTGCTTTAACTTTAGATACAACTTATTATAAGGTTTTATTTGGAATAAAATTATATCTACATGTTGGATGGTGCATTCAAAATGATGTTAATTTGCTTGTTACTTCATGAAATTTTTTACCATGTGGATATTTTCATTTAGAATGTGAGGATTATTATTCTAAGCATTAAGGCTAGTGTTATTTTCTTGTACATGAGAGTTTTTGGGAAGATGAGAAGGAATATATGGTTTCTTATGATATAAAAAACTTCATAAGGAGTCAACATGGTGGTCATCTAATTGGAGGTGTTGTGATATTTTTATATAGGCGGTAATCATTTTACCAAATTTATCTTGTTAATCATAGGCATATAAATAAATGTATGATTCCATATATTTATTGACAATTTTTGTGTGATCATCTATCTTTGGGTGGTAACTTGAGCTCAGTGTTAGTTCAGTACCTATGCACTTGAAGAGTTCATGTCAAAAGTGACTTGTGAAATTTGAGTCATAATTAGATAAAATAGAAGATATCATTTTTGTCTTTCCAAAGATGATATAGAATACTATTTTTTATCTCAAGAGAAAATATCATTTTAATCTCAATTATCATCTCTTGAGAAGCAAAATAAATTAAATGAATAATACCATATTTACATTCAATGTTGTAGATGCCAAATCAAAGGGAAATAGGAGTAAAAATTGTTTACCAAATTCTTGAAAATATACTATAAATAGAACTGTATATTTGGATTAAAGCTTAAGGATACCTGAAGTTACAAATATAACTATTCCTATTGCAATGCTATTAGATGTTCTACATTGATTGTAACTGGCCTTCATCATTAAATCTTGTAATGTTGGACTTCCCTAGCACTCTATCATAGACTAAGCATAACTAGTGAAGCAAAAATATTTAGAATAAATTATCAAGTTTCTAGAGGAATTAAAAATGATAGGAAAATTCTTGAGTCTTATGTTTTCTTTGAATTATCATGGTGGAAGGAAGCTAGAAAATGTGCATATCTAAAACAAAATGTGGAAGTTTAGAAATCAAGAATTTTTAGGTAGAATCATCTTCCTATTGCACTTGAACAATCAAAAGAAATAGATTAGGTTGATGCAACTTCCAGTGGTTTGACTAAGTTTATTACCAACACCTTATAAATAAGATAAAATCACCAATAACAAGTCTTTTTTCACTTATGAATATGCTACACCCTGATGTTAAAAGGTGCTTCTTTGGCTAACTTAAAATATAAAACTATGCATAAATAAATAGATATAAAAGTTTCACTATGTAACAGTCCATGATGATGAGGAAATAAAGGAGAATGTTGAAAATTATCTAAAAGACTAAAATTGAACCCAATATTGAGCTATAATTTATTAATATAAATTTATAATATTGAACATTATCAATGACATCGATAAGGATAAATTGTTCAAGAGGCAAGTCCTCTAATATAATAAACATGAGTTTAAAGTCATCAACCAAAGCAATATTTACAAACCAAAAGATGCGCATATAACCCAAAGTATCTACCCTTAAAATTTCATACTACAGTGTATATGTCAAAATGTCTATGAAGGTATACTTTTATTTGATTCAAATTATGTTTAACCAATGAAAAAATACCTATTATCCTATCCAAAAACTAGTTTATGATAAACCTAGTTTGTGAAGTCATCATAGAAATAACTGAAATAGAGAGGAATGTAAAGAGAAAGATCTATCACAAATTCAGATAATCAAATATCTTGGATAAAATTTTACATCTAGATAATGATAATAAGAAGCATTTTAATGATCTTAGGCAACCAAAGTCACTACCTAATTCCTCTAATTTATCACATTATGAAAAGTATATATTTTACAAGAAACCAAGCAATACTTGGCGAAGACTACTTCCGATATCAAATATTTTAAGGAGATTCACATCTATAGAATATTTATTTATTGAAATTTGGTGAAATACTCGACAAATACATGTTTCATATCTAACAAAAAAAATGGCATATCCTAAGGATGATACATTGATTCAATGGAATATATTGTACATATTTAAGTTATCAAATATGTAAAAAATACACTTAGAAAAATGATAACAAACTCACAAAGAATACCTAAAATGAGAACCTAAATGTACTAAATAAATTATATACCTAATAAATATGTTAGACATATATGCACTCTACTTTAGGATAAGCATTAGAGCTTATAGCTAGAGACTTAAACAGAAATATCAAAACATGGTTAAAAACGTGAACGAAGAAATCATACCTTGTAAAATGCATCTTTGTACTAAGAAATTGATATGAATAAAGGAAAAGTGTATTAGTTATAGTATACTTGATTTTTAATCCACATGACAAGGATATCCATGGTGGGAACACAAGAAAAATATACCTCATGCTTATTAACTAAATGCAAAAGATACTTGTAATATTCTTTGGTAGCTACTAGGAACTAAGTTTCCTACATAAATGGCTTAAAAACCTACTATTATCATCCCTAATATGTCAAATTAAAAATAATAGTACTATAGTCAATATATGCACAATCTAATTTAATTAATTATATTCTATTTCAATGGCCTACTTATTCATAAAATGATCACTATTTAAAGATGGTAGAAATAAGTTCAAATTCACCCTCCTTAACCTTGCTCTTAGAGCTAATCATAAAATACTCAGCACATAATTAGTGTTACACCTGTAGATCAAAATATTTTGAAGGAAATATCACTCCATAATATCTTACATCCTGACATGTCTTCAACATCACCTTTGACCTCTAGAATAAAAACTTAGTTAATGATTTTTGAATAGTGTAATACACAATATTTTTGGTATGCATCCTACACCATCCAAACTACATCATCATTATCCATGACCATGCAATACAATATTATCATTATCGGCACAAGGGTCCAATTACCAACACTACAAATAAGAGTTTTTTATCACTATCTTCACAATAGACTGAAGAAACACAAAGCGCATTCTACCTTTGCTAAAATAAATTGACGTAAGCTACACTAAACATATAAGGAGTAAAGTCTTCATTGTCACCAATTGATTGAAGAGAAACTAAGAAATACTAAGTCAAATTTTTAGAAATAGTTGGAAAATTTTGTAAAGGAAAGGCTCATTTAAATTAATTTTGAAAGTACTGCTGGGAAATGTAGAATATTAAAACTATAACATTGAAAACTAGACAATTTGTGTCGAAATAATATAAACTATAAATGGCATGGTGTAAAGTATCCTAAAAAAGCTTTTTAGAATATTGAAATGAAATTAAACATATAAGAGTTTTTAGGGTGATGACTCACACACGACATGATTCTAACTCATAATAATCACTTCCACAAGGGTTATTTTTTCAAATTATTAATAAAATTCTAATAGTGTAACTTTACATTTCATTATGAGTGGCATTAACCAAGATACAATCTTATGTTAGCTCATGACTATCATTGAACCCCACATGTGTCTAAGAGTGTAAAAAAAAAAACTCATTGTGCATTCTTAAGAAAAATATAATCATGTTAACATCTAGGCCATAATATATGTGACATATTCTTAGGAATTCATCATGAATTTGAATAACGTGTGACAATATAAACTTTCAATTAAACTAAATTTCACTACCCCAAGTGATCTATTAATTTAATTACCTTATAAAGTTTCAACAAGACTATGCTTTTATTACTTTACTAGGATATTAGAGTCCTTTAAGATCTTATATGCTTTGGAATATACTACTACCTTGTGTGGGTGTCTTAAGCAATGTGCATTTCACATGTAATGTAAATTTCATAAGTAATTTACATTTCACAATTAAAACTTCATTAATATCAATATGTTCATTAAACTAGTTTCTACATAATTTTTAATAGCCATGTTCTACAAAACCCAAGTTTAATACAACCATAGACTAAAAATATCATTTACAATAGTAAAAGACTCACTGCAGTCATGCTTAAATCTATTACAATGCCTCTTTGATGCTAATGGCATCTTGTCAATAAGTTATCATTGTAGTCATCATTACTTGCATAAAAAATAATATAAAAATATTGTCATTTATCACAACACAACTATTTAAAAAAAAACAAGATGACAACCCCCCCAATTCTAGTGCCTTCTTTCATGAACACATTATAACATAGTTATGATTTTATATACTTGAAACATGATTAGTATATATTCTAAATCAGTATCACATTAAGAACATGGTCTAGTCTCAAACAAGAGGCAACTGAATCCAATGTGACTGAATAGACACTTGTGTGAGATGTTTCTAAAAAAAATTATCACACTGTATCATACTCATTATTGAATTCATATATAAAAACACAACCTACATTAATATACAAATCATTTAAAACATGAAAATTGTTTCAACTGGATTAAACCATGCCATACAAGATAGTGTCCACTATTAATAGGTAGTTACCAAGCCAATCATTCTCACAAGGATGCTTTCCACGTATTTCCACAACTCTTTTTAAAAATAAGACTATGCATGCCCCGCATCTCTCTGTCACACACACATTGTTACATCCTAATTCCTTGCTAGGCAAAATTTCTAGATTATTCATGGATATCTATAGCTAATAAATTTAGATTAGGCCATTTTTAACTAATCTTGAATATTAATATTATGGGGTAGTAGGATAATTCTTAGGTTACCTGATCATACTGCTGTGAGATAGCTGTAAGTATAAGTTTACTTTAGAATCATGTTCATTTTTGACTTTAGATATATTTTATGATGAATATATATCATAACTTTAAGGTCTAACTCCCTGTTTTGTTGTGAGGTAAATGTAGGAGAAATCTTCCTTTAGAGTGTGACAAAGGGAGATCATCATTGGAGAGGGTGAATAAATTGAGATGTTGAAGGATGATGGAGAAATCAACTGGTACCCTGCATACACCACATTAGTCAACACATGATTAGATGGGTAAATTGAATGGTTAGCAAAGTGTGTTTAATTTCGTTTGCATTAGATAGTCATTTTAGACATGATTGATAACATATTTAATTAGTTATTTGAAATTCTTCATGCATGTATACCCATTTAATACTGCTAGAAACATGTTTTTCTTAATTTTACAATATTAAGATTTATTAATTTAGTTGTTATTAAACCAATTTGACATGATGGTTTAATTAGCAACTATATGTATGTTTATTATTAATAAATATACTCTAGTAAATATGAAATAAAAAAAAGTATAAATAAAATTAAATTGAAAATTATATATTTTGGAAAGTGAATAAATCAAAACAATAATAAAAAAACTCGTATCTAGGAAAAGGGACAAAAACTCTTAAAAGAGGGATTAAATCAAAAATAATCTTTAAAATAAAAAGAATATGCTTATATATTATAGAAACTATCAAAGAAGAGGTGCCATAGTTAATTAAGGGGAAATTTTTGAAAAGGAAAAAAAAACAGCATAGAAGTAGCGTTGGGAGGATGAATCGAGTCATTTAGGGAGGCAAGCCCAAGGAAGTTTTGATTTTTCAGGTAAGTAATGTTTTGAGTTCAGATGTATGATCATGAAAGATTGTAGAAGGTTAAGGGCATTTATCTTTAGTACTTTTCTTGGGCTATAAAGGATGTTAGTTTGATAAATAAAATGAGAATAATAAATATCTGGACATAATAGACATTAATTAAGCACTATAAATACTCATTTTTTGTTGTATGCTCACTATGGGATCACTAAAAATATTACCTATAAGTTGCATGGAAAAGTATGATTTCACTGGAATTAAATCTTAGCTAATTGGTTTAGTGAAGGAGTCACCAAAATAAGTTATTCACTAATTTAAAGATTTGGGAATTATTGAAGTAAAATACAAGAAAATATTATATTGAGTTGCACAAATTATATTATTAAATATATTATAAAACATATAGTATAATATGAAACATATAATGATACAATAGGAATCATTGATGTTGATCCACTGTAGTTAATCATTGAGTTTGAAAATCACTAGATTTAAATATTGTAATAAAACTATTGAGTTTTATATTGTAACATCACTATCTATTCAAAAGCACCTAAGCATCTATTAATAAATTTATTTTAGAGTTGTTACGATGACTTTAATAGGTGAATATCCATCCTAATCAGAGCTATCATTTGTAAATATTGTATAATTAAATGATTCATGGAAGTCAAATATTATAGTTAGTTAATTAATGTGATTATAAACCAGTGGCTGGGCATCACCATATATTTTAAATCTTGCCTATATTTTTCATTTGTCTTCTACAACGATTGGGATACTTGGGGAAGTTTACATAGTGTTTTTAAAATTTGAGACCAAATTTGAAAACACCAGTATCTACTAACATACCCTATGAATGGTGACTTGTTGATAGCGTAACATAGTTTTTAGTAATCTATATTACATTATTTTTAGTCTATTCTAGAGTCCTCTATAGATAATGCTGTAGTATTTTCTAGAATTCTCTCTACCTTTCATGCAAGATAGTTACCATATTTTGGGTAATCTATTGTGTATATATTCTATTATAATCCTAGGAAAAGATCAATGAAAAATAATTAAGTTTTTTTTCACAATTCTAGTATTAGAGCTATTTAGAAAGCTTGATCAAAGTGCAGTGACTTGGAGAAGGAGAAATGAAGCCATCAACCTAGTATGGAGATCAATGATACCTATCTATTGGATTTTTATGACCTAAGCAATGCCTTCTTGGAAAATTTTGATGTAGTTGTAGCAATCAGAGCCATTAGAGTTGTTGGAGAAAAGTTTAGCATTGCTAGAGAGGAGCCATTGGAGCTGCTAGCATAGTCAAAGAAGCATACAACAAAATTATGTAAGGAGAGGAGAAAATTGGGGAAAATTAACTGGAAACACTACAGTAGAATGACGTAGTGATCAGATTAACTACAAAAAATCATGACCCTTCCACAAGTTCTTCACAAGTAGGAACTCTGATAAACTCCAGTGAACACTGGAAATCCATGCTTTTGGTACAGTGACATAACAGTGCCAAATAAACATGTGAAACTAAGTGTGTAAAATGTGGGAAGCTGAAACATTGAGAATATATAAGTATTCGAAGATTCTATAGAGCCATGACCTATATATAGTAGACAAATGAAATTTGTAGCAATCAATTAGAGGCTATCATCGAGTGGATTTCTAAGGTGTTGAGAGTTGAGTTTTTTTGAAGAAGTTTGGTCCCATGAATAAGGCAATAACAAGCCTATGAAGAAGACTTCTATATCTTTTCCTCTAAATCATATGACCAATTCTCCAAAGAAGGTGTCTCCTATTATAAGTGAAAAAAGGTGCTTTATTATGAAAGAGCCACCTAAATTTAAACTTGTAATCAATGAAAGTGTTCAAGATAGTTTAAAGAGCTTAAACACAAGTGAGTCATTTGAGTTGTCAAATATGAGATAGTTAAACAAGTTTGGAGCAAAAATATTGAACAAAGTACATATAAGTTTTTATATCAAATCAATAAATACTATTTTTCTAGTGAAAATTTGGAAAAGTAAAGTAAAAACCAAATATGTCTACTCCAAAATTACTTTTACAGATGCCCAACTTTTAAAAGGGCAAAATTATGTTGCATGGAAAATAAAAATTGCATATGATCCTTTAATTTGAAGGATTATGGGGAATCGTAATAGGGACCACATGAGTTCCAACTAATCTTGGTGCCCTCACAAAGTATGAACAATCTAATGCTAAGGCCCTAATGCTGATCATGTTAATAAGCATCACCGATGATGTGTAACCACATATCAGGGATGCTGACAATGTAAATACAACATGGGATAAATTAAAAACCATATATGAGGTAAATAATCAAATGAATAGTCTTCATCTGTAATCAAAAATTCATACGCTCACTATGGAGACTGATGAAAAAGTATAAGAATTCTTATGATGGGTAGCTAAGCTACAAGTAGAATTGTTAGCTCTTGGTGAAATGATAACAACCAAACATTGGTCCTGATCACCTTATGAGCACTCCCTTCTCAATTTATATTGTTCATCATGACACCAAATGTTTCTAAAGAAAAAATGTCATTTGAAGAGCTCATGAACCTATTATAGTAGGAAGAAGCAATCAATTTAGCTCTGGATGAGTGTGAAGATAAATCTCTTAAAATGAAGTAGCAACAAGGTTAGAAATCACACAAGGGACCTCTAGAAAAGACACTATAGAAATAGAAACAATAAAAACTATCTCATCATCAGTTATAAAATTTGAAAAGGTGGTGTCACATTTGTCACACCAACACTCATGACATAGAAAACTATTGGTATAATAGCCAAAAAAAGGATCTACCATCATGCCAAGCACATCAAGGTATGATGATACTTAGAAGAAAAAACATCCCATCCAGTGGAAGTAGAAGGGACATCTCACTACCCAACAAGATGATGAATTAGATGAGGTGACAACTAATAAAGACAAGAATGTAGTTCTAGTCTCCCAACCCTCACAACCCACAAGGAATATCTTGTTGATTAAATTAGATGCCACTAAGCACATGATAGGTGACAATAAGTTGTTTGATTCACTGATAGACCAACCCATTCGAGATGAGGTTAGGATCATTAACAATAAGGAGTATGTCATAGTAGGAATAGGTAAAGTTACCATTCCCTTCATAACACAAAAATATATAGTTAAAAAGTTACTATATGTTTTTGGTTTGACATCTAATCTCTTATCAGTCAGTTAGCTGTTGAATCATCAAGTTAAGGCGGAGTTTCTTGTCAAAAATAGCATCAAAACCTACCTAATTTCATGAAAAGGTAAAGTTCTTGTAAAATCTTTTCTAAAAGATAAGTTTTTTCTTTAGATGTAGTTTCATATTCTATAGTAGCTTTATCTACCTCAATGGTAGAATCCACTACCCTCTGAAACTATAATTATGGACATTTATCAGTTGGATCTTTATACTAGCTAATTTCTAAAGGGATGGTACATGGACTTCCAAAGTTATCCAATTTCTCGCCTGTATGCCCTGGGTGACTTGCAGGTAAATAAGATAGGGATCCACTCAAAGATAGCTCTTTTCATGCCAAGATGATATCTATTCAAAAAAACAAATAAAATACCAACATTAATGACCCTAATTTCTTCCAACTACATGTCCTTTTACATTGCTTCATCAGGAGAAAGGGTTAGGATTTTAAGAAGGGCATGGGACTTACTAAGTTGCTCAATGCTTTGTCTCTCACCACAACCTTATTCTAAGCTGAAGCCATCAAATTTGAATGTCACTCTTACAAAAAATTTAGGTTTTTCTTCGACCCACGAGACCTCACCGAAAATATTTACACTACCTTCTTTCTTACTAAGCACTAGGTTCTCCAATGTGTGATGAGAGAGTTTTTGAGACAAAATTTCTATATGTACTTTAGTTTGTCTAGCTTCATAAATGTAATCTCCATTGATAAGACTATGCCCATTGCTCACACATGCTCCTAAATTTTGTCATCACCAGATGCCATAAATAAGGGGAGGAATTAAATTACCCAAAAATATTAATCAATAAAAATACATCAAAACCCAACACGAAAACCAAGATGCAACATGAGGCACAAGCCAAGAAAAAATAAAAATAAAAAATCCATACATAGGACAAAAATAACAATCGAACAAGACCACACCCAAGGAAACATAAAAAGTTAGACTAAATAATAACAATAAAAATAGGAAAAATGTGTCAATTAAAATAAAGGAAACATGCGAGGAGCTTGGAGTACCTTTAATGGAGAGAGATTTTTCATCTTCGCATTTGCAGAGCTCCAGGTTCCTCTCTCTCTTTTTTCTGTGTAACCTCTTTTGTCAAGAAGAATGAGCTTATAACAAGACAATATGATTTGCAATATGCATAGTAGGGAAAAGGAAGCAAGGAGAAATTATGACAACATACATATGAGATAAGAGCATTTTATTTCTTGGTTTCTTACATATTAAAATTCTATATTTTAAAAATTTTCGTCGATGTTTAATTAGGGGTATTTCATTTATTATAATATAAAAATCTTTAGAATGTTAAAATTATAAGACAATAAACACAACTCTATATATATATATTGATAAATATCTTCATATTGATCATGTTTATAAGATTAATTAAAATAGAAATAAAATGTTATGAGAATTTATTTAAAAAGAATAATTTCCTTATCATTTGGAGGAAATTCGAATGCCACACCATTCATCTCATAGAATGGAATATAACATTACCAAATTAATTTATAATATATATTTTTATTTAAAAAAATTATAAGATAAGAAACTTATTTAGTATACAAGTATATTTATGTATTTAATATTAGTAATACTTATTACATAAAAGAACGCATTTAATATATAAACATCTTAATAAATTGAAGCTTTTATACTTTATATATAATATAATGATAGATTACATATTGTAATTATAAATATAAATTATTAGATAGTACCAACATAAACATTTTAAATAATTATGAGAAATTAAGATTTGTATAAAAAAAAATTAAAATACAAATTAAAATATATTTAATTTGAAATAATAAAATATATTTAAAAATTAATCTAAAATTAATTATTTATATTTAATAACTAAAAGCAAATCTATATATTTAATTATAAATAATAACTAATTCTTAAAAGTTTATTATAAGAACATAGGGGGGGGAAAAAAAATTGAACTTTTCACTCTACTTTTTAATTATAAATTTAAAATACATTTTGAAACATATAATATTCATAAATGACCACAGTTGCACAATTCATGGTGTTTACAACCCAATTATATAATTCTATTAAGTATTAGCAGAACGCGTACTCAGTTGTATTAAGTAATAAAATAACGCGTATATGATTGCACTAAGTAATGGAAGGACATGCGGATACATTTTCGTGCACGTCATTCCCATTACGCGTTTTATACACTAAATAAAGGAGAATGTTGAAAATTATCTAAAAAACTAAAACTGAACCCAATATTGAGCTATAATTTATTAATATAAATTTATAATATTGAACATTATCAATGACATTGATAAGGATAAATTGTTCAAGAGGCAAGTCCTCCAATATGAATAAACATGAGTTTAAAGTCATCAACCAAGGCAATATTTACAAACCAAAAGATATGCATATAACCCAAAGTATATAACATTAAAATTGCCTACTACAGTGTATATGTCAAAATGTCTATGAATGTATACTTTTATTTGATCCAAAATTATGTTGAACAAATGAAAAAATACCTATTATCCTATCCAAAAACTGTTTTATGATAAAACTAGTTTGTGAAGTCATCATAGAAATAACTGAAATAGAGAGGAATGTAAAGAGAAAGATCTATAAGAAATTCAAATAATCAAATAACTTGGATAAAATTATGCATCTAGATAATGCTAATAAGAAGTATTTTTAATGATCTTAGGCAACCAAAGTCACTACCTAATTCCTCTAATTTATCACATTCTAAAAAGTATATATTTTACAAGAAACCAAGCAATACTTGTTGAAGACTACTCCCGATATCAAATATTTTAAGGAGATTCATATCTCTAGAATATTTCTTTATTGAAATTTGGTGAAATACTCAATAAACACATGTTTCATATCTAACAGAAAACATGGCATATCCTAAGGATGATACATTGATTTAATAGAATATATTGTACATATTTAAGTTATCAAATATGAAAAAAATACACTTAAAAAAATGATAACAACCTCACAAAGAATACCTAAAATGAGAACCTAAATGTAATAAATAAATTATATACCTAATAAATATGTTATACATATATGCACTCTACTTTAGGATAAGGATTAGAGCTCATAACTAGAGACTTAAACAAAAATATCAAAACATGGTAAAAAACGTGAACAAAGAAATTAAACCTTGAAAAATGCATCTATGTACTAAGAAATTGATATGAATAAAGGAAAAGTGTATTGGTTTTAATATAATTGATTTTTAGTCCACATGAGAAGGATATCCATGGTGGGAACACAAGAAAAATATACCTCATGCTTATTAACTAAATGCAAAAGCCACTTGTACTATTCTTTGGTAGCTACCAGGAACTATGTTTCCTATATAAATGGCTAAAAACCCGACTATTATCATCCCCAATATGTCAAATTAAAAGTAATAGTACTATATTTAATATATGCACAATCTAATTTAATTAATTATATTCTATTTCAATGACCTACTTTTTCATAGAATTATCACTATTTAAAGATGGTAGAAATAAGTTCAAAGGCACCCTCCTTAACCTTGCTTTCTGAGCTAATCATAAAATACTCAACACACAACTAGTGTTACACCTATAAATCAAAAGATTTTGAAGGAAATATCACTCCATAATATCTTACATCTTGACATGACTTCAACTTCACCTTTGATCTCTAGAATAAAAAGTTGGTTAATGATCTTTGAATAGTTTAATACACAATATTTTTGGCATGCATACTACACCATCCAATCTACATCATCATTATCCATGACCATGCAATACCATATTATCATTATCATCATAAGGGTCCAATTACCAACACTACAAATTAGAGTTTTTGATCACTATCTGCACAATAGACTGAATAAACACAAAGCACATTCTACCTTTGCTAAAACAAATTTATGTAAGCTACACTAAACATATAAGGAGTAAAGTCTTCATTGTCACCAATTGATTGCAGATAAACTAAGAAATACTAAGTCAAATTTTTAGAAATAGTTGTAAAATTTTGTAAAGGAAAGGCTCATTTAAATTCATTTTGAAAGTACTATTGGGAAATGTAGATTATTAAAACTATAACATTGGAGACTAGACAATTTGTGTGGAAATAATATAAACTATAAATGGCATGGTGTTAAGTCTACTTAAAATTATTCTAAAAAAACTCTTTAGAATATTTAAATGAAGTTAAACATATAAGAGTTTATAGGGTGCTGACTCACGCATGACAGGTTTCTAACTCATAATAATCACTTCCACAAGGATTATTTTGTCAAATTATTAATAAAATTCTAATAGTGCAACTTTCCATTTCATTATGAGCGGAATTAACCAACATACAATCTTATGTTAGCTCATGACTATTAATGAACCCTACATATGTTTAAGAGTGTAAAAAAAACTAACCATTGAGCATTCTTAAGAAAAATAGAATCATGTTAACATCTAGGCCATAATATTATGTGACATATTTTTAGGAATTCATCATGAATTTGAATAACGTGTGACAATATAAACTTTCAATTAAACTAAATTTCACTACCCCAAGTGATCTAGTAATTTAATTACCTTATAAAGTATCAACAAGACTATGCATTTATTACTTTACTAGGATATTAGAGTCCTTTAAGATATTATATGCTTTGCAATAGAATACTACCTTGTGTGGGTGTCTTAAGTAATGTGCATTTCATGAGCAATGTAAATTTCATAAGTAATTTACATTTGACAATTAAAACTTCATTAATATCAATATGTTCATTAAACTAGTTTCTACATAATTTTTAATAGCCATGTTCTACAAAACCCAAGTTTAATACAACCATAGACTAAAAATATCATTTACAATAGTAAAAGACTCACTGCAGTCATGCTTAAATCTATTACAATGCCTCTTTGATGCTAATGGCATCTTGTCAATAAGTTATCATTGTAGTCATCATTACTTGCATAAAAAATAATATAAAAATATTGTCATTTATCACAACACAACTATTTAAAACAAAACAAGATGACAACCCCTCCAATTCTAGTGCCTTCTTTCATGAACACATTATAACATATTTATGATTTTATATACTTGAAACATAGTTAGTATATATTCTAGATCAATATCACATTAATAACATGGTCTATCTCAAACAAGAGGCAACTGAATCCAAAGTGACTGAATAGACACTTGTGTGAGATGTTTCTAAAAAACAATTATCACACCGTATCATACTCATTATTGAATTTATATACAAAAACATTTCCTACATTAATATACGAATCATTTAAAACATGAAAATAGTTTCAAATGGATTGAACCATGTCATACAAGATATTGTCCACTATTAATAGTTAGTTACCAAGCCAATCATTCTCATAAGGATGTTTTCCATGTATTTACACAACTCTATTGAAAAACAAGACTATGCATGGCCCCCATCTCTCTCTCTCTCACACATTGTTACATCCTAGTTTCTTGCTAGGCAAACTTTCTAGGTTATTCATGGATATGTATAGCTAACAAATTTAGTTTAGGCCATTTTTAACTAAGCTTGAATATTATTGTTATGGGGTAGTTGGATAATTCTTAGATTACCTGATCATACTACTACGAGATAGCTGTAAGTATAAGTTTACTTTATGATCATGTGGATTTTTGACTTTAGATATATTTTATGATGTATATATCATAAATTTTAAGGCCTAACTACATATTTTGTTGTGAGGTGGATGTAGGATAACTCTTCCTTTAGAGTGTGAAAAAGGGAGAGCATCATCAGAGAGGGTGAATAGATTGAGATGTTGAAGGATGATGGAGAAATCATTTGGTACCTTGCATAGACCACATTAGTCAGCACATGACTAGATGGGTAAATTGAATGGTTAGCAAAGTGTGTTTAATGTCATTTGCATTAGATAGTCATTTAGACATGATTGATAACATAGTTAGTTAGTTATTTGAAATTATTTATGTATGTATACCCATTTAATACTGCTAGAAACATGTTTTTATTAATTGTACAATATTAAGATTTATTGATTTAGTTGTTATTAAACCAATTTTACATGATGGTTTAGTTAGCAAATATATGTATGTTTATTATTAATAAATATACTCTAGTAAATATGAAATGGAATAAAAAAAATTTAAAAAAGGATATAAAAAATTAAATTGAAAATTATATATTTTGGAAAGTGAATAAATCAAAACAATAATAAAAAAAATCATATCTAGGAAAAGGGACAAAAACTCTTAAAAGAGGGATTAAATCAAAAATAATCTTTAAAGCGAAAAAACTACGCCTATTTATTATAGAAACTATCAAAGAAGAAGTGCCATAGTTAATTAAGGGGAAAATTTATAAAATGAAAAAAAAAGTACAAAAGTAGCGTTGGGAGGATGAATCAAGTTAGTTAGGGAGGCAAGCCCAAGGAAGTTTTGATTTTTCAGGTAAGTAATGTTTTGAGATCAGATGTATGATCATGAAAGATTGTAGAAGGTTAAGGGCATCTATATTTAGTACTTTGCTTGGATTGTAAAGGATGTTAGTTTGGTAAATAAAATGAGAATACTAAATATCTAGACATAATAGACATTAATTAAGCACTATAATTACTCTTTTTTTTGTTGTATGCTCACTATGGGATCACTAAAAATATTGCCTATAAGCTGCATTGAGAAGTATGATTTCACTAGAATTAAATCTTAGCTAATTGGTTTAGTGAAGGAGTCACCAAAATAAGTTATTCATTGATTTAAAGCTTTGGCAATTGTTGAAGTAAAATACAAGAAA
Organism: Torreya grandis; assembly: GCA_037957365.1. Taxonomy (NCBI): domain Eukaryota; kingdom Viridiplantae; phylum Streptophyta; class Pinopsida; order Cupressales; family Taxaceae; genus Torreya; species Torreya grandis. Next base: position 2,705,815 of record JARHVA010001275.1, on the reverse strand, counting down.
ATATTATATTGAGTTGCACAAATTATATTCTTAAATATATTATAAAACATATAGTATAATATGAAACATATAATGATACAGTAGCAATCATTGATGTTGATCCACTGTAGTTAATCATTGAGTTTGAAAATCACTAGATTTAAATATTGTAATAAAACTATTGAGTTTTATATTGTAACATCACTATATATTCAAAAGCACCTAAGCATCTATTAATAAATTTATTTTAGAGTTGTTATGATTAATTTAATAGGTGAATCTCCATCCTAATCAGAGCTATCATGTGTGAATATTGTATAATTAAATGATTCATGGAAGTCAAATATTATAGTTAGTTAATTAATGTGATTATAAACTAGTGGCTAGGCATCACCATATAGTTTAAATCTTGCCTATATTTTTCATTTGTATTCTAAAATGATTGGGATACCTGGGGAAGTTTACATAGTGTTTTTAAAATTTGAGACCAAATTTGAAAACACTAGTATCTAATAGCATACCCTATGAGTTGTGACTTGCTGATAACATAGCATAGTTTTTTAGTAATCTATATTACATTATTTTTAGTCAATTATAGAGTCCTCTATAGATAATGTTGTAGTATTTTCTAGATTTATCTCTGCCTTTCATGCAAGATAGTTACCATATTTTGGGTAATCTATTATGTATATATTCTATTATAATCCTAGGAAAAGATCAATGAAAGTTTTTTTGACAATTCTAGTATCAGAGCTATTTAAAAAGCATGATCAAAGTGTAGTGACTTGGAGAAGGAGAAATGAAGCCAACAACCTAGCAATGAGATCAATGATACCTATCTATTAGATTTTTATGACCTAAGCAATGCCTTCTTAGAAAATTTTGATGCAATTGTAGCAATCAGAGCCATTAGAGTTGTTGTAGAAAAGTTTGGCATAGCTGGAGAGGAGCCATTGGAGCTGCCAGCGCAATCAAAGAAGCATACAACCAAATTATGTAAGGAGAGAATAAAATTGGGGAAAATCATTGGAAAAACTATAGTAGAATAATGTAGTGATCAGAGTAACTACAAAATATCATGACCCTTCCACAAGTTCTTCACAAGTAGGAACTCTGATAAACTCTAGTGAACACTGGAAATCCATGCTTTTGGTGCAGCGACATAGCAGTGCCAAATAAACATGTGAAACCAAGTGTGTGGAATGTGGGAAGCTAAAACATTAAGAATGTATAAGTAATGGAAGATTCTATATAGCTAAGACCTATAAATAGTAGACAAGTGAAGTCTATAGCAATCAATGAGAGGTTGTCATTGAGTGGAGTGCTATGGTGTTGAGAGTTGAGTTTTTTAGAAGAATTTTGATGCCATGAACAAGAAAATCATGATCTTGTGAAGAAGAATTCTATAGCTTCTCCTCTAAATCATATGACTAATTATCCAAAGAAGATGTCTCCTATTATAAGTGAAAAAAGTTTCTTTATTGTGAAAGAGCCACCTAAATTTAAACTTCTAATTAGTGAAAGTATTCAAAATAATTTGAAGATATTAAACACGAGTCATTCAAGTTGTCAAAGATAAGATAGTGAAACAATATTGTAGAAAAAATATTGAACAAAATGCATATAATTTTTTATATCAAAGTAATAAATACTATTTTGTTTGTGAAATTTTGCACAAGTAAAAACCAAATATGTCCATTCCAAAATTACTTTTAGCAAATGCCAAAATTTTAAAAGGGCCAAATTATGTTGTATGGAAAATAAAAATGTGTATGATCCTTTAATTTGAAGGATTTTGGGGAATAATAATAGGGACTACATGAGTTCCCACTAATCTTGATGCCCTCACAAAGTATGAATAGTCCAATGCTAAGACCCTAATGATGATCATGTTAAGCATCACCGATGATGTCTAACCACATATCAGGGATGCTGACAATGAAAAGATAACATGGGATAAATTAGTAACTATATATGAGGTAAATAATCAAATGAATATTCTTCATCTACAATCAAAAATTCATATGCTCACTATGGAGACTGATGAAAAAGTAGAAGAATTCTTATGATGGGTAGGTAAGCTACAAGTAGAATTGTAAGCTCTCAGTGAAATGATAAACAACCAAACATTGGTCTCGATCACCTTATGAGCACTCCCTTCTCAAATTAGAGTGCTCATCATGACACCAAATGTTTCTAAAGAAAAAGTGTCATTTGAAGAGCTCATGAACCTATTGCAGTAAGAAGAAGTAATCAATTCAGATCTGGATGAGTCTGAAGATAAAGCTCTTAAAACGAAATACCAACAAGGTTATAAATCATACAAGGGACCTCTAGAAATAGAAATAATAATAATTGTCTCATCATCAGTTATAAAATTTGAAAATGTGGTGTCACATTTGTCACACCAACACTCACGACATAGAAAACTATTATTATAATAGCCAAAAAAAGGATCTACCATCATGCCAAGCACATCAGGGTATGAGGATACTCAAAATAAAATACATCCCATCTAGTGGAAGTAGAAGGGACATCTCACTACCTAAAAAGATGATGAATTAGATGAGGTGACAACTGATGAAGATAAGAATGTATTTCTAGTCTCCTAGACCTCACAACCCACTAGGAATATCTTGTTGATTAAATTAGGTGCCACTAAGCACATGATAGGTGACAAGAAGTTATTTGATTCACTGATAGACCAACCCATTCAAGATCAAGTTAGGATCATTGATGATAAGGAGTATGTCATAATAGGAATAGGTCAAGTTACCAATCCCTTTGGAACACAAAAATATACACTTACAAAGTTACTATATGTTCCTGGTTTGACATCTAATCTCTTATCAGTTAGTCAGTTATTGAATCATCAAGTTAAGGTGGAGTTTATTATCAAAAATAAAATTAGAACCTACCTTATTTCATGAAAAGGTAAATTTCTTATAAAAGCTTTTCGAAAAGATAAGTTTTTTCTTTAGATGTATTTTCATCTTCTATAGTAGCTTTATCTATGTCAACGGTGGAATCCATTGCCCTCTAACACTACCATTATGGACATTTATTATTTGGATCTTTATACCAACTAAGTTCTAAAGGGATGGTACATGGACTTCTAAATTTGTCCAATTTCTCACATGTATGCCCAAGGTGCCTTGTAGGTAAACAACATAGGGATCCATTCAAAGATAGCTCTTTTCATGCAAAGAAGTGTTTGGAGGTTGTACATACTAATCTAAATGGCTCATTATCCACTTCATTCTCTATATACAAGTACTTCCAACTATTTGTGGATGACTACTCCCATAAGATGTGAGTATTCTTCCTAGAAAAAAAGAGTGAGGCCCTCCATCATTTCCAGGTCTTCTATCAATAGGTTTTGAAGGTGACAGAGAAACTTCTACTTTACCTCTGTTCAGATTGAGGGAGGGGGGAATTAAAATCAAATAAATTATTTTCATTCTTTAACTAGAAATAAATAAAATATAATTTGACTGCTCCCTACTTGCCCCAACATAATGGCATTTTTGAATGACTCAATCATACTGTGATGAAAATGGCTTGATGTATGCTATCAATAACAAAGTTGGAGAAATGCTATTGGGTAGAAGCAATTTAGATAGTTTTATATTTTATTAATAGGGTACTAATAAAAAATTTAAATGCAAAATGCCTGAAGAGGTATGGAATGGTAAAAAGCCTTCTATTTCTAATTTATGAATATTTGGTTACACAACATACATACATACATGTACCAGCTCATAAGAGGAGTAAAATTGAGTCCAAAACACTCACATGCATCTTATTAGGCTATATTACAACTTCGAAGGCATATCATGTCAAGGATACCAAATTAAGGAAAATCTATGAAAGTAGATATGTGGTATTTGATGAGTCATATTGTGACTCAATGATGCAGAATGATGAATCAATACTAACTACCTCTCACCAATTAATTCCTAATTTAGATGATGAGGAGAATTCTCACCAAGAATAAGAGATACAAGGGCAATTGTATATTGATCTTGGAGATTTAGAACATCCATCAGGTAGTTCTTCACAACAATAGTAGAGTTCTCATTCGAAGTGGGTTTTAGGCATCAACATAGACCCCCATACATTTGGAGTAAAAAAGAGGAGTCAGACAAGACATGAGGTAAATTTTGCACTCATGAGTACAATTGTTGATAGTTCTATACATGATAATGTTCAAGAAGCTTTAAGTCAACCGCAATGGAAGAAAGCAATAGATGTTGATTATGACTCACTCATGAAGAATCAGACTTGGTAATTGGTTGATCTACCTATAGGAAAGAAACCCATAGGCTAAAAATGGGTTTTCAAAACAAAATATAAGGAAGATGGATCCATAGACAAACATAAATCATGATTAGTAGCAAAGGGATATGCTCAAAAAGATGGCATTGACTATAAAAATACCTTTGCACCTATTGAAAAAATCAATACCATCAAAGTTATTTGTGTATTGGAAAAAAAACGGATGGTGACTTCAGCAGATAAATGCCAAAAGTTATTTTATTAATGGTGATCTGAAGGGAGAAGTATAAATGACCCAACTGAAAGGATTTGTTGATGAAAATCATCCTAAAAAGGTATGTCATCTCATCAAATCACTATATGGATTGAAACAAGCTCCTAGGGCATGGTAAACCATAATAGATGATCACCTTTTCCAGCATGGTTTTAATTGTAGCCCCTTAGATTCTAAATTGTACATAAATAAGGTAAGAACATATATTGTCATTCTTATTCTATATGTGGATGATCTTGTGATCACTAGAAGTTGAGAAGATTAGGTTGATATTATGAAGAATGACCTCAAAATATCCTTCGACATGACTAATTTGGGGCTACTACATTACTATCTTGGCTTGGAGATATGGCAAAAAATGAATCATATTTTTATCTCCCAAATAAAATATGCCAAGACACTCCTATAAAAATATAGAATGCCAAATTTTAAGTCACTTTCAACACGGATGGATAAAGGTTTACAACTCTCTTGATTTTAGGATTCACCTCAAGTGGATGCAACTCTCTACAAATAACTCCTTGGGAGTCTCATCTACTTGACCTACACCAGACCAAATATATGTTTTATTGTTATCTATCTCTCTAGATTCACATAAAAACTAAAGAAATGTCACTGGGTTGTAGCAAAGCATGTTTTAATATATGTCTGAGGTACACTTGAGTATGGTTTGGAATACAAGAAGAATGGTCAGTTATTCTTGCAAGGATACATTGACTCAAACTATGCTAGATCTATTGATGATCAAAATTCAACATCAGGATACATATTCCATCTTGGATCTAGACCAATCTCATGGATTAGTAAGAAGCAAATGATGGTTGCTCTCTCATCCACTAAAGAAGAATATTGTGTTGCACATGGATCTATGTGTCAAGTGATATAGCTATGTTGCATACTAGTATATATGGGATATATGGAAAAGGAACCACCTATCATTCATTACAACAACCAAGGTGTGTTAAAACTTGTGAAGAATCCTATTTATCATGAAAAATTGAAACACATAGAGGTTAAATGTCACTACATTTGAGATCAAGTTTAAAACCACCACATCCAGCTCTAGTACTGCCTGATAGATGCACAAATAGAATGTATACTTAACAAAACCCTTGGAAAGGTGAAATTTGAGTTTTTTAAGGGGTACATTTATAAAAATAATGTCATAAGGGGGGAATGATAGTCTATCATAGTTTTTTAGTAATCTATATTAGATTATTTTTAGTTGATTCTAGATTCTTCTATAGATAATGCCGTAGTATTTTTTGGACTTCTCCTCTTTTCCTTTCATGCGAGATAGTTACCATATTTTGGGTAATATGCTATGTATATATTCTATTATAATCACATGAAAGATCAATGAAAAATAACTAAGTTTTTTTGACACCTGCTAGTCTCAAAGTATATATATATATATATATATATATATATATATATATATATATATATATATATATATATATATATATATATATATATATATATGATTATCAGATAGCTATTAAAATTATTGTAGCAATTTTTTTATTGAGTCTAGTGGTAGTTATAATTTGAATTCAGTGAACTAATTTTTATAATATATTGATCTACTCTATAATGTAATGCTATAACAAGCATAAGAGATAATAGAATTATGAAAACTCTAAATTAATGAACCCAACAAATCAATTAAACTTTATATTTATAATCTTATGTTAGCTTAATCTCTAAAAATCATCAATCTGTATATAGGTGAATGTTGTATATCATTATTTGAGGTGTATAAATATAGGGGTGTATATCCGAGCTCACATGGTATACTTGTATATCCATATGTTAGTGTTTCCTTATATGGTTAAAATAATTACAGAAATATAGGTTTTTGAACCATTGGTGTTTATATAAGCTTGTATATCTGTATGCTCATCTTATAGTGGCATGTATAATATTACTATATAATTTTAAGGATATCATATTAATTGAGGCTTATTAAGTGGTGTTTATACTTTTAATTATGCTAATTATTATATAAATTACTCATCATGAATGACTACGATACCATATTGAGATTATTAAGCTTATAATTTATTCTAATAAGATATGTTGCATTATCTATCTTTATCAATTTAACCCCTATTGGTAAGGACCACTTTGATGCTAATTATCTAATACTTCTATAATATATTGTGTTAATGGTTACTTTTATATAATATCAGTGAATGGTAACATCATAGCGTATATTAGGTTACTACATAGTGTGATCTTAATAAGATACTCTATAGCTTAGAATATTTATGATGTCGAGTTACAACCCACTATAATATTATATTTGAGAGCATTTGTTAGTTATATGCAAAAGAATATATTGAGTAAATTAAAAGCTATGAGATAACTTCTCATTTGTATTCTATATGGATGTAACATTGTATATTTAAGAAAATTCTTCTTTTCCAAGCATCCATTACATATGAAACCTATATAAAATTGTTTATATAGTGATATACTTATTGTGTCCAATATATTTAGAGTCCTTAGTGTGAATAAGTACTTTTTTAACAAGTCAACCAGATTAACTTACATAGGACAATATGCGCAGATGGTGATAAGAATTGGGTGTACCAGAACATAATATTATCATATTCATTCAACGTATAATTAAGATGTAATTGAAAACCTTGAACTATAGAAGTATGTATATTATTAAACACATCATTGCTATCTAGAGATTCTTTTAGTTTGGGAGAATACAATACACCGGGTTGTACACCTCCAAGTTTTATGGATAGTTATGAAATCATCTATATAAATTTTTGTAATCAAGTTTGTTTAACGACTGACAAAACCACATGAAGCCCTTTACTTAGGTATATAGTTATTCATTGATATAGTATTTATATTTAATTTTTATGTTTAAATACAGTACATATTATATTTTACTCTTTTTTATATATAGAAAATACATTTATTTATGTCCACCTAAGAAAACATATGAAAATATTGCATAAATAATTGTATTAGGATATATGCCTATGTTTGTAGCTAAATGGGTGGTTATATAGAGACTTAAGGTGTCTAAGATCTGGGAAATATAACCATAAGATGACAAACTCCTAGAAATGGAATGGTAGTGTTAATTAAAACAAGTGTTTAAACATATCTATAATAAAATAGTACATGGTGATGTGTGCCTATAGATCATGTTTCTTATGACTACTATTTTGTATTATAACCTAAGGTTTATTCAGGTGGTATAAACCATACTTTCTTGATTATTATTTGTGATTTTAAGATCTTTGACTCTTGAATTATAAGTTGGGTTATGTTTAACTATGTAGTTGTGAACTATGATAGTATGGTATGTCATAGAATACTATAGTATAAATTGTATGTTTTATTTGGATGACACTTAATGTAATTGTCATGTCTAGACACACCCACATTTGAATGATTAAATGTATGTGGGTTGATTATTACTATGATTAGTATGTTTGTGATAATAGTATAACTATATTTATGCATGCATACAAATTTTAGAGTTTAATGAATGCTATGATAGTATTTTCTTGTGTGAGAATTCTAACTTGCTTCATTGTATCTAGTTACTTGAATAGATGTTTATGTTTTGATATTTTTAAGACCACTTTACATGATTGATTGTGTAAAAACTATGAGTTATGTCTTCAAATTCTATGCTATCGTAATATCAATTATCATGGGGTGTAATATGTTAAAAACTAAATGTGGTAGGGAAAATCTATAGTTAAATATGTAATTACCTAAGGGGTATAAACTATAGTCATTATTTCAAGTATGAGATAGAAATTAATGTAGGATTTATTCATACGTTTGATGAAATAAATGTATGCTTTGGTTACTCCTACATTTAACATGTTATATGATGTGTTTTATTGTAAGATTTAAATAAATGAATCTTATGGTTGAATTATATATAATCAATATGCACTTGTAATACAAAGGAGTGAGATAGACTTCACTGGCTTACGAGTATCATAATAACATATGAAGGAAATTCGATCAAGTGGTGTGTATGAATTTGATTGATCTATAAATTATTATTATTTATAAATATTTGGGCCAAAGTATGTTTAGTGAGATATTATCATTTCAAGAGTATGTTTTACATGTATATGTGATATCCTACAATAGATTGAGTTTTCTATGATACACTAAATGCTTTTTTTAGTTTAGAAATCATACATCACATAGGTACTTACTTGTCTATCTATATTTCTATACCATCACTATCTACTCATCTATGAAGGGAGGGCCATTTCATAATTGGATTAGTGAAAGGGATCATTAGTCCGTGATTGGTGTGTAAAAGTGCTTAGATGATGTTCTCCCTCCCCACAACAGTGCTACTTATCGAGATGACACTTGAGATTGTCATATATACTTGAGTTCAGGACCTATGCTCTGGGGAAACAACATATCTTATATGTACATTGTATTATATTTTACTTATTATTGAATATTATCCTAAAGAGTTATAGTTACTTTATATTGTATATTGATAATTGTGGTTATTGACTTATTTAAGTTATATCTGAGTTAACGTAATTACTTTCTATATTCACATTGTGATGTATGATCTCATGATCTTAGAGATCAATATTATGTGATGTATTATGCTTGTTCCTATTATCACACCTTAAGTTTTCTTATGGTCTCTATATATTTCCTTGTTGTAATATATTTTTAGTAAATGGGTTTAAAATTTTAAAAAATCTCATATTTCTATGTCTAAACCAGCAGAGTTGTTACACACATGCACACACCCCCACCACACACATATATTAAGTTAAGAACATTAATTATAATGTTATCATGCTTACATAATCTTAATAATTACCTTCTACTATAGTATACCCATCTTAAGATTTAAGACTTCATGTTAAGGGTTTTACTAGAGTCCTAAAACATCATATCATGTACAATTAAAACAAGATCAACATAAATATTCACTTGTATAACATATTTAATTCTACTACATGTTAAAAAAACTATTTAAATATGATTACATGAGTTTTGCTTACAATAAAAAAATTTCAATATGTCTTTCATAGTCAAGAAGCTCATTCACATTGATAAAATATCAATTACAAAAGTATAACAATAATAAATATGATTCTAAAATATCTAGTTATTTTACACAACAAAATTATGGTATCATCCTATCAATTAGGTTACCAAATAAGTGCAATAGTATAAACACATAAAAAATGGGAACCTAATAATATTGGACACGAAATCCAATAGTATGTTATTAACACCTTTTGACACCTATAATCTTAGGTCTTTATGTAAATACATCAAAATTGGGTACCTATTGGTACATATAATCTCATTTATTTATGATATTGGCACATAAGTTAGCATTTGACACGTACTTGTATTCTTTCTAGTTCCTTCTGATATGCATGATAAATTATGGGCAACTATTTTTATTTTCCAAAATTTTCAATCAATTTCTTTGATATAAAAAATCTACATGGAATTGATTTATCTCAGTTTTGGCTCAGACTTTGGGTTCCTTACACCTTTGAGATGACTACTTTTAATCATTAAAAACTCACACACATAGCTTCAACTATAAACTTTTCTCATAGTTGAGTGCTTTTGTATTTTGATAATGGGCATAGTTTCCTTGAAATACATTCATACAAATTGTCGGGACATATAGAATAAATTATAGGAATTGTTTGATAATATGCATACTATAAACATGGTTTTATAGTCTATAAGGATTAAAGGATATGTAAGAAATAGTATTTTTAGTGAGCCTTCAAAACACTTTAAAAAATTTTCTTAAGAGGATTTGATCTAGCGAACTCTAATCAATTATTATTGCTCGATACACATAAAATGGATTATTTTTTTTATTATCCATTTTATATTTTTTAAGAAAATGCAATTAAAATGTGTAATATTAAACTTAAGTTCTCCCTTTGCCAGCATCTTCAACGTATATATTTAGAAATGGTATGGAAATACATCAGATATAACTAAACTAAGTTTTTTATTAGAAGGTGAAGTCAAAATTACTTTGATAAACATCTATACAAAATGTAAAGGTATGCAAATTAGAAAAAATACCTAAATGGAATACAGTCTCAAAGACTAAAATATTCTATAAATATACATAAAATGTCCTTGTTGAAAAATTCTCAGAGATTATCAAAGGAAAATGCAATTAGCAATAAAAAAACCACACTCATTGGCCATTTCAATAATTTACATAACTTGTACTAAAATTGGAGCTTCATAAAAAGGTATAGAGATTCACTGAAAAATAAACAAAATCAAACTTGTGTCAAATGTTCTAGTTGGCTTTCCTGAAAGACATGCATGCAAAATGTGGCAACTTACAAAAGATATTGGATTTTTGTTTAACACAAAACATAGTTTTATCAAAGGTTGTAGTTTTGATAGATTTGGTAGATGTACAAAAAATGTGAAAGAATAAAGATATCATTTTAATTATTTTAAAATATTATTTGGGATCAAATTTGCTTTAGATGTCAGAGGTCTGATTTATGAATTCGCATGTATATAGTTAGAATTTTGGTTGAAATGGTTTAGTTCTACAGTTTGATTTATGGTGGAAGAATTTTATCAATGCTCTGAAATTAGCTAAATTGTTTGAAGGTATGGGTGTTTGATTAAGTAACCCACTTCACTGCAAAGGAATCCATGAATTAATGGTAGGAGATATAAAAATTGGGATTACAGATGATAGTTTGCTAAAATAGGGATTTATAAATCTATTTTAAGTTTAATCTTATGCAATAAGAGAAAATGAATGAAGAATATACATCAAGCACAATTTTTGTTTTTGTGTTCAATTTTGTGAAATCCTTTAATATTATGAGGCAACAATATATGATGAAGGGTATGGTAATGTATGACCATATAGTAAATGAAACTGACCATGGTTATTTGTAATAAGTAGATTTTTTATAGTAAGTAGGTGGATATCCCTCCGCAATCCCTGACATGAACATGGCCATGCTTAGGTTTTAAAGGAAAATGATGTTATATTCATGATTACAATATAGTATGTGTGATTTGGTGGGTTGATAGGGTTCATTGCATATTTACTCTACACTATTTTCTTGTCACTACTAATCATGTTTACATATAGGGAGTTTTAACTAAAAGCCCCTATTTTGTTAGTAAGGGGTCTTTTTCTATGGATCAACTCTATTTTTATAGGCAAACAATAGACATAAATTGTAATGAAATATAAATTTTATTTTACATTTTGAAGATTTTTTGTGTTTCATGGAGGTGTGTGAAAATAGTTTTTTTAGGATAGAGTTCAAATTTATGGTGGATGTGGTGGAGAATTGGGTTTGTTTAGGGGCTAGAGTGTGGAAGAGTCCCAAGCCTACCTGGACCTTCTACATTTATTTGAGTTTTTTTTTATGTTTAATGTTTCCACTTTAGATAATTTAGTAGGATGTATTATGAAATCTGTTGACATTGGTTAAGTATGTATGGTCACTGATATGATATTGAAGGTGTCCCATTTTATTATTTATGTTGTCTCTTTTCATAATGAGTTTGTTGATGAGGCATGGTGTATTATATTGACAGTGCTCCATTTTATTATTTACATTTTCTCATATCAAAAATAGCTTTTTGATGAGGGATGGTTCATAGCGGTTTTAACTTTTAACTATTGGTAAGCAAGAAAATATCCCATATCTGATGGTATTATTATTTCATTTATAGTGGGGCACCATTGCCCCTTTTCTAATTTTAGCTATCAAAGAGCACCTTTAAAACAAAAAATATTGTAATATGTGTAACCTAAATAGATTTAAGATGTAAAAAAAAACATTAAATATGTATATGTATGTATGTATATATATGTATATGTGTGCATGCGTGTATGTATGTATGTATAGACACACAAACACACACACACACACACACACACACACACACACACACACACACACACACACACACACACACACACACACACACACACACACACACACACACACACACACACACACACACACACACGCACGCACGCACACGCACACACACACATACATGCATACATATATATGTGTATATGTATGTATGTATATATGTATATATTTATGTATTTATGTATATATATATGTATATATACATATATGTGTGTATATATATACATACACAAACACACACACACATATTCATACATATAGACATAAATACATACATACATAGATATAGGTGATGTCCCTCTGGATTTGTCATGAGATAGGTTCTCACTGATGAGGTACATTTTATCTTGTTAGTTTATGTTCAACTATAGGGGGGTTTTCCCATGAGGAGTTTGTTGCATGTGGTGAAGTCTCTAACTTAATGGTAGGTGTGCGATGAGAAGCATCTATATATGATTAACATTATATTAGATCTATCAATAAAAATACATCTCCATGTGAATAAATACATAGGGGAAAGTATACCAAGAGTCTTAATCTTGATTGGTTCTCAATATTAGCCATGCAAAAATACCATTATCAATAAGTTTAGGTTAAGGTTCTTCAAGAAAAAACTATATTATTACAAGCTCCATAGATTAGATTTGTTATAAAAAAAGTTCTCCTTAATCTACATATGATTATATTTTGGGATAAAATTCCATTGATAAGGGTGTTCATGGTTACAAATCCTAAATAAATTTGGATTTCATGGATCGACTTTGATGTTGTCATAACAGACATGGATTTTGATCACCCTTTGGAGAATTATAAGGAATTTAACATGATTTTTCATGGATGGGAGAAATATGTTTATGTTAAGAGAAGCTGGTTAGGTGTAAAATAGGTGTATTTCTTATTATAAACTTTGAATGGTACATGGATTTCATGGAGAGGCAATCCACCGTGGGGTTATTATGATCCCTTTATATGTACAATTTTCTAATATTTTATCTAATCTTCTTCTTGACAAGGTTATGTCTGATTTAGATGATCAATATGCTCTTATATATCTAGTGATCAAGGAAAGAGACAAGGGAATATATAATATTTATATAGAGAATTCTTACCATTCTCAATGGTATTGGCAAGATATAGTGGGGAGTTATGTGAATGTGAGAAAGTGATACAAGTCTATGGAGGCTAAAACCCCAAATTTAAAGAGAAATTATGTAGATAAAAGTGGTAGAATACACAAAGATGTGAAGGAGTATTAATTTAAGAAGAGAGGGGTAGGGATTTTAGAGATGATACCATTTTTTTCTCATTTTACTAGTTTTCAACCATGCAGTGAAAATCATAATAACGTTTATAAGGTAAAACAATTTTATCACAAGAACCAAAGTTTTGTTGACCTACATATAATATATAAACCCAAAAGTGGGTAAATATATATGTATAATATTTGGAGCCTTATTCCATTTTAATTAGATATAAATTGATATATTTACATATTTTATATGTGGAGGCCCCATAATAGAACCCCTTAAAATATTTTAAAAACTATTTTTCCTTGAAGTAAAAGATGAAATACAATAGTTTTTTTTCTAGTTAATGTCTTAAATCATTAGGTTAGCTTATCAACCACCATCTTTCAGTTTGAAAATGACATCCACCAAGTTCAATATTGGTACACTCATATTTAGTGATGTATGTTACAAAAGGGAAATTTCATAGCATTAAATCCATATCATTACAATGTAAACATTTGTAATAATATTAGTGCATTAGAGTTGGAAGTATGGATGTTAAAATACAATCAAATATAAAAGGTTGAATTTTTTTATGCCATTTCAATCATCATACATTACAAAAGAGAAACAAATTATCTGTCAGTATTCACTAATTCACAAATCAAAATAAGAGAAGGAAAAATACACTAGCATCTAAGAGAAGAAGGATTACAATTTTTAAATACAATGGAATCCAAGAGAAGAAGAAAATAAACTTGAAAATGATAGAACAAAGATCACATACAACAAGGATGAACCTAATATGTCAATCAAAAACACCATATTATGTATAGCTTACCCAATTATTCGTAGCATTCATGAGTATTATCAATAGACCAAATAGTTCATTAGCTATATGGATACATCTATTAATAATTGAGAACACACCCAAGATTGTAAACAAGAACAAGAAAATGTATTTTATAGCATTCCTTGTATATCAAATTTTACCCTAGTTAGTTATCAAATAAATTACTACAATTGAATATTTTTCATACTTTTTGTAAGTTTATACTTGAGAAGCTTGGTTAGAGGAATAATAATGATCTAAATTTGATTCTAGTTTATAAATATGAATGAAGAATTACCTTGGTTAATGAAATAATACTAATTTGTTGAAAGGCCATGGAAGCTTGACAACATTTCTTCTAAACAATTGAGATAAAAGTGTGAATTAAAATAAATTGAGAATAATTGTGAGGATCCTTGTAATTACATCTTAGAATTTGAGAAGATCACCATATATAGATTATTTGTAATGGAATCATTTATCTATTTTAGATAATTCTGATTTAGGAGCATTCACCAAACAAAGAAAATCATAATCTAAGTGGTTGTCAACAAGTAGAAGTATTCATACAACAATAAACATGGAAAACACAACTCAATTTTTTTTAAGGAGTATGAATTAAATTGGAAACACCTTACACATTACAAAGATTATGGATTAATCAATAAACCAAAGTGAACAAATAAAACTTGGAGTGCATTACACCAATAATGCTACTTGGGCAAATAGAATTTATATTTTTTTCAAAATATATAATATAAAATAAGATACGTGACATATTTGTGAATATGTATATTAAATATAGTATGATATTATATTGCACAAAATGCATTATACATTGTTCGAAATGCTAGCTATTGACATATTTTTTAGAATTGTAGTTCATAAAATGGAATTGCCCTTTTAACAAAACAAGAAAACATGGAATGAAAGAAAGTGAATATATTAATTAATTAAATCTATAATATCCCTATGAAAAGTATGCCCATTTATTTTTGTCATGTTTTAATGAGGAAATACACTAATATATGACATAACATGCACATCATATTGAACATCCACATCATCACAGTCTCTTATTTTCTAGATTTCTTGGGTTTTTATCTAATAAGATGTAGGAAGGTTAATTGATTCATTATGTGTAACAACAAAATCATCAATTGTCTCCTCATATTAAGTGTTAACTATTCCCATTGAGGATTTTGATTATTGTACTTTTTATTACACAACATATCTTATTTAATTAAATTACCACAATATCTATAGTTAGATATTTATTTACGTTATTAAATATTGTAATAAACTTACCTCATATTCATGATCAATGATTGATTTATTTCCTTGATAAAGCATGTGTTGTCAGAGGTCTTGGGAACCATGTAATAAAGAAAATTTAAAATGTTCCTCTGAATCTTCCTCTTAAAATTAGTGAACCTATGTGTACAAGGTAATATAATTTATAAAGTCTAATTTCTCATCAAATACATGTAACTCACAATTTTACAATTTATAACTAAAAATGAAGACACAAATAATATAATTGTTTACTTACCAAGATGCCACACATGTTATTGTGCCCACTAGATCCCAATTAATAGGACCTAGTGCATGAAAACTTAGCTTTGTGTTGCCTTTATTGTGTATTGAAGGCATATTTTACCTATTTGTTGTAAAAATGTCTTATAGTTTGTATTATTTTTTCCTTTCCTCTTGAATTTTTCATCTTTAATAATTTAATCCCATGTTGGTTGGTCTATGATCTAAGCTAGTTAGGGATATCTTAGGTCATTTTTTTAATCTTTGACCTTAATTTGTATAGTTTGGAATGAATATATATCCATGCATTATACATTATTATATCATTGTTAAAACCAAGATTTCCAAACTCTATTATGACATATTCAAATAGCTCATATTTTTTAGAATTCCCTTGTCTTCTCTAATCCATTTGGATGGTATTTTCAAATAGGTTTTCTACACAATGAAACAAAAATTGGAATATTGTGACCCCATTTCATCTTCAATATATTTCCTTTTTAAGTTATAAATGTTGTAGCCTCTTTCTTTCAATTTGTGATTTTTAGTGTGTACAATTTTTCTACACTCTATTTAGCTTGCTTAGTTGTGTGTTTTTAGTGTACATTGGGAAATTTTATCCCACATGTATGAGGATGTTGGCTTGATTCCTTTGTTCCACCCATTTTGAGGTTTGTAGACCCACATGAATGGTATGGTTAGGATTAACCTGTCTTACACTTATATATATACCTCTTCACCAATCCAATTCTAATATAATGCAAGGATCTTTATGAATACATAGTGCTCAATTACTCTCATATTGATTTAAGTATTCAATAAAATTCATGCGTTCGATCAACTAGTCTTCAGTCTTGGACATCATAATTAATGGATAAATCTTTCATCGTATTAGCATGGGTAGTAGTATAACGACCCTCAATTAGTTTATTGTAATAAGTTTTAAATATTAAGTATATTAATACCTTGTATTTTTATAAATTATCATTAAAAAATGAGGGAATGTATGTTCATCTGATTCTCATGTATTTTCTTATGTATTGGTAGATGAGTTTTGAATGCAAATACATAATAGAGAATTCATCCAACCATTTTTATCTTGATCTTTCATATCACCTTTAGGTGTTTATATTTCAACACCCTCTAATGAATCAAATCAAATCTACAATGAACTCCTCATTGAAATTGTGTTACATGATGGTCAACCTAATTCAACGAATGGATTAGAAAGGCTAACATAAAAATTTACATGGTATACTCTAGTTTGTATGTTTACATTCTAGTCAAATGGCCTTCCATGCTTGTTTCAACTTGATCATAGTCCAAACGCATCACATAGTTACTCAAGCTTATCATGTGGCCAACCTGGATCTCTCCCACACCATCCGCCTGACCTCTCCATCACCATGTAATTGGAAAATCATCATTATGTATGCCTTTGATGCCATTTGTAGACTTGCATCAATTTTATAAACCACTTGCATATATGATCACCATTTCACAATTGACATTTGGGTTCTTATGTAGTAGGATGTTTTAAAAGCTCACTGGTTCACTCTGATTGCTGCCCTCTATTAATCCTAGTCTCCTCTTAGATTTCACCTAGCCCACACCATCATGCATCTTCCCAAAACCACCATCATCCTTCAATTCATATAATTATTTATTTTAGGATGCTTTGACATTTTATAAGTGTTTTTGGTAGAGCTTACAACATTGAGATATTTTTTAAAGAAACACAACAAAGTCAAACTTACTTTATTTTCAAGTCATGTAAAATTTTATTTTTGGGGGACATTAGTGGTGTGACACATTATGGGTGGGTAAAGTTATTTTAAAACATGGGAAACATTATGAGTGGGGGAGATAATATATAGATGGGAAACTTGGAATAACAATGATTACTATGACTTCAGTGAATAAAATATTGAGTCTAGTCCTTCTAGTCTTCTCCCTACTTCACCCCTATCTCATGATAAACTTTATTGCTTATCAAATGTTAATTCAAATAATATTATGTCTTTTGATAACAACATAAAAAATTTACATAATTTACATTTGTATGATAATGAGGTATCTTCTATTCCATTATCATGTGATACTTCTTTACCAATTAATAATATAAGAGATACTAATGAATTTCCCTCACCTTCCTTACTACAGCAAAACCCATTTCTAATTCTAACCTCCATGAGGGAGATATCTTATTTCCCTCTCACCAGGTCCAATATATTATTCTCCAATGGTTATGGTGAGGAAACTAAATATCTCTAAACATGTTCCCTAATGTACTATACCAATGGCTAAAATTAATAACAAGATTTAGTAATTAAATGAACCCATCGATGATGTCAATATACATTCATAAGAGGTAATATCCTTGATGCATGTAATGGGTGCTTTACAATAATAAGTACACAACCTCACTTTTAAAAGTGATACATACTACTCTTGGGTTGATTCTAATACCATCCATGAAAATCATATCATGTCAAGAATATTCAATACAAAGTTACCACCAAAAATTTAGATACCAGCATTACCAAAGTTCAATGGACATGGAGATCCATACTTGAATGTCCAAGACTATATAAAGGCTATGGCACATGTCAGTCACAATTTGATTATCTTATATTTACTCTAACATACACTTGAGGGTGAGGCATTAAATTGGTTTCATCATTCACTCCCCAGTGGTTTACTATGTACATATGATGAGATAGAATAAGTATTTCTCATGTATTACATACATGATAAAGGACATCGAATCAAATATGGGAGGTTTCATTCACTACACTAGGGTAAGTAAAAAATAATTAATGATTACATCTTATGATGCAAATCATGTATGCAATAGTTAATCTATCAACTGATATATTTATAAGTACAAGACATCTTTGTTAAAGGGTTCATCTTCCCTCTAAAGGACAAATTACTATATGAGACATCCAAATCATTCATGTTATACATATTTATAGCATTAGAGAAGAATTTTGGATGAGTTGAATTAGATTCAAAGGTAGATTTGGATTTATATCTCCCATATCCATAATAATCTAGTATGGTAAAAGCACCTAATCCACCTATGAGTAAGGAAAATTTGGAATACAAAAAACCAATCAAGATACTCAATAAAGGCAAATAGGCACTTCACATATCATCTCCCATAGTGAGTAAAGCACATGACACCAACAGAGGGGCTATATTATTTTTATACATATATAGGCCTCATTATATTTTATTTATATTATTAGATAGGGAGATGATCACACTTCCTCCTACTAGTCACCATCTAGCACACTATTTGCATATAATAAGTAATAAACAATATCACAACTACCATAAGATCAATAGATATTGGGATAATAATTTTTGTAAACTCAAAGATCATATTGACTAGTATGTTGACAGAGGTATTATAGAATTTGCATAGGGTTCATTTAGATCTCCTTATACACATTCTCCTAGATCACATTCATTTACAAATGATTTATCCTAGGACATTCCTTTTAAGGAACCATTTGTTTCTCATCATATGTACCATGTGAGTTATAAGATGTTAGCGTATCTTGAAAATTATTACATTATTTAGTTATGTAATTTATCCAATTTGGTATCAGAGCGTAGGAGCCTGATCACCATGCAACAAAGTAGCAGAGCTTTCAAAAGTCCAACCCAGCTAAGTGTAAGGCATGGAAAAAAGACCCACGATGCAAGGAGAAATCAGTGAAGTATGTAGAAAGAAATAAGCATAGAATGAATATGTAGATAAAGGAATTGAAATTGATGATACGTAGACACTTGTAAAGTAGACCTACTATAAGCCATGGCGTGTAAAGGATCCCTTTCCATTCCATCCATAGAAACATGGAATTTAGACATTCCAAGCCACAAAATGATGAATAAGTGCCATGCAAAAAAGGAAAGATTGAATCCTAAAGAAGCATTCCAAACTCATGGAATATAAGTAAGGAAGTTTGATGCCTATTCTATAGTTAAACCAACAAAATCAATGCATCCTAAAGTGTTTACAATGCATGGAAGGAACCGTTCCAAGAGTAATCAACTCGTAGTGAAGATATGCAAAGGTAGAAGCCTATGAAGAAGGAAACAATTCTACAAGGTACATCTTTCAAATATAAAAACATAAAAAATTTAAAACTTTGAAGCAATAAATTCTTGTGCTTGCTTATATTTTTTTGCATAATTAAGGAAAACTTTAGAAAATGTCTACACCCAAGTTATTATTAGATGCCCAATTTTCGAAAGGGCCTAATTTTGTTACTTGGAAGATGAAGATGCAGATGATTCTTCAATTTGAAGAATTATGGGGCATCATCACTAGAATAGTGACACATCCTGATAGACTTGATGAGAAAATGAAGTTTGATAAGTCTGATGCAAAAGTGCTCATGTTAATAACTCTCAATATTACTGATGAAGTTTAACCACATATTCACATGCATAGACATTGAAAGAGGCATGGTACATTTTATCCATAATTATGAGGTGAAGAACTAGACCAAAATATTGCATCTATAATTAATTTTTCATATACTTAGTATTAAATTAATTGAAAAGGTTGAGGAGCTCTTATGTTGGGTTGCAGAACTAAGAGCAAAACTTGATTCACTTGGAAAAAAGATCAAGGACAAGATGTTGGTTTTGATCATGCTGAGAGCTCTCCCATCTCAATTTTTCATATTTGTTATGACACTTAACATTACCAAATAAGTATTATCTTTTAAATAATTTGTCAATTTGCTTCAATAAGAGGAAGAAATTCAATCTATGCATGAAGAATTTGAGGATAAAGACCTGATCTCCAAGCAATAGGGTCTAAAATTCAAAAAGGGACCCTCGAAGTAGGTAAAACAACATCAATAATAATAGAAGACTAAGAAACCTAAGTGGTGGTGTTACATTTGCAAAACCCACATGCATAATACTAATCATTATAGGTATAATGCCTTGGCTCAAGGCCAATTCAATCATGTGGACTCTTCTAGTAAAGAAGATATATAGAAATATAAAATATGTCCTTGATAATGGATGTAGAATGGGTATGTAATAGTATAGAAGCAAGAGGAGAATGCATCTAATGATGAAGAAGTAGAATAATTAGCATATGGAGCCCATGATGAGCTTGTACTAGTCTCCCAAACCTTGACAACAATGAGAAAAGTTTGGTTGATAGTCTCTAGTGCCAACAAGCATGACTAGATATAAGGAACTCTTTGATTCACTGACAACTCACCCAATTAGAGATTAATTTTGAATTATTTATGATAAAGAGTATTTTTTAAAAGGAATTGGACATGTCACCATTCCTCTCAAGACAAGATGTATTCTCACAAAGGTACACTATGTCCCTGGTTTGACAACAAATCTCTTATTTGTCAATCAACTTTTGAATCACAAGATAAAAGTAAAGTTTCTATTCTAGCAAGGCATCAAATCCTATCCCATTTATCGAGATGGTCAAGTTCTTGTTAAATACTTCTTGAAGGATTAGTTATTCAACTTAGATGCAGTATCAAGAAATGAAGTCACACTTGATACCTCTATGGTAGAATCTACTGCACTTTAGCATTATCATTATGGGCATTAATCTATTGGTTCCATCTTCCAGCTTAGTTCTAAGGTAATGGTGCATGAAATTCCTTAGCTCTCCCATTTTTTGTCGATATGTCTTGGTTATCTTATGGGAAAATAACATCAAGTTCCATTTGAGCCAAGTTCCTCTCATGCCAAGGAATGACTTGCTATGGTGCTTACTGATCTGTGCAAACCCCTACCAGCATCCCTTTGAGGATTTAGGTACTTTTAGTTATTTTTTGAAGAGTTTTATTGCAAGACTTGGGTGTTCTTTCTCAAAAATAAGAGTGAATCCTTAAACATTTCAAGGGCTTCCATCATCATGTTGTTACATAATCCAAGAAGTGACTTCAAACCCTTCACTTAGATTGAGGGGGAAAATTCACATCAAAAGCATTTGTAGCATTTTTAAAGGAACATGACATCAAGAAGCACCTAAATACTCCCTATATGCCTTAGTAGAATGGAATAGCAAAATGACACAATCACTTATTCGTGGAGATGGCTCGATGCATGCTATCCACTACAAAATTGATGGTACAATTCTGGGTAAAAGTAGTACATATAGCTATCTATCTTCTTAATAAAGCACTAATAAATATAATGATAGATAATACACCATAAGAGGTATGGAGTGGTCATAAACCATATATTTCCCATATTAGAGTGTTTGGTTGTACTTCTTATATGCATGTCCTAGATAAAAATAGGAAGAAGATCAAACCAAAGAACCTCTAGTATATTTTACTGGGGTATATCACTACCTCTAAAACATACCATCTTATGGATCTTGAGATGAAGAATATTTATGAAAGTCATGATGTGGTCTATGAAGAATCATCATTTGACTCATTAGCATAGATGGAGACAGACTGGACCACCTCTCATGGACTTTTCCCATAGTTAGATGATGAGCAGGAAGAAGGTGAGCTGCAAGAAGGAGAATTGTTCATTAATCTTAGTAATCTATAAGGTATTTCTTCATCAAATTAGTAGCCACATAGATGTCCTAAATGGATATATTCAATAATTAAGGACTCAAACCTAAGCTCTCCTCAAGACACTTCATCAAGAGTTTGAACAAGAAGATAGGTGAGACATGAAGTCAATCTTGCACTCATGAGTTCAGTAGTCGACATCATTGAACCATAGATATTTCAAGAGGCCTTAATTCAACCTCAATGGAATAAATACATGGATGTTGAATATGATGCCCTCATAAAAAATGGGATGTGGGAACTTGTTTATCTACCTATAGGGAATAAATCCATTAGCAACAAATGGAATTTCAAAACAAAGTATAAATAAGATAGATCCATTGACAAACAAAAAGCATAACTTGTTGTAAATGATTATGCTTAGCAAGAAGGCATTGATTATGAGGAGACCTTTTAACCCAATATGAAGATCAAGACCATCAGAGTTGTTTGTGCACTGACAACATAATATAGATGGAAACTTCAGTAGATGGATGGCAAGAGTGATTTCCTAAATGGAGATCTAAAAGAAGAGGCATACATGACCCAACCAAAAGGTTTCATTAATAATAAACATCCACAAAAGGTATGCCATCTAGTTAAGTCACTTTATGGAGTTAAGCAAGATCCTTCAGCATGGTACATAAAGATATATAATCACCTATTGAAGCATGGTTTCGTTCATAGCCCCTTTGATTCCAATTTATATATCAAGAAGGTAGGTACAAATATTGTGATTCTTATCTTGTATGTGGATGATCTTGTGATCGTTGGTAGTTCAGATGATCTTTTTGATGTAGTAAAGAATGACTTGAAGAAATACTCTGATATAATTGATTTGGGCCTAATACATTATTGTCTTGGCTTGGATATATGGTAAAAATAGAATCACATTTTTATCTCTTAGATGAAAAATGCCAAGACACTCCTAGAAAAGTATAGAATATTCAATTGTAAACCTCTTTCAACATTAATAGAGAAAGGTTTAAAATGCTATCAATTCAAATATTCTCCTCAAGTGGATGCAACTCTCTACAAATGGCTCATTGGGAGTGTCATCTACTTGACCTACACTAGACCAGATATATGGTTTGATGTGAGCTATCTTTCTAGATTTATGTAGGAACTAAAGAAATGCCATTCGGTTACATCAAAACATATTTTGAGATATGTCTGAGGTACACTTGAGTATGGTCTAGAATACAAGAATAGTCCATTCTTCTTATAGGGATACACTGACTTAGACTATGTTGGATCTGTTGATGATAGGAAATCTACTTTAGGATACAATTTTCATCTTGGATCTTGACCCATTTCATGAATTAACAAAAAGTAATCAATAGTTTCTCTCTCATCCATAAAGGTAGAGTATCACACCACATGAGGAGATGTGTGTGAAGTAATATGGATACATTACATTCTATTTGATATGGAGATTCCTGAAGATTATCCACCCATTCTATTCTATGATAATCAAGGTGTTTTAAATATTATGAAGAATATAGTATTTCATGAATGAACCAAACACATTGAGGTTTAGTGTCATTACATCAACGAACAAGTATTGAACAACCACATTTAGCTCCAGTAGTACTTGATGAATTCATAGATAGTAGATATACTCGCCAAGTCTCTTGGCAAGGTGAAATTTGATCTATTTCGAGGGTATATTTGTAAAAAATATATATAATAAAGGGGGGAATGTTAGCGTAGCTTGAATGTTATTACATTTTTTAGTTATGCAATTTCTCCATAGGACACTTAATTGTGTGAAATATCTTGAACCATAAATTTAATCTATATGGTTACCAATTCAAAATAAAAACCTACTTATAGTATCATGGTGGAAAAATAAAAAACAACTCAACCATAAGTCTCAGCATGACAACCAATTAAAATATCTACTAGTGATAAAAAAGATTAGACCATAGTTTTAGTATGATAAGTGATTAAGATATCTTCCATAGATCATAGAGACCACACCATAGTTTTAGTATGATAGTTAATTAAGATATTTTTTAGAGATCATAGAGATTATCACACATTTTTAATACAATAGTTGATTAAGTTATTTTCTACATAATCTACACATCTAGATACCAGTAGTGCACCATAAGTAATGTCAATTACATATTCTAATTCTAAATCTACATAGCATGAGTAGTATGGTCATGTGTTCACCATATAATCAATATTCAGATAGTATATGCCACAGTTCCATGCTCTACCTCAGATATATGGTGATACTCATAAAATAACTATAACTAATAACCAAGATTCTTAATCCAATATACATATATATTTAAGTATCCATATACATATTAGAAACTAATTACCATTCCTTATCCAAACAAACACTTTTATATCTCAACACACCATCAAGAATATAATCCAACACTTAATCAAGTAAATAATATAAGAAATACAAGTGCTAAATAACACAATACCCATATAACAAAAATTCCATATAGATATAACTTGAATCAAGTTTTAGTAAAATAATTCAAAGTCAATCAATAATCAAAGCTTGGTCACTAATACTAGGCTCCTCACTCTCAGTATTAGACAAATACGCACTAGATTTAGATGCTCATGTATCCTCTCTAGATGTAGATTGAGACCTATGTCTCCATGATCTATCCCATAACATGATTACCTCAAAAAACATATTTACATTTTCTCAATATTAATAGATGTAGTCATCTGAAATCCTACTACCTATCCCACCTAGAACATTAGGTGTGAACATAGTTTGCCTCTATAGCTTAGCATGTGAATCATCCCTATTTATAGTTGATCAGCTATATTTAGTGATGGTAATGGTTGCTCAATCAAAATGGTAGGAGTGAACACCTATAACTCCTTTGGATCTATCCACTAGCCCACCATCTATGACATCATAACTCCTCAAGCACACCCATGGTGTGTATGGCACATCTTAAATGATACTAAATTTTCATATCACCTACTTATACATAAATATATCAGAATCATTGACCTAATGGTCATGCAATTAATAGTTTAACTAAATCCCATCCTTGGGCCATCCATGAAATTCCCTTTAGGGTTGCCAAATGATATCTATAGATGTCACTCGATATAATACCTAATGATAATGTATAGTGTTCTTTGATTTTATGAGATTTGTGCCAGTCAATCTCTCTACAAATACCTATGGGTATCCCTAATCTACACATAGAAACCCCTGAGATATGGCCATAACAAAGTACTCATAGGACCAACAATGTAAGAGAGCATAAGATCCAATACCTACACTACCCAACTCCTAAGTAAAATGATAAAAATACAAATATAAAAGGGATATCATGGTGTCACCCCATGAATATACATTCCCGTGCTCCTTTATATCCTGTATAATCCCATGCATCCTCTATGAAATGTATATGTGTTACCATCCACTACAATGAATGAAGCTAGTAACACTAAAATAAACATCGACAACTATAAAACATTATCTATAATGATCATTGATAATAAAACATCACTATAACTCCCTCACTGACGTGTCCTCATGGTTATACCTAAAAAATACCTAGAGGCCTAATCTATAGTTCTATCTCTGTTAACCTCCTATAAAATAGCCTACTGACAAGTAATAGGGACTCTCAATATCCTATAAAAATCCTCCAGAGTAATAGTGATCTCAAAAATGGTCAACAAAAATGTATAGGTATCATCATTGTATCACTCACATAATTAATTCATCATATAAGAATCATAGGGCATTGATGCAAGTGATGCCATAAAATTGAAACCAACCCTGCCAATCACTTCCCTCTCATGATTTATTAGCAATAGTCTGTATAAGCACCACATCATCTAGACATTAAGTAACTCCTTCATGCATACATAAACCTAAAAAACATAAAAAAAAATTAACATTATCATCTTCAAATGACATATAAGCATGCAAAATTGATAATTAGACATAAATCAAAATCAAAATCTGTAATTTGTGATCGATCAAACACTAGCAGTATAGCTAGGACACTAGTGTTGGATAGTAGTGTGGCCCTTATATGGTAGCACAATAGCATATAGTATTATCACCATCCTCATGACACTACCAAATATCTCCTAAAAATGACCCTAAACTACCTAAAATTTGCTAAAAATGATAATAATTTTTTTTTATAATAAATACTTTAAAAACAAAGAAAATAATAGTTTCCTTACGAGGGTAACATCCTCCCTAGTTTTGATGAATTATTCCACTTCTTTGTATCAATCCACATTCACTCCTCATATCTTCAACATATTTTTTAAGCTCATAGCAATAATTCAATCAATATAACACTCCTACTAAGATTCAATAGTTATGGGGATTGACTATGTGCAACATAAACCTATAAGATTCACACCTATGATAGATTAACCAAATGCCATATAAATATTATAAAAATGTAGGGTAGTTGGCATATTTTAAAGATCTAACCAGCTATGACCATATTATAGCTAAAAAATTTAATAGTTAACTAGATAATGATTTGGCTACCATAAAGGGTATGTAAATTAAGATAAGTGAGACATTTATTAGTAGGGTAACTGGCTTACTCCATAGTGGAGACTTGTAGAAGGATAAATTTGACACATAGACCAAGAGATAAATATTTTGACATAGGAATTAATTATTAAGATCCTACAAACAAGAGAGTATCCAATTAACATTACCATAGGTATGCATTAGTGCATTTATTCCATTATGAGATATTTCAAAAGTAAGGGTAGATCTTTTGTATTGTATAGAACCCACTTCAAATATTTGAATCACTTGAGAAATGGCATTAGAATGAATGTGATAAATTTTCTACTAAATATGTTAAGTAAAATTATTATAGAATATCAAAAGGTAAATATGAAACTACTTACACATCATCGCTTAATTCAACTAATTATCCAAGATTTCTTAGATATAAAAAGACCCAACCTAAGTTGGGAATAATTTTTGTAATTGCTTGCAAAAACAAAAAGTGAAGATTAAGAAAAGAGTAATGATGAAATATAGGAAGAAATGGAAAAGAAAGAGACGTTGAAGAGGAGTTTGTAGAAGAGGAAATATAATATATACCTCCATAAGTAGATATAGAGATGCCCCTTACACAAGAACCTACAACCACACAATAACCTAAAGCCACACCAAAAACTTTAGTCACACAAGAGTCTATAGTCACACAAGAACTTGTATTATAATCTTCAAGGTGCAAGTGAAAAATAAGGAGGAAGAGTAAACTGATCTTTCAATCATCTTCATCAAATGATTTAAAGGAGAAATTTCCTCTAAAAACCTAGAAATCGTAAGAAATCCAAAAAATGAAAAGTATGCAGAAGGAGATCCCATAGGTGGAGAGGAAAATTATAAAATAAAACAACATCCAAAACCCCTATTGTAATTCACATCAATGAAGGGTACTCTAATGAGGAGGATAAAGAAACTAATGTTCCATCATCCAATAGTGAATAACCTTGTGCCTCCTATGGTTCAAAATATATAGGTATGGATGACAAGGAGGAATCAATTGAGAAAGATAACATTCAACTAATGGAAAAGAATAGTTAGATGAAAACAAGAAGGAATAACATCCAACTAATAAATATATAGAACAATAGAATGGATGGAATGAGACAATATAGGTACCATTTAAAGATGCAATATAAGAAGATAATGTAGCATCTTTGTAGCAATAATTCCTAACTCTAGAACAAGAATTATAATAAATTTAGTTTTTGAGAAAGAAGTTGAAGGAGTAGGAAATCCATTGACTAGATACATTAGTAATACTAGCATCAAAGTTATAGGACCTAATTTCCACATCTGAGTCCCAACCTACAACACCTGAATAGTCAGCACTAGTGGTTCATGCCCAACCTACATCCAAAGCATTTGCCTCATATCCATTCAAAATAAAAGGTATAACACACCATTCACTTTTTACACTAGAATGAGTTAATCTATAGAGGAATTGGTTTAACATTTTGAATGATTGAATAAATAAAATACTACATTAAATAATAAATCTCAATTTGATTATGAACAAATTATGAATTTTAAAGATAAGATAGAGGAAATGGCCAAGATAACAAAGCAACTTATCAACAATCAACCTCATGTTAGGTTATACTCCATATATCCAGAAGAATAATGACTAAAATTAATGTTCATGAGGATATATTTTTATCTTCCATGTCAAGTATTAGACACTAAATATTTATTTAATATGTAAAATAATATCCCAATAGAGGAACAATCCAATTATGTAAATTTTATATCGACGACTATCTTGTGCCTCATGACTTGGATTGGAACCCTAAATTGTATATAGTGGATGTATTATTAAAATTATTTTCCTCATAAATGGCTAATGAGTTTAAAAATGGACAAGAAATGACATATTCAATAAAACATCATTTTAGAAAACATCATTTAGGAATGGGTTATTCTGATGAATAGAATAGAAGTCTCTTCTTATTTTGTAGAACAATAACTGGAAGATCAAAAAAATTACTTTAGGTTAAGATATTTTATAGGAGTAGACACAAGTAGAGCTTGAATATCCAAGTGGGGAGAACTCACCATAGAGTTAAATAAAAGGGAGCCATACTCACCTTTTTATCTGAGAATAAATTTTGATAGGGTCAATACATATATCAATATTTTTAGAATGAAAGGGCTAAATATGTTATTTATCATGTTCTAAACTACCCCATTTTGATATCTTATACCAAGTTGGGAGGGCAAGCAACCATTAGATTAGAAAAAGGAATATAGGATATGGAAATGATATGAAGAGAAATAGAGCTCCTATGATGAAAGGTCTAGGGGTTCTTTAGAACCATTATACTTCATATTTGCATGTGCAATTGATATGTTAAGGATGGTTTCTCAAGGACAAGCAAAATCTTAATTAGGGGACTGTGATGAGCCTTATAAATGACATTTTTTAAGCATCTATTACCTACCTTTATCCTCTCCTTATCTAACCATTTTGGGACTATATCTTGTCTATTCTTACTTGAAATAAACATAATATATGATAGATATATATTAATTTATTTCATAGATAAATGAGATTTTTCATTATGATTTAATTAGATATAATTATTATTTTTATATGATTTATTACTTATAATATTTGTTTCAGAAAATTCAAAGAAAAAAAGATATTTCATTAGTAACTCAGGTCAATGCATCCTATATCCACATGATGTAACTTATGATAACAACATTGTGAGGACTATGCAACTGCCAATTTAATCTGCCACAACTATTAACAATCTTTAGGAAACTCATAGTCACTAGAAGATGGAGAAAGTTAAACTCAACTAGGTTATCCACCATATACCAAACTCTTGGATATTATTAAAACAAGATTTAGATTCATGAACATATTATGTTAGGGTATAGATAAAAAAACTTTTGTTATGAATGACCTTTACATATTTTATGTGTTACATTAGGCAGAGTTTAACCACAAGAACCAATTTATGTTTCCTATAGATCAACATTCCCACTATAGCTAAATTTTTTATATTTAGAGTTATATAATTAATGTAAAACTACCAAATATATTATGAATATAACATAACTTAGATGTGTAATTAATTTGGAATGTATTTTGAGATTAAAAGTGTGTAAGCATCGCAAGCAAGCTAATTGAGATATTTTAATACGCTAGAGCAATCTTAAATGACTAAAATAATACACAACATAACCCTTTAAATGGATTATTAAGTTATCTTGGACCACTCTATTATTTCAACTTAATCACTCCATAACTCTAAGAGAAACTCAATACAATAGTACCCAATCTTATGTTATCAAATTTTACTTTGTACTAGCTCTGCTATAGTGCTCTATCTAGGATTGGTTTGTTCTTGGAATGGATGTTTCCCTCAGATTTCCACTTAACAAACCTATTTAATGACATATTAACTTATTATATATTTTATAATATGATGATAAAATAATTATTTTATTGGTTTCCCATAAAAGTAATCTCAATAACTTTTACATTGTCAGTTTATACAGAACCACTCTACCTTTAATAGGTTCAAATTTAAACCACTTGAACCAATGATTTGAATTACCTTAAAAAACCATTTTTTATTGATCAATTATCCTGTATACACCTTTTTACAATATTTCCAACCCAAGAACGAGACTAAACATCAATTCTCTTCTCATATTCTATGTTTTTTCATTAAAACCCTTTAGGAAACCAATAAATAATAAGAATTTACACATTATATAGGGATTATGTTCATATTATAACACTTTAAAAACCTTATAAACATCTTATAAGTCCTTATTTCATATTTTTAAGAATTTACATTGGTTAAAAATGTAGTTGTGATTCAATTTGTGCATTAAACCATGTTTTAGGGTTTTACAGGAAATACCAAGCCCAAGAGATCTTTATGGATTGTTCGTAAAGATAAGAAACCTTATATATTTTGTAACACATATTTTATGGTATTAATAACACTCCCCATCCTTCCCAAAACTTAAAATGAACTCATGTAATGTTTATTACATATTTTAAGTGCCTACAAATGATTGTGAATACACAAAACATGGTTGCTTGAAGGTTTCAACTACTTAGACCTTGAAACAAGTGAAAACTCACCTTAAACTAAATTGATTACTTTATATTTAGGAAAGTACATGATGAATAAAAAAAATTTACCAACATATCCATTTTGATTTTAAGAAAATTAAGTTTCCTCATACACAGGACCCTATTACCATGACATATTATCAATAGAACTTTGTTTCTTGTCTTAGAATTGAAGATTCATCTTATAGTCATTAGAAAAATATGTAAACAATACCAAAACATGTGAACCAGTACTTTTCATCAATAAAACATGTATTTAATACCAACCAAGGATTTCTTTATTGATCTTTCACACAGTCATTTTTATAGAGTGCATGCTTAAAGGCCTTCTTCACTCCTCTAATACCTTAACAAGTCAACATGACCATGAAAAATTAGTGTGGAACTTGCAAAATTATAATATTTTCACATATTTACAATAAATACATTAAAAATTCAAATTTTTATTTTGGTGGGAAGATATGCCAAAGCATCTAAATAACCTATAAATTGACTTCTAAGGCCTTTATCAAGGCATTTACTAATTTATTTGACTACCTAAGTCTTTAATAACTCTTTAAAACCACCATTTTATCATACATTGAGTGATTCTCTTGCAAAATATACATTTCAACAACATTTAATAAATTACAAGGTATATTTTTAATGCCCAACAAAATTTTAAAGCATACAATAATATGAACATGTAATATAATATCTAATAAATAATAACAAAATCTAAAAGCTGAAATCAATGACAATATTTAAAATTTTGAACAATATGTGTATATTATATATCCATAAAATCCATATAAAGGTGTATAAAATGTGAACAAATTTGATACAATATCTTGGTTCAATGCTATATAGGCATATAATACTGGAAAAAACTATACATCAAGCTCTATAAGCAAACAAAAAACTATCATAAGACATGATCCTAATCATCAAAATTCATCACTCTCTTTACTTTGATTAAATGAATGTCTCCCTAGGACACCTTGCACAAAATTAGAGGTGTCAGATCTAGATGAATACGATTCCTCCTCTCAAAACTCACCTACAACTCAAATTGTTCATATGAAAATATTATCAAAAACATTACATGTACTAGAACAAAATACTTTAAAAAATAATCAGTATTTAAAATGATTTAAAAATGATTGACATGGTCACTTACTGAAAGTTGGTGGCCATGGTCAATTTGAGAATGACACTTGATAGGGTTAATAATAGGTTCATGCTGATGAATTGAAGTGTGAAACACATCACCAATAGGATTCAGTGACGTGCTCATGATAATGAAAGGGTTGGGTCCTTGATGTGTGTGTGTGTGTGTGTGTGCGCGCGCGTGAGTGCATGTGTGCATGCATGCATGCGTGCGTGCGTGTGTGTGTTTATGTGCAAAATAAAATTTCAATTTTAGCTTATCAACATGGTATAGTTAACAATTTAAATTGCAAATTTTATATTATATTTCAATGATTTAGTTAGTTGACTTAATTTTTTATATTTTGTGTGTGTGTGTGTATATAAAATAAAAATTCAATTTTAACATATCAACATTGTATTGTTGAGAAATTAATTTGTTAATTTTGTATTATATTTCAATGATTTAAGTAGTTAACTTAATTTTTTTATAAACTAAAATGATTTTTTTTTTGCAAACACACACACACACACACACACACACACACACACACACACACACACACACACACACACACACACACACACACACACACACACACACACACACACTTGTGTGTGTGTGTGCGTGTGTGTGTGTGTGTGCGCGCGCGCGTGAAAAATAGAAATATATTTTTTGCTTATAGGCATTTAATTTAACTAAATAAATCATTGAAATTTAATAGAAAATTTATAATTAAATTTTCAACTATACCATGTCATGCCTAGTAATCATTTCAATAGGAGTATAAGCAATCATCAAAGGATTTTATTAGATAATTATTTTTTACATCAACTATTTGCACAAGTACAGAGGACAATTACAAAACACATCCATTTTTACACTTAAACATTACAATAACACTCATGTGCCTCAATGAGTTGCTATGTATATGAAATCACTGTAGCAACACCTACATATTATCCCTCCTAAATAGATGGTTCATTGTCTATCATCATCATCAACTGAATAAACAAAATATCATTTTTAGTCACTTCATCACACACACACACACACACACACACACACACACACACACACACACACACACACACACACACACACACACACACACATGTGTGAATAAGACTAGGGTTGTAGAAACCATAGAGGCCTAATTGAATAAAAATTGATCATAGTTAGTAGATATAAGTAGGCTATTTACATCAATAACATTAATTAATCCTTAAAAATCAACTCTATATAGGCATATACAGGTGTAGTAAAAGAAACATACGTGCTCATGTGGCATCCAACATCCTATTAAACCTAAAAAAATCATTTATATTATTGATATTTCTATATGAAAAATAATTAAATACACTTAAAACTATAAAAATATTTTAAATTTAACAAGTCTAACATTTTTTCAATAAGTAAAATATTAAAGGTACCTAGGAAGTTGCATCAAAGGTGTCCAAATCAAATACAAATGGCTAAAACATAGTGAGGTCAATATCATTTAGGCACATGTAAATATCAACATGAGTGAGTTGCATAATTTCTTCATCCTCCTTAGGTTCAGGCATAAAGCACAACATGATA
Source organism: Torreya grandis (assembly GCA_037957365.1). Taxonomy (NCBI): domain Eukaryota; kingdom Viridiplantae; phylum Streptophyta; class Pinopsida; order Cupressales; family Taxaceae; genus Torreya; species Torreya grandis. The sequence continues at coordinate 2,671,817 of JARHVA010001275.1, read as the reverse complement.
TGTAATAGGTATCTGATTGGGTATAAATGCTAGATGAAGCCTCACCATGTCCACCCTTGTAAGTCAAAGTATGATAAATCTGGATCATATGTTGAATGAGGGTTTTAGTAAGTGCCTTAAGCACATACAAAGTATCAATATTTATAGTTTCCTTGAATGCATATGGTAGGGCCTCAAGAGGATGTGGTTTGATAATATAAACTATCTTAAGTTGATTAGGGGCATGATGTGCACCTGGCCTATACTACACAGAGCCCTTTCTTCTACCAAATAACTTTGAGAAATCAAATAGTTTGGAACTTTATTCAACACAATATCACAATACAATTTTCTCAAAAAATACATTAGGACCTCATTATTATTGTAAGGTAGGTGATCAAATTCCATCCACCATTAGTCCTAAAATTTTTGTTTGGTCAAATCATGCATGCATCAATGGACTAGACTATGTTTGGTTTTTGCATCTATAGTTCACGTTTATTTCCCATCAATTAATAGGGAATAATTTTGGGCCTTGTTTATATTTTTATCTTTCACAGTGGTTGGATATAATTTATTGGAATAGTATGCCTACATCTATTTCTATAGTTGCACCACCTGTAAATTTGACCCATTAATGATTTAATTTCACCTACTAATGTCTGTAATGTGTTTCATAGAGAAAGTTGATGGGGTTGTTTACATATGTATCCCTCAATTTACTAATAGATTCTCAATTTCCAAATTATTTTAAATGATGTGGAATGTTAAATCCTATTGACTACCATGGGGGAGATTTATGAACTAAAGGAGGGATAAGAGGGTTTTGCAGGGGAAGAGGGATAGGAGGGTTTTATGGCTAAGAAGGGATAGGAGTGTTTCTTGGGTTAGGAGGGATATGAGGGTCATGTTATTCTTTGGTGTCACTTGCCTCTACATGTGTTAATCTTAATTAAAAAAATTCAATAAAAATACCTTAGAATTAACTAGCTTTGTTTCTAAATACTCTAAAATGCATTTACATTACTCTCTTTCAGCATGACATTATCAAATTTAGGTTTCCTTAGTCTCACTCAAGTGTAAATTTAATTTTTTATCATTTTCTCGTAGTTTACATCTATGCCAAATGAATGGCATTGATGATCTTTATTCAGATTTAAAAAAATAAGCACATACATATATAGTTCTAGATCAGTAATGTCAATCCTATGTTAGAGATTCACATACATTATTTTTTATAATATTATACATGGGTCTTAAGAACATCATACATAGAACTTATTTCATGAAATTGTGTCTACTTTTTATCCCTCGTCTCTGTGCACATACCCCTATCAAGTTAATAATATAAGAATCATGGAAACCCATTGATTGTATTGTTCACTAATTGAAGAAATTAATTTTTTGGGTAGAGTTATATTTTTGTGTGAATAATGTTTAGCTATGATAAGTAAGATGTATAGATGTTTGGTGTTTGATGATACAACCTATTGGTTTGATATCACTCAAGTTATTTTTTTAGTTTTATAAATATAGTAAATATAATAATTTAGGGAGATAATTATTTAGTATCCTCATATTAGTTGGAATTTTAAATTTTTCATTAGTAGCCTTATATACAATTTTTTAATGTAATGTATGGTAAAAAGGCACATTTTTAGTTTTTTATTTGCTTTCACTCTCTAAGGATAACCATGTCAAAGTACAGAGCTTATTATGTTCCAACTTATTTTCATTAATATTACATGATTATATGACTCTTTAAGATGCTTATGTTTGCTAAATGTTTTCCATTTTTGCATAAGATATGGACAACATATATGTCTTGAATATATCTCATTCATATGAACCATCACTTCATATAAGTATCTACTATTTTCCATATTAGTATAGTGTGTATAATTCCTTATATATTTCCTCTATGTATAGTAGCCTTTACATTATGATAATGGTATATTATTATCCATCTTGATACATAAAAGAGATGAACCAATGAAATAATTCTTTATTGCATTAATGCGTTGGTATTAGATGTTAGCCCTATCATGAGTGCTAGAAGTTAATTAATTTGGTGGGCGCTTTAGACACATCAACCATAAATGTGAACACACTGGATCTTTAATTCACTCCATCTTGAGGATTCTCTTATGTATAATACCCTTTACATTATGTATAATGGTCTATGAAGATGATCTTGAGGATGCATATTTGTATAATACCTTTTACATTATGTATAATGACTTATAGACAATATTTTATGTATAATACACTTTAAATTATATATAATGATCTACTATTATCAATCTTGCCACATAAAGGTAAGGAACCAATGAACCATTAGTCTGCATAATGGTATGTTGTTTTCCATTTTATTATAGTTTGTATAATGGTATGTTGTTGTCCATATTATTACAGTCTATATAATACCCTAAATCTTGCTTGACTATATAATACCCTTTACATTATGTACATTTAATATAATGGTCTATTGTTGTCCATCTTTATAAATAAAGGAGATGAACTAATGAACCATTAGTATGTCAGATGTATGTTGTTTTCCATATTATTATAGTTTGTATATACCCTTTACATTATGTACATTATATATAATGTTCTAGTATATAATACCGTTTGATTGTAATTTTATGATAATGGGATATGTCTATTGGTTCATTTGTTATTCCCTTTATGTATTAGGATTGATTATTTTAGATTTTATGTGAAGGGTAGTACCCCCAATGCTTAAGATAATACTTAGTATTGATAATGAAAAATAATAAAACATTATACATATTGATGGTTTATTGGTTCCATTACTTCATGTAGGAAGATGGAAAATAATGAGAATAGACCAAGAGTAGACCATTATAAAAATTTATGGCTCATTGGTTTCATTCCTTGACATAGAAAGATTGACAACAATGTGAAAAGACCAAAGTTCTAAATTCTAAACATTCAAATTCCTTTATGGTATAAATATAGAATACAAAGGTATAGAGTTCAAATTCCTTTATATGAAACAAATCCAAGAATGATATACAAAATGTAAAGGATGTTATACAAACAATCAAGATTTAGGGCGTTATAAAGACTATAATAAAGGGTATTATAAAAGTAATGAATGATTTTATTTTGTGTGTGTGTGTGTGTGTGTGTGTGTGTGTGTGCACGCACGCGCACATGCGCGTGCACATGCATGTGCATGCTTGATCTATGTATAGCATCAAAAAAATGTATAGGCTATGAGTTTCTCCTTACATCCAAGAAAGTGGATAAATGTCATTGCAACTTTGATGGTGTGTATGTATAAACTTATAGTGCGACTATATACCAATATGAATTGATTAAATGATAAAATATGGACAATATATTATCAAGGGAATAAATGGGGTCATTATCTTGATCATTTTCTTATTGTTTTATAGATAAATATGGGGTTATTTAAGGCCCCCAACCAGATAAAAGTTTATAGGAAATAGCCAAAAAAAATGCATGAACCAAAGACCAACAGAGTTTGCATCGAGGTAAGATAAAATAGAATAAGAAAGACCCCAAAGAAAACTTAGGGATTACAAAAACCAACATGAGATTAAAAAACACCTGTTTACCAACATATAGTTGACAGAGCTTGACATAAAAAACTAGGAACAATAGAAAGAAGTGCAATTATAAATTAACATAGGATTGTGTCTCATCACCCATATATTTAATGAAGATGAGTTCCATAGCAATGTATTAATTTGTGGTGACTTATCTAAAAACCTTGCACTTGTATTTATTTGGTGAATCTTTCAAAACTACTTCAGGAATTATTGTGTTGGTGTTGATAGATTTATCTTAAGAAACCTTTGATTTTGGAGAATTTTTGAACCAATGGGGGGATACTACCACAACATGTTCCACCATTTTTGAAAGCTTCTTAACTAATTCCACTCTCACTTTATTTTGATGGCTATCTTGCTACTGCATTATCTCAGTAATCAAACTTTTTAATTGTGGCATGGTTGGTAAAGTTATAAATTATCCTTCCAAGGGGTTATAAGAGCTTAACTTTTACTTCAGATCATCCACAAAGCCCACAAGGAGCATAAATCACATCTACACGGTACAATAATTAGAGACTAGAACCAGGCTTAAGCCATTTGAGCCAATGGAAGGCAAACTAGGTAGGGGGCCAAATCAAGATTTACAATATTTTGAACTAGTCCAATGTGATTATATTGTTTGACATAGAAAAAAACCATATTGGCAACAACCTCAATGTTAAAAACTAGGGCCATGAGATTTGATGTGAATACAAGCACCACCTTAGAATTTACATGATAATGAAATCCTTTCTCCATATATTCCATCCCTAAAACTAGATAGATAATCTCAATAAATTCCTCTAACAACACCCAAAATATGTTTTTAAGATGTGCCTAAGAAATTGTTCCCTTGAATGCCATTTCATGAAAATATCTCCCTCTATAAATAGAAGGGGTGGTGAGACTGATTTCAACTCCATGTTCTATTCCAAGACCAATAGTACCCACTAATGACATGCAACAAACCAGGGAAACTACTAAGTGGAAATCCAAAGAAATAATAGTAGTCAACATTCAGTTTGCATTGAAAATTCTAGAGCAAAGGAATTTATGTTGATCATTAACCAAATTGGAAACCTCTTGATACACTCATGTCATGAACAACTTGACAATCAAATCAATAAAATCATCTTCCTTCGTATTTATGATAACATCAACTTTATGACAGTAATAATGAAGGAATATTATGATAGTAAAATTGGAAAAATATTTAATCTACCCTCTAAATCACTGTTAAGAAATGTCATAGCTCTTCCAAAAAGACAAAATGATAAAACCTTAAATTTTTGGTACAAGCATTTTTATAACCAAAATGCCCAAACCAATGGTGAATAGTATCCATAGCCATGGACTATGGAATGCCTCATTGCAGTAAACATAGGTTTCAATCCACTTGATGACTACCATCACATTGAAGACCAAGCTGGTTATCCCATTGCATGTGGATACTTTTTACGAAGGTGTGAATACCTTACCCCCTTTTTGGATTAGAACTAATGACCTCCATTTTAGGAGCACTTGTTCTTCACCATTAGGCCAACCTTGGTCCATAATCATTTTATTATTCTTATTCCACTTTATAATAATGCATTTTCATGGGGGCATGCACACATAACCTTTGAATATGAATGTAAAATCTAATTGGAATATTAGGGTTCATCAAGACCCATTACATTTAATTAAGATCCATTCACACATGAAACTTGTAGATGGTAATGAAGTTGTGAAGTTGAACACCACTTTAATCTTACTTATGCTATTAAATAATTTGAATCATTTGAGAATTATGACCCCAATTCTATTCATTAATTTTGAAAACTTAGATATGATTGAACTCTATGTCAATGTTGTTTGTTCTTTCATAAGGCTTATCTAGGATTTCAACCTGAGAACTTGGTAGGCTTGACAATGCTTATTACTATTAAATTAGGTTGTGTTATGTTGACTCTATTTTTTACTGCTTGAAGGAATCTATGTCTCACATCAAATCAAGTAAACTACTTAAGCATGCAAAGTAAAAGAAATCATTAAATTTTAACACTCAATATTACATAATGAAATCAACATTGACCACAACTAGGTTAAGTTACAATTAGTTCAATTCCATCTTCACTATTATTGATTTTGCAAGGGTAATAAGGCATGAGATCCTACATATGTCTATATGGAACATCTTGAATGGCATGAGAGAAACTTGTCTAACTTTAAAAATTTTATGATCAGGAAGAAGAATATGTTAAATTTTAATTATATTGACCAACTGGGGGTCAACATATAGTGTGTTGGTCAATGATAGATGTATCAACTAGTTACACATAGAAAGAAAACCTTATCTTGTAAATAAATTAAAGACTTATATTATAAATAATATATGCTATATAAGTCTTTATTTAATATTTTTTATATTTTAAATAAAGAAGGTAGATAAAGTGTCAGTAGATGGAGTAACTAAAATGGATGTAGATGGAAACTACAAGCATTTCCATCCATGCTAAACTTTTAAATTGGTTACATTCAACACTCATAAATTATTTGGGTTGGATCAATTATTATATCCTCTTTTATGATTATAAACAAATAGTATTTTTAGAATGGGATATCATGCTAGTAGTTGACCTATAAATCCCTTCAGGTTACTTTATTTACCAATGCTCTATCCATTTTGTTAGCCTATTGAAAACCTTATCTTATATGAAGGAGCATGAGATATGACAATGATAATTTAATATTTCATTTATCATCAGTTCATCACTTGCATTAGTCTATTATTCCTCCATCTATATGCCCCAATTACTACAACCTCTATTATGAGATTCTATTGAATGTACTAGCTTGTACCTCATGGATCACTTTAACTAGCCTATGCATTCAAAGATCCAGATGTCATGTTTACAAGAACCACCAAATAAGTCAACATACAACATTCACAACTGGGATAATGTTGATTAACAACATATTCAAGCAAAGACAAATGATTAAGGAAAATAAGAATACTTAAGGTTAATAAAAATGATTAATTATGGTTCAATATTCCATTTATAATCAGTGTGTCACATTAGCCTATTAACCCTCCATTAATGGTACCCATTTATTAAATCCTTGATTTTTATCTCATGTTTATTGTACTAGACAGTTATGCTTATAATCTATGATATAACATGTGGGCCCATCATCAGATAGTTGAAAGACAAACATAATAGATGAAGGGGAGGGTAGATGGAGTATCTAACATGCACATGAAGGTCGAATGTTAGTGTGAATTCCACAACCTTGTTTGGTAATTTGAGGGTAGATGAAGTATCCATTAGTAATGCGAAGGTCAATTTTTAGCATGAATTCTATGTTCTTGATGATACTATTAGGGTAGATGGAGTATTTAATAGACACATGGAGGTCAACTGTAAACATGACCTCAATGTACTTACTATATACTCTAAGGGTAGACAGAGTATACAATAGGAACATGGTGGTCAACTATTAGTGTGACTTCCACATACCTATTGGATTCTCCATTTAGGGTCCTTCCATTTCATCCATTTTTTTGGACCATTACCCCTCTAATAATGGGCCCCAATTTTTACATACTTGATTTTGAGCATAACTAATAGGTAGGTTTATCTTGACATCAGATTTAAGGTAAAAAATTTAGAGGTTAATACAAATAACAGAGGTTAAGTGAAATTCTATGGATTAAGACAAAGTATAATTTAAAATTAAATGTTTATATGTGTTGAATATTAACTTGTTACTTATGTGCATTTCCCATGTTTCATTTCTTATTTTCCATTACACTAGTAGATATGTTTAATGTGATCTTAAAATAGAGGATGTAATAATTGGGACACATTGTTAGAGGGATAACGAGTTAATGAAAGGGTCATAATGATGATAAAAAAATGTATAGCTTGATCAACATCTGTTAACATGTCATTAAGGCAAACAATAATTATTAAGGCAAATGATGATAATTAAGCCAAATGTTAAGGGTAAAATCAAATTAGATGTTATCCTCAGACTATCATTCCCCATTCATTCATTCTATAATTCCTCATCCCTATATCAATGGGAAACACTTATTTTATCCTTAATTGTGAGTTCAAACTACATTAGTAGATGGTTAAGCTTAGAATTAAGGATGTAAGAAGTGGGTCCCATCATCAGAGGGCTAGCATGATAATGCAATAGACAAAGTGGAGGTTAGACAGAGTATTTAGTAGGCATGTATAGGTCAACTATTAATGTGACCTCCACATGCCTCATGTATACTTTGAGGGTAGAGAGATTATCTAATAGGTACATGGAGGTCAACTATTAGCGTGACCTCTACATGTATGTTGGATACTCCAAGGATAGAGGAAGTAACTAATAGTCATGTGTAGGTCAATGTTCAATGTGGCCTCCACATGCATGATGGATACTTTGTCTAACATCTAGTTTGTCTACCCTCTACTTATTATATACTATATTATTATTTCATGCTAAACTACCAAATGGTTAAGCTTAGAATCGATTGTGTAAGAAGTGAGGCCCGTCATCATAGGGATAAAACATCAGTGTAATAAATGGAAGGGAGGCTATATGGAATATATAACATGTATATATAGTTCAATTATGAATATTACCTCCATGTGCTTGATGTATACTCTTAGGGTCAATTTGCTCCATCCATTTAATTGCCCTATTATCCCTTTGATGATGATCCCCACTTCTTACATCCTTAATTACTTACGTGCCTTTCCCCTATTCCATTTATCCTTTTACAATATCATATTCCTTGTTGAGTTTTGCATGAGCTCATGTGCCATTACCCAATTCCATAAGTGAGTACCACACTCGTAGGAGCCTCCTAGATGAGGCATTTACTATATTGGTTGGTTACCTACAATGAATTGGATCATTTACATTATTGAATCTCAAACCCCTCTTAGCATAATATTGGTTTAGCATATAATAAGGGAACAAGCTTTACATTTATGAATGATAAACCAATGAAATGCATATCATGTTTTTAAAAGTATTATGTTCACTATGTACAACATTTCATTTTTAAAACTTGTATTATGTTGTATTTAATATTTAATATTTTATAATCTATAGTATTGTATTTTTTCACTAAAATTTATAAACAATCTTAATTTAAATAGTTTATTTTTAATTTTATGACAAAATATATTATGCCACGTTATGATTTCATGTCTTGGGATCATTTAATGTAAGCTATAATGGCATACACAATGGTGGTGGAGGTAATAGTGTTAAATTTCATTTTACCATCATAAAATATTTTTAACCCTATTTTTGGTAATATATTTGACCATCATAAAGGATATTTTCATTTTTATTGGAGACAATGATTGAAAGAGTTTGATATCTTGATTATTTACCTCCTAGTTCTCTAGGTTGTGCAAGGAAGAGTAAATAGTGTTCTTAATTAGTAGATACAAATGTCCTTAGTCCATATACATTGCCTCTAGGATGTATTTTAATGCCTTGATTCTCTAGGAATGGTAGAAGAAACAAATAAGAACACTATATCTCCAAGTAACTATGTTTTATTTTACCAGATATTGTAATTAATAAATCATGATATAAAATGTTCACACAATTGGGTTTGAAATTATTCAATAAATAAATTTGGCATATAATGCATGATATTTAATCTAAGACAATGCATGTCAAAAACACACTACATTTTATCCCTTCCATAAAAAAGCAATGTATATAAATAAATTTTTGTTTTGTTTGCTTCTCTCTATATGAGTGTATGCCTTTGTTATTCTTATAACTATCTTATCACTAGTATGTGGTTCTCTAATATATTATCTATGAAATATTATGTATGTTATCTTATCAGTCAATTCCATGACTATTACTGAACCAAAACATGGTTTTGATTATTTTGATAGCCTTCACTTACTAGACGCTGAATTGTCTCCAAAAAAGGTGCTTAACTGAACTAAATGAGGAACAAAAAAGTTTCATAGATTTCAAAAATCATCTAGTGACATAGATATGCCAAAATAAATAATTAAATACATATTATTTGAATTAAATGACAATGATTTGGTAATATGAAAACATTATTTGGTTTTAGGTTGCTTTGTTTAATTATTTAAGTGATTATAAGTTGTATATAACATTAACAATTTATCGATTCTGATTTGAAATTGGATGTACACAACCCTTGGCGGTTCACAACAAATAACATATGTTAATGTTTATGAACCTAGACCCCAGTCCCGCCAAGTTGAAAATGTTTGTACTATGAATTTTTGGTACTCAGATTTTAACCATTATGTTCTTATGATCAATCATGATTTCAAATTTTGAATGGTTCATATTTATTCTTATCATTTTAATTAGAATATGGAGGATGAAGACCATCTCAAACCTAGGATAAAATTCACTAAGTTCCTCTAATAACATTAGTGAAAACAGAACAAACAAGGAAGGTGGTAAGTTTTTGTTAATTTACTATATTAAAATGGTAATATTATTCTATTGAATAATAACTTCAAGTTGTAACTATTGCAAAAAAAAAATTAGTGTAATAATAGGAGGGATAACAGATGCATTTATCACATTCGTAAGAAGATCAAAATAATATAATTAATGAAACCATGATCTATAACATCTTTTCATGCACATATACATATTCCTCCCATAGAAAAGGTAACATGGGAGAAGGTAATATGTGAGGTTTACAAGTTTATGAAATTAGTATGAAATTTGATTGTGATTTTCACTTTTTTCTTTTGGTTACAAAGGAACCAATTATTTCCTTCGAGGAAGAAACAAATCTTTTGTTTCATTAGAGGACAAAGATGATCTAGTTTACAAAGTTGGAAATGATTCGAGTGATACGAGGGTAATTATTTCAAATTATTCCATTTTAAATTTTCACGTATATGTTAATATATAGATATTTGATATTTATAACTATTGAACTTCCTTTTAGGAAAAAAATGGTAGTGAGGATATATACACACCCATTTGGTTTGAGGATGAAGACTTTATAAATTGTGAGTTTCCAAATGATGCATTAGAAACCTCTGTGTTTTCAAGAACATAGTCAGAAGGAGAAGCTAATATGTTGGGATATATTTTCCTTACAAATGAGTTACACAAACTGACATGAAAAATATAATTAATTAGGCACAAACAATAATGTGAAGGAGATATGACAAGAGTTGAAGGAGAAGGTATATATGTTTATACCTAGTTTTTAATTATGACTACTCTTGAATCAAATTTATGTGGTTTTTATTTTTTATTTATGATATTAATTTAATCATTATTTAATTAATAGCAATACAAGTATGGGTCGACATAAATATGGAGCAAAAGAGGACGGTAAATGTTTGAATATTTTTTTTATGTTGGATGGCATATTTAGTTTGTGGACATTGAGTATGTTTTTATGATACATTATTTCAAATGTTATGACATATTGTATTGCCATAAATTCATATACAATAGACTTATATGATCATAATATGATACATAAGAGGGTGTAAATATGTTCTTCAATCATATTATGAATGGACTTGTTCAACATAATGAGACTTTTCACATTAGGGAAATGTATGTAGATATTAATCTTCAGTACATAAAATTTTAGTATTTCCTTGTTAAGGGGATTTTGTTTAATGTATTTTATGTTATTATCTTTTGTTTTTATGTGCCTTTATTCTTAATCAAATTGATAAGGTTTATGATTTTTCATAAATAGAGGTTGTCTATGTCAAATTTTATGTGAATCTGGTTGCATTTATGTAATCTACACATAAACAAGATGGGTTGATTACATTGTTTAATCTATTACTTCTAAAATTAATTTAAGAGTGGGTTTTAAATAATGAATTTTATTGACTATTAAGTTGAAGGGTACAAAAATTGGACTTATGAATGCCCCCTTCCTATCCATGCCAAGACACATATGGATCATACATGTGTAAATAATATTTGGATTGGGGGTGATATTTTAGCTAGTTTAACTTAGCATTTACACCATATTTATGATTCATTTGATATCATAATATGTATTAATGAACAAGATTTAGAATATAAATTTATAGTTGAAAAGGTGTTTAGAAGTTATATGAATTTATAGTATAAGAAGAATGATTCAGGGTTTCTAGTAATGTCTCCAAAGTATTTCTAAAATTTGCTACAGTGAGTTGATACATCATACTGACTTCATATTAAACTTTAGCATAATGAATTATACCTGAGTCTAACATATACATATCAATAAATGATTCTAAGTTGGAATTATCTTATAATTATGTAATTTTTATTAGAATTAAAAATTTAGGTGGATGATTTACAATGTCATGGTATTTTCTTGGCCTACTTTGTTATATTCAATGTATTAAGGATTGATTCAACAAGTATGGTGTGTTTTTATAGGCCTTCAAATGAAATAATTATTATATTTTAATGTAATTAACATTGCAACAAGTTTTCCATAAAATCACATGCAATCGAGAGAACTGATCAAACTTAAGAAAGGATCATTCCTTTTACATTTAAATGATGGGGTAACATTTTTATTCATAGGATTTAAAAGGTATATCAGTTTTGAAAGTTCCACATCCAATTACAGTCATCACTACTCCTATCTTGTGCCCAAAATGTGATATTTGATGACTATTTCAGATGCAATATTTCATTTTGGCATTTTATCAAACACGTGCCATTTCAAAATTTTGGTTTTTGATTTTTTTTTCAAATAGTTTCCATGTCTTCTAGTGTTTTGAAGGAACACCTCAATGAGATAAGCTCTTATTAATTATATTTACTACTAGAGATACATAATGTAATAGTTAAATGGTCCATGAAAACCTTTCATTATTGTCCTTATATGTATCCATCATGTTTTTTTAATATTATATAAGGATATAATAAATAGATTTTTGTCTTTTGAGATGTTCTAACTTTCATAATTATACCGGAGTGTAGGTTATGTTAATTAACCACTTGACTAAGTTAGGATAATGTTGGGAAACATGAGAAGGTCTTCACACTAGCTTGTAGAATGTTTTGAAAAATACTTAAAGCTTATGAATGAATACATTGTGTACTTACACATTCTACAATAATAGTGTTAAATATGACCATATCTCATTGAGGCATTTTGACTAATAGTTTGTATGGATTCCACACACTGTCACACTTTCATATAAGTCTATCAATGCACACTCAATCACCCTTTCGCAAAAAAAATACACTTTCAATTATTCATGATGAATGGTCATACATTCTCCTAGTGTTTTAATTATTACATTTGGTGAAATATAATGTTAATTCCTCATGAGCATACCATGGAAACTTGTATACTTATCCTAGATTTTATTAGAAAAAATTATATTAATTTTTAATGTTGGGGTTGTATATAGTTATAAATTACATACCATGAACAAAAATGATGAAAAGTTTTCAAATTGGATATAAAATACATAAAAATCCTCTTTAAATAATAGGATTCTTTTTTTGATAAAGCATTGCAATATAACCAATAAAAAGTTTAATAGTATTGGCATAAAACCTCAAAAAATATATTTTTTCAATTCTCATTTTAATATTTGAAAAAAAAGTATCCATGTTTCAATATAAGAGTTACCCATAGCCCAAATCAGCTAGGAACAATAAATGAAAAAATCCACTTTCCAACTAGGTAACTGAGCATAATATGAAAGGTTTGATAAACTCTTATTTAATAAGTGTTATCCATATCCATTTGTGAGAAATATATCTTATTTTTTTTAATTAATAATGATATAAAAATAGGTTCTATTGAGACTTATACACTAACCACAGTGTGTAACATAAAAACTTATATCACTAAAAGGACAAACATACAAAAGTTGACATCTCTCTCTCTCTCTCTCTCTCTCTCTCTCTCTCTCTCTCTCTCTCTCTCTCTCTCTCTCTCTCTCTCTCTCTCTCTCTCTCTCTCTCTCTCTCTCTCTCTCTCATACACACACACTCACACACACACACACAATATGATAAAGTGCAAGATGCATGTAATACATGTTTTCATCGATTTTTTATCCTATTAAATCCATCCTAACTTTACTATTGTAACATGATGACTACAACCATGTTATATAATAGGGGAAATAAATTTGATTGACATAGATATTTTAATCAAATATGAATTTACCCCATGCCTTTCACATGTTTTATTGTATGTGGCATGTATTATCTAAAAGTGCAATGCATGTATGACTCATAATGAAATGTAATGGGGCTTCATTAAACATGCCAAAACCAAAAACATGGAAACTATTTGAAAAAAAAATCAAGAAACTACATTAATAAAAATTAGAATAACAATAATAAAATGAACATGATAGAGACCCATATGATCCCTCCATAATACAACATTTGGATTTCCTCAGTTTTGTGTTTCATCTCAACATAAAATCACACTGTAACTTTATACATCAACACCATCAAAGATGCAAGGACATTTATTCCCTTTCTTAGGGATAATGGAAATATCATAGGCTTTACATTACTTTTAATCGTTTACACAAATCAAGTATATATATATACATATATATATATATATATATACATATATATATATATATATATATATATATATATATATATATATATATATATTCACTAATTCTATAACACCCTTTGTTACAGTATGTATAAAACCATGTATCTTTATTTTATATATAATACCCTTTACATTCTACATAATGGTCTATTTTTATACATCTTGATACATGAAGGACATGATCTAATTAACCATTGGTCTATATAATGGTATGTTGTCTATCTTGATATATAAATGAAATGAAGCAATGAACCATCAGCATCTATAATGGTCTATTTATATCCATCTTATTTAAGTCTATATAATGCCCCACATATTGCTTGTTTATATAATACCATTTCCATTATGTGTAATGGTCTACTATTGTCCATCTTATTACATTTTTTATAATGTCTTGCATCTTGCATGTATGTATAATGCCCATTACATTATGTGTAATGGTTTACAGTCATCCATCTTATTATAGTCTATATAATAATCTTGTTTGTTTGTATAAGACCCTTTATATTTTGTACTTCATTGAAGTTCATGACATTATTTTGAAATAAAATATCTAAATTCCATTCAAGAAGAATGGCTAAAATAATTTGGCATAATTACTTTGAATAATTAAATGAATGTCAAAGATGTCAATTGTTTGTTTCATTAATGAAATTGGTTAAGGTGAGACCTAAAATGTGTTACCTATGACTAAGAACATCTAAATTTTATGGAAAAAAAATACAATTGTTGAAAGTCTATACGATGCATACCATACTATAGGCATGAAAAGATGTAACAAAGATAGTAATGCTAGGAACATGTATATATACAACTTGTAGAGTAAGTGGTCAAACATGGAGAAAATGCTTGATATAAAAAACAAGTTTGGCAATGAACGTAAACACAAAAATAGTAATGAAATTAATTTGGATGCATAAAAGACATAATGATTACAATACCAATGAGCTTTGGGAATTCTTTGGTAGACTATAGTTAATGCTCTAAAATATTTACTTGCATAACTTTGGAAAGACAATACAAGAGTTGTAGTGAAAAGAAGAGATGGTTCTCATAATTGAACCACATTTGAAAATTTTATTAGATATGACACAAACATAATCTACTATAAGTTGTTTTACAAAAATATCCAAAAATACTTATTAGTCAAAGATATTTTGAGTAGGCCAAACACTTCAGTGTCAAAATAAATCTCACACACACCACTTATTATAGGAAACATTTTGAATTTAAAATGAATTATGATGTTTTGA
Organism: Torreya grandis; assembly: GCA_037957365.1. Classification (NCBI taxonomy): domain Eukaryota; kingdom Viridiplantae; phylum Streptophyta; class Pinopsida; order Cupressales; family Taxaceae; genus Torreya; species Torreya grandis. The sequence goes on along the minus strand of JARHVA010001275.1, from coordinate 2,656,416 downwards.
AGCATTTACATTGTAATTATCATACTGAAAACATTTTTCAAGAGTGTGGCATGGAATTTCAACCATAATATGCAATGGAAATTATTCCAACAATTTTTTATGAAACACCAAATGAACAATTTTGTTATAATCATGAATGTTTTAAATCAAACTTATAAAATTTGTGGTGGATTTATAAAATTAAAAAAATGTCTACATGAGGATATTACAAGTGGAAACTAACAAGAATTAGTTTATTTTATTAAAAACAAATATGTGATACATAAATTTAAATATGGAAAGAAATTTAAAAGGTGTAAACTTGTTACAAAATAAATACTTGTGGTAGATTTTATGGTCAACTTCATGGAGTATATTCTTTATGAGTATGCAAGACACACACACAGATGTATATGGTTGGATGAAAAATTAGCATTAACAAAAGACACATTTCCACTTGGTTTTATTATCTTGGTAGTTAGCTTTGCTAATAATTACACATTCAAACCACAAATGGAAGTTTAGTCACAGTAATACAACTTAGTATAGGTTTCCATTTATTACACATAATTCATGCATGCACATAATAGTACATAGAAATATTCAAAAATATTTAAAAAGTACAATTTTTATGTCAGTGATGATCAATCATATTCTAAAAAGTATGTGTAAGGTTATTTTAAAATTTTATATGGAAATTTGACTAAGAGGAACATCAATTTAAATAAACATTATATTTGGTTATAAACTTTCACATCACAACTTAAGAATACATAAATGTTTTAATGGTTCAACAGGATGCATGTTAGCATTAGTGTAGAACATATTTGGAGTTTAACTAAGGCTGACCATGGAAAATGGGATCATGATGGTGACAGAGCATTTGTAAAAAGAGTTTTTGTAGGAGAGGAGTTGAATTTTAAATATGATTTATTTTGGAGGATGAAAAAACCATTGTTGTATAGTTTAATGATAAAATGGGCCATGGTTCTCAATATTATAGTGTTCATAGATATTTATGGTTGATGGAGAAAGACCAATTCATAGGGTATGAGGATTGTCAAGTACAAACATATCTAAAATTTAACATGTTAAATATATAAGATACATGCATAGGTGTAGTCTCTGTCTCCACATAAAATGTATGTTCCAAAATCTTATCTATCATAATGATAGAATATAGGCTCTTGGAAGCACCACCATATTTTTCTAAAGGTCCAATGCATATAACATCACAAGATTTACAAAGGTGTGGTTCAACATGCATGTTATTTGTAGCATCCCCATCTCTACCCTCTATATCATCAGTATCATAAAGCTTACTCGTATGCATAACAAGTTTGTCACTAAGTACACAAAACACATTCAAAGTGTCTATCTTGACAACCTCCTTCACTTCAAAGGGTATCTCAGGCTAAAATAAATTTTGGATAGGTATTATTATATCCCTGATTAGGTGAATGACATGCACCTAGTCTATCCTACACAAAACCTTTTGCTTGTCCCTAAAACTTTAAATAGTAAAAATAATTAAGAATCTTGTTGAGCATAAAAATTAAATAATTTTTTGTTAAAAAACATAATGAAACCACATGTTTGTTACAAGTTTGGTAATAAAAAACCATCCACCATCACTCCCAAAAAACATTAATATCAAATTATGTTGGCACTAGTAGATTGGGATCCATTTGCATGATAATAGAGGTGGTGCATTGGTTTATAGATCTATTACTAATGTATAAATTTGGTATTTTTTATTTTTGTTTGAATTTCACAACATGTGGTTGTAATATGTTGGCATAGTAAGACCTATATCTCTTTATAAGATTCCCATCTACCAGTTTGAATCATTATTAACTTAAATTTGCATATTAATGACTCTAAGATATCTTTAAAATAAGTATAGTGGGTTTTGGTCAAAGGGGTGTACCTCATTCACTTAATTTTATATTCAAATTTTATTTTATTTTCAACTAGAAGTGCATCTAAATACTCTTAACTACCTGGGGGGGTATTATGTAAGTATATGAGGGATACAAGGGTTAGGATGAGGATCAAAATGGTATTTTCTTTTAATTGAATGGGTTTTTCAAATAAAAAAATGGATTAACAAAAATATAATGCAAATCCAAAATATTTAATAAATTTTTAAGTTAATTGGTAGGAAATTTTCTTACTTACCTCCCCTCCACTGAGGAATTATCTATTTGTCAACTTAATTGTAAAATTAAGCAAGTTTGGTATGTTTTATCCTCTTAACAAGATAACACAAACATGGTTCTAGAGTTGGATACGAGAAATAAAGGAAACACATAATGAAAGATAGAAATGAAGGTTTGAAAGTTCTTTTTTATGTATGTACAACATAACCCATACATGTTTTATGGTATTAAAAATATGTATGTGTTATAATTCATATGCGTTTAGGTTTTATATTTACCAATGTTAATTTTCATGGAATTTCCCCCTAACTTAGTGCCTTTACTTGCATCCAAATTTATAGGTCCCAAATCTAAGACACATTTGACCATACATCATATGGCTTTACACATAAAAATAATGCAATAAAATGTAGTAACCAAAAACTCAATTCTCTATTTGATTTCAATAATATGAAATTACAACTTGCAAATAATAATAATAATGATGATGATGATGATGATGATGATGATGATGATGATGATGATGATGATGATGATGATGATGATGATGATGATAATAATAATAATAACATAATTTTTTTGAATTTGATGCAGTATAATAAATCCTTATATTTATGCTATGATCTATATTTTTAAGCTTATTGACTCAAGACCCACCAACTTACTTAGGCATAGAGAAATGTTTATGTAGGCTCAAGATCCACCAACTTAAAATAATGCTCTACAAACCACTAGCATTACTAAACATTTATAATACATCATTATGTGCCAAAAACATTAAAATTCCAATGAAAATTTACACATCACATCATATGGCATCATGGCATACAACATGACAAATTAATTATAAATATAACCTTAATAAGAGTTCATGATTCAAGGAATTAGATGCAAACAGTTATGAATTGTACCAAATCTTTACCCATACAGCATCACAATAACTTATGACCATATTATTAGCTACATGAAATTAAATACCTTTTAATATTTTAACTAATGCATATAAACATCCTAAATAATACCCTTCAAGCTTGTGCACTATAACTCATTATCCTATAACTCTCAATTATATGTGGTTATTCTAAATTAGCATTGAAAGAATAATGGAACTTCAAAAGATAATCATAAAAATATTCAAAAGAAGCTAAAAATAGACCCAAACCATGCAAACCTTTAAAGGTTAAAAAACATTAAATATAATTGGAGAGTATATAAAGGTAGAACAAAATAGCACATTAACAAAATTTAAACAACTCTAGACTTGTGAAAACTGTAGAAAAACCCATTTTTAATATTTTTTGTTGTTTATGTAGTATTGAAATTAAATGTAGATACTCCTACATCATACACCCTAGGTAAACAAATATAAATGATCTCCTACATATGCATCTTCTAATAGATTTGATAATAATATTCCCATTTTTTTAAATATTATGATGCATTTTTCCATGTTGTATTTTCAATTCCATTCCTTTCTATTTTATAATATATTATTTATGTTATTTTTATCACATATACTTACTAACTCTAGAATCAATCACCGTTTTGGCTTCCATGGGAACTTCTCATGCATTTACAATTTCTGATTGAAACTTATTAAAATTATGCTCTTGTGCTTTTCTCACTATTATTCCATTTTTGATACAAATATAAATATCTAAAACATAAAATAGGAAATATTTCTATCACTTAATGTTATTTTATCTCATATGGATTTGTTGGAAACTTTCATAACACCCCATATGGGCCAATGTTCTTCCATTTTATCTTATCATAAGTTCCATTTGGAAGTATTCTCTTTAACAAATGTGCTAGGAATAAGTCTCTAACATGATATACCACTTATATTCTCTTTACATTTTCATTTTTTTTAAATATATTTTTCACTTAGTCATTCCAATAATTTACACACTTACCGATGTAAGTGACATATATAATGAAAGAAATCTTTTGTTTCAAAATATTTCCTTTGTTCATTTTGGATGTTGCATAGTTTTATGACTTGTATTAGACTTGACCCATACATAATCTACAATGGTGTCTTTCACGTTATATTATATTTTTATATTTTGCATGTGTTACATCACTCAGGGATTGTATATCCATGTATGTTAATTCCAAGCTGAGGCAGGGCCCCTAATATCATTATATGAACAATTTCATGCTTTAGTGATCCTATAGGTATTTTTACACATATTAATAATATGTGTAGTCTTAAGACCCATATTTTAATTGGGAATTATTATAGGTTGTATTCTTGGCCCATGGTTTGGTACCCATGGTATTATAATATTATTTAGGTACTTACCTATTAATGTTCCTATATATATACTAACACGTGTAATAAGGAAAAGTAATAAATGACATGTAAATTATTGTATTGTAATATAATTAATTTAATACAATAGCAAAGGAGGATAAAATTCTATACTTTTTCCCATAATTATTTCCCATGCGATATCTTGTGCAGTGTGTCATATTGTGTGTGTGAAATTTATCCTATTTAATTTTAGCATTAATATCATTTTATTATTACTTCTCTTGTTTTAGGTTATCAATTGTATTTTATTATTTTAACTAATTTTTAATAATAAAACTCAACTTATACTAGAATTTAATTCAATGCTCTTATCTTTCCCTCAATCAAACATTGAAACTAGTTACCAAGCCTTATGTTGACTAACCTATATCTATTCATCTATCTGGGGATGATTAAATGAGTTGCATTTTAGTTTTATCTTCAAATTTTTATAAAATATCCTCCAAAAATGTCCAAAAAATATCTATGTCTCATACTATGTTTTCCATAAATTCATAATATTGCACAACCTCCCTAAAAACAAGTTAACAATGTGTGTTGCAGCGGTAATTTTATTATAAGCAATAAAATGAGTCATCTTTAAAAAAAATTATACAATAAAAACATGGATTAATGTACTTCCTATTTTCTATGAAATTATAAAATAAAATTCATGCTAATATCATCCCATGATCTCTTTTGAATAGGGAATGTTTGATAAACTACTAAATTATGACTTCTCCCTTTCACCAACTCCAAAATTATACATTCTCACACATAATTACACATATCCAATATCATCTTTGGTTAGTAATAGTCTTCATCAAACTAGGCATATTTTTTTCTCATGACCAAAATGGATTGTTAAACCTCCACTATGCTTCTCCTTAATCATTTTTTGAATCTTTGAACCTTTAGGCACTAATAAATGCACTTCTAGGAACACCAATCCTTATAAAATCAAATAAACCAACCATGGTTATCTATCTATAATTAATTAATTTTCACATGATTTCTATGCATCTTTGAAATATTCATATTTGTACCATCTCTTTGGCTTCATGTCTAATAAAATAACTCTTCTACTCAGTACATCTACAACTCTATTTGACTAAGAACTTTTGTGTTTCAAAAAAAAGAATAGATATGCATAAATTAAATCCAATTCATAAGGTTCTAATTCAAATTTACCTGACTATCAATGAACTAAAATTCTTGATGGTTTGTATAAAAAACAAAGTCCTTAGGAAATAAATAATGCCTCCACTTCTTGAGTAATTGTAATTTGGCATGTAACACCTAATCAATCACTGAATACTTATTATTGGAATCACTCATTTTCTCACTAAATTAATCTATAGTCATACCTTATTGAATCATAACTACTTATACATTTTCACCACTTATATCTCAATCTACTTGAAAAAAATTATGAAAATTTTAAAAATGTCAACACTAGTTTCTTAGTCACTTTATTATTCAATTGATGGAAACTATGTTTTGCTTCTATGATCCAAAAATAAATATTTCCTATATTTTTGTATCACATTAATGATCACTAAACATGTCCCACTATTTTTTTTTATTATTTTCCTATAAAAATGCATAAGGCCATGAAATATTTTCCCTTAAAATGTTCTCCATGGTGATGATCACTCAAGTATAACTCAAACCTTTTCTAGATTCATCTTCAAACCTTCTCATTTTATTACAAAACATGATTGTAATAATTTAACATTAATCATATTTATTCAAATTTACTAGAAAATTTTCATCTCACAATCACTTAAATGCTTGTCTCAAATGTAATAAGTGGTCTTCTTCTCTCTTACTAAAAATAAATATGTCATCCACATATAATTTGACAAATTTACCCATAAATTGTTTTTTAACTTCATTCATGAGTCTTATAAACATACACAGTGCGTTATTGAGCCAAACGGAGTGAATAACCATTCTTAGAATCATTCTTATATTTTTAATGATCTTTTCAACACATCACCATCCCTTATGTGGATTTGATGATATCTTCTTATCATGCCAATAGTTTTCAACTATTTCACTCCATTTAAACATTCCAACAAATCATCCACAAATAGAAATGGAAATTTTTACCTAATCATAATGTTTTTAATGTCTTTGGATTCATTAAACATCATACATCCTTAAATTTTATTGTGTTATAAAAATAATATATCTATGCAAGGACATAAATTTTTTGTTATCAACTATTTTATAACAACTCTTGAACTTGTTATTTCACCTATGCATTATTATTAAGTGTCAACCTATATTTCATTTTATTTTATAAAATTGATACTAAAATAAAATCAATTTGATGACTTATATTTCTCATTGGAGGAAATACATCTAGTAGATAATTATAAAAAATGTAATTAACTCACTCAACAAGTCCTTCATTTTGCATGTATGAACTATTTTTGTTGCAATTATGCTCAATTTTTACATAGAATTTGATACTAAACCTATGCTTTCCTTAACCTATTTTATGAATTTTATTATGGAAATAATAAAGACTCATGGTCCGTTTTCCAATTATTCTTAATTATCATTTAATGGATTTAAAATGTAATCTCTCCTTTATTTCAAATAATTTTAAATGTTTGTGTGATAATCAGGTTGTGCCTTCCTATCAAACTGATGCAAAGCATCATAAAAATAAATAATGTAAATGTGTTTAAGAGTCTCATAATATTCATTATTGGTTGGATTTGGGTGTTATTATTTTTATAGGGCATATTATGATGTTTTAAAGTAATTAGTATTCTTGAGATGATGTATTATTATCTCTTCTAGGTTTTCCCACCAAAAACCAAGATTTGAAAATTAGAATTTCTAATAAGGCCTTGTGAGCTGTTTTGAGGTTTTGTGTGAAATATAAATATTTTTAAATGTTTTTATGGGTTAAAATTATTCATAAAAGTGTTTGTAATGGTATTAAAATGGGAAATACATGGAAAATATAAATATAAGCCAAGAAATGAATGTATAATTGTACCCTTTATGGAGTTGGCAAGAAAATAGAGTTATCTTGCATGTGTTAGCATTATTAAAGGATGGATATAATTTTTTTTGGGTAGAGTGAGTAATATAAGGTTACTAGGAATAGGAATTAAAACTATATATATGGAATGAGATTCAATAAAGAGAATAAAAGATGAATATTTGAAAATAAGTTTGTCAACCTTACAATTTTACGCATGAATGTTGTGTATAGATGATATTGATAATGAAAATAATGTATTAAGATTGTATTTGACTAATTATATATATGTTTGATTATGTACTTCATATATTAATTTTTACTTTGATTTTAGTGAAATATTATCACTTAACTTCAAAATACATGTCACATGTACAAGCCTCAAGAACCCTATTTTTGTCATAGTTAAGATAAATAGAATAGAGGTGTTTTGGAGGGTCACTCAAAGTGTTTAATATGTGTTAAGGTGGTAAATATTATATAAAATATGAGGGTAACTATTTTTTATGTGAAAAATACAATCATAGTTCAATAATTAATCAAAACTTTCATTATTGTACATACAGTCTTATAAGTGCACCCACACAACCTTAGAATATTTTATAAATTTTAGTATAAAATGTTGTTATTTGAGGTTGTTGAAGGTTATTATTTAACTTTGCAAGAATATACTAAAATGGAAAAAACATTTGGGGTTTTAAAGAACCTAGAAGGAAAGAGGTTGTGGTAGAAGACCAACCCTAAAAAGAGAGAAGAAACACTCCAATAAGAGGAGTGGTTACAAAGTGAAAAAGAGTTGGACATGAGTGTCAATAGACCAAGTAAAGGAGAAATCCTATATTGAGAAACCAAATCAAGGTAAAAAAGACTTGATTTTGAGAATATGAATATAGAGAAGGCAAAGGAGATGAAGGGCTTAGCTGAGTTACAGTACCAAAATGATAGAAAGAGGAAAGAAGACCCAAAGGAAAAAAGGGTTGATTGTTGAAAAGGAGATGAGTCAAATAGATCTAAGGTTAGAGAGGATAAATATCTTGATAAAGCTCATGAAATAAGAGGAAAGTCAATTTTATGGATAGGTAATGAGGAAGAAGATATTTAATTCATCTACAAGGTTACTCATGGAGAGAAGAAGAAAAATTCTAATGACAGACAATGAGAATCAAAAGAAGTTGCTATGTAGGCAGCTCAAGGAGGAGATGAAGAAGTTCATGATGGATGAAAAATTTGGTAAGCAATAGGAAGGTGAGTAGAACCTTAAGGATAATAATAGATTCATGGAGGATGAAAAGAGGAAACAACTAAAGTAACTTAAGAGGGAGAAGATGGAGGTAAGAAAACCTCAAGCTTTCAAATCTAAAGATTTATTTGTCATGTGTGTATGCAATTATAAAAATGAAGAAAGAAGAAGTAAATTTTGAGGACATAAAACTTGAAATTATAAAGGAGATTGAGCATGAACAACATTCTTATGATGAAGAAAAAAATTATTGGGTAGTCATGTATAAAGGTACAATAATTTGTTATCTTGAAATAAGATAGATGCTTAGAAAAGAAGATCTTCAAGAATAAGGATGCCACATTGAAGGCATGAAAGAATAAAAACTAAATCAAGGATAATTTAAATATAATAAATGATATCAGGTTTTTGTTTTCAATACTATTTTTTATGATGAATATGCTGACATGTTGATGTAGAAAAAATAGGGCAACCTTCTAGAGGCCATAACTTTTGACCTGTATCTCCATTTGAGCTCTTCCACATGCCAAAACGACTGTATCAAAAAGTAAGTTGATGTCCGTAGGCAGATAAATCTGCCTAATAATGTTTTCAATATTTTTTGGAGGCTATATGTGATCATTTGAGGGTCTGAAATTGCTATTTAATGATTTTTTTGGGATTTTTTTTCTATTTTTTGAAATTAGATATATTTACAACCAAATATCAACATTAGTTGAATTTCATCCCATAGTCTAATTCTAATGTTTAGGATATTTTTGGATAATTTTTAGGATATTTTGAGAATTTTTAAAAATAGGCATTTTTTTTAGATTTTAGTTTTTTCTAAATTTTGCATGTAAACTCTAAATTCTAAGTTGAGGCTTATTTAAGCATAGTGTGGTTTTGTAATTATTTCAATCAATAAATATGAATAAATGGTGAGTTTTGTTTCAATATCTTATCTAATTAATAATTTTATTGTTCCTATTCATTTTTAGTTTCATTATCTGGTATCAGAGCAAGTTTGAGTCTTGGAGGAGAGAAGAATGGTGAGACGATGAGGAGGTATGGCATAGATGAACTAGAATATAAAAGTGCTATAGAGGAAAGTTTAATAATTAATAGAGGTTATCACCTATCAGTAGAGAAGATATGGTGGTAATGAGGAAGACACAAATCATGATGAAGATGTTCAGTAAGAAGAACAATAAGAGAAACCACCATCAATGAAAGAGAGGATAGTTTGGGATATAGAAGGTAGGAATGAAAGAATCAAGGTTTATATTTGAGATTATAGAGGTAGTTTAAAACTAAAGAAGTTGATAGATTGGATGAATAGAATGAAGAAGTTATTCAATTGGAAGACTATAAGAGAAGACAAAAATGTAAAGTTTGAATCCATGAAATTAAAAGGTCGTGCAATGATTCAGTGGGATCACCTGTAGAAAGAGAGATAGAGATAAGGTAAAGAGAAAATTAATTCATGGAAATATATGGATAAAAATTTGATGGATAAATTTATTCATATGGATTATGCACAAACCCTATATAAAATATTTCAAAATTTAAGGAAACAAGATCATAACATACAAGAGTATATATCTAATTTTGCAAGATTTCAATACAAGTGGAGCATGATGAAATAGTAGAGTAGATGGCTGAAAGGTATGTAAATGGTTTGAAATTTTCTATTCAAGATGAATTAAGCATGTATATAATACTTAACATGGAGGAGGATTATCAATTAGCTTTGAAGGAAGAAGAAAAGCTAAATAGACAAAATTTTAGAAGGACATCTACTAGTCCAATAAGAGGTGGATCCCATCTAATAAGGGGATGAGGTGGGTTTAATACCACCAGAGGTGGATTTAATGCTAATAAAGGTGAATCATCATGTGGTGTAGAAAGGGAAGATGACAATAGGCAAGGGTTTCAATACCAACAAAGAGGAAGAGGACTTCATAAAGGATGAGTTTACAGTGGTGATAGATGATGGTTTCCAAATCAATGCTATCTTATGTCTATTATAGATGTGGAGAAGAAGGGAATAGAGCTTTTGAGTGTCAAAACTATCAAGATCAAGAAAGGAGGCAAGAAGATCACCCAAGAGTGAATCTAGTTGAGGCTAGAATAGAAGAGTAGAATACCAAAGTTGCACCAGCAGATGTTGGAGAGAATCTCATGATTAAAAGACCCAGGATCACTCCAAGGAAGGAACAAGAGTATAATAAAGAAGGTGGTGATGCATGGCTATGATCAATATTTTTCAAACAAGATGTACTTCAGGTGGAAAGGTATGGAAAGTAATTATAAATGGTTATAGTTGTGAAAATATGGTTTCTAAAGATATGAATGAAAAACTAAATATACAATGTGAAAATCATCCTAACCATTATCAGATTTCATGGTTTAAGAAAGAGAATGATGTTAAATTAGATAGAAGTTTCTTAAAAAAGTTTTCTATAGGAAAAACTTATAATGATGAAACATGGTGTGATGTTATTCCAATGGATGCATGTCATGTGTTATTGAGGAGACCATGGCAATTTGATAGGAAAGTAGTTCATGATGGACCAAAGAGCACATAAATTTTTTGTAAAGGTGGTAAAAAGGTAGTTTTGTTACCTCTTTAAGAGGAAGAAAATATAGAAATCATGCTCTGTACTAATGAATTTATCCAAGATATGAAGGTAGTAGGTTATTATACACTAATAACAAAGAATGAAAAAATAGAAATGGTACCACTACCAATAGAACCAACAAGAGTATTGAAAGAATATATAGATGTTATGACTAATGAGTTACCATATGGTTTATCATCAAAGAGAGATATTTAGCATCACATTGATTTTATTCTAGGATCAGCTCTACTGAATCAAGTAGCTTATAGGATGAGTCCAACAGAACATGCATAATTAAATAAACATGTTACTAAATTTCTAAGGAATAAAGTGATAAGGGAGATTATTAGTCCATGTGTAACACAGACATTTCCAACTCCAAAGAAAGAAGGAGGATGGAGAATGTGTATGGATAATAGAGCAATTAATAAAATTATGATAAAGTATAGATTTCCTATACCTTGTTTAGATGATATGATGGATGTGCTTGCAAGAGAAAAATATTTTACCAATATTCATTTAGGGGGTGGCTATTATCAAATTTGAATTCGTGAAGGAGAAGAGTGTAAAATTGCATTCAAGACTAGGGATGGCTTATATGAGTGGATGGTGATGCCATCCAGATTATCTATTGTACCTAACACATTTATGAGGGTGATGAATATAGTGCTATGAGAATATATTGGTAAGTTTGTGGTTATTTATTTTGATGATATTTTGATATTTATTAAGACTAAATAAGAACACTTAAAACATTTGAGAATGGTAATGGATTTGTTAAGAAAGTAGAAGTTGTATGCAAATTTGAAGAAGTGCAGGTTTAGATAGAATAGTTTGGTATTTTTAGGATTTGTAGTTTCAGTAGATGGTGTAAAAATGGATGAAGAAAAGATAAAGTAAATTATTGAGTGGCCTATTCCAAAAAAAATTATACAGGTAAGAAGTTTCTATGGTTTAGCAAATTTTTATATAAAATCTATTAAAAAAAATTAGTAGTATTGTGGCACCAATAACATATTATATGAGAGGGAAGGAATTTGCATGGACTACAATAGCCATAAAAGTTTTTAAATTTTGAAGAAGATTATAGAAAGGCCAATTTTAACATTACTAAATTTTAAAAAAGTGTTTGGGGTTGATTGTGATGTTTCATTTGTGGGAATTGGTGCTACACTGACTCAAGAAGGAAAGCCAATAACACATTTTAGTGAGAAATTGAATGAGGTAAGAATAAAGTATTCTACTTATGATGTTTAAATTTATGCAATTTTACAAGCATTAAGACATTAGAGGCATTACTTGGTGCCTAAGAAGTTTATACTATTTATAAATCATGAGGCTTTGAAGTAAGTGAATACACAAAAGAAGTTGAATAGTAAGCATGCAAAGTGGGTTTATTTCTTGCAGGGGTATATTTTTATGTTGAAACATAAATTAGGAAAATAGAATCAAGTGATTGATGCATTGAGTAGGAGGGTAGCATTATTAACTACTATGGTGAGTGAAGTAGCTGTATTTGATGCTATTAAAGAATTATATGATACTAATCCATATTTTGGCAAGATAGTTGAATAGTTTAGGAATCCATTAACAAGTGGGATAGATATTATTCATGATGAGTATCTTATATAATAAGGTTATCTCTTTAAAGGGAGGCAATTATGCATTCTAGTTATGTCTCTACAAGACAATATAATAAGAGAATTACATAGTGGTGGTTTGGCTAGACATTTTGGTAAAACAAAGATAATATATTTGATGGAGAAAAATTGTTTTTGGCCAAAGATAAAGAGAGATGTGACAAGGTATGTTTCAAGGTGGAGAATATGTTAGGTGGCTAGAGGACATGAACAAAATAGTAGACTTTACATGCCAGTACCGGTTCTAAGAGGACCATGGACATATTTGAGTATTGATTTTGTGTTGGGATTACCAAACACATAGAGAGGTAATGATTCAATTTTTGTTGTTGTAGATAGATTTTCTAAAATGATTAATTTAATTGTATATAATAAAACCAATGGTGCCACTAGAGTTGCCTAATTATTTTTTATGGATGTTGTGAGATTGCATGGTGTTCCAAAAACTATTAATTCAGATAGGGATATAGAATTTCTAAGTCATTTTTAGAGGAATTTATGGAATAATATGGGTACTAAGCTAAAATTAGTCATGCATATCACCCATAAATAGATGGACAGATAGAAGTTGTGAATAAGAGCTTGGAAAATTTATTCAGATGCATAGTGGGAGAGAATCCAAAGCAATGGGACTTGGCTTTACTACTAGATGAGTTTACAAATAAAAGTTCAATGAATAGATCAATAGGAAAGTCACCTTTTCAAATTGTTTATGGGAGAAATCCTATGGTTATTTTAGATTTAGTATAATTTCCCATTGTAGATCAAATTAGTGATAATGCAAAAGCATTTGTAGAGCATATGCAGTAGTTGCAAGGAGTAAGAAGAAAGTTGCAATAAAGTAATGATAAATATAAATTAGAAGTGGATGTCAGAAGAAAATCCATAGAACTTGAAGAAGAAGAGTTGGTAATGGTTTACCTGAGGAAAGAAATATTTCCAAAAGGCACATACAACAAGTTGAAATACAAGAAAATAAGACCATGTAAAATTATGTGAAAAATCAATGATAATGCATATGAGGTGAGTTTACCATAGAATTTTGATATATCTCCAGTATTTAACATTTAAAATTTATATTAATTCCATGGAGAAGATGGTGAAGATGATGAAAATGAAGAAGTAAATTGGGAACAATAGGTTCCAAAGAAGAAGAAAGCAAAAATAGTGCAGGTTTTGGATATGAAGACATTGAATACAAGGCATTGAAGACATTGGATATGAAGACATTGATTGCAGCAAGAAAAAAACACTTGAATTATAGAATAGGAGTTGAGGAATGTTTCCAAGGAATAGTGGTAGCAGTATAATCAATCCAACTCACAAGAGCTAGGTTGTTTCCAACTAGAGGAGAATTATGTAGAAAAAATAGGGCAACCTTCAGGATGCCATAACTTTTGACTCGTAACTTCATTTCAGCTTTTCCATGTGACAAAACAACTGTATATAAAATTAAATTACTTTTCCTAAGAAATTCATCCTACCTAGGAATGTTTTTGATATTTTTTGGAGGTCATACGTGATCATCTGAGGATCCAAAATTGTGATTTAATGATTTTTTTAGTTTTTTTCTATTTTATAAATTATATATTTTTAGAACCAGACATCAAATTTGATTGAATTTCATCCCATTATCTAATTATAGTGTTTAGGATATTTCTATAGGATTTTAGGATATCTTGAGAGTTTTTAAAAATAGGCATTTTTGTTTAGATTTTAGTTTTCTTTTCTAAATTTTACATCTAAACTCTAAATTCTGAGTTGAGGCTTATTTAAGCATCGTGTGGGTTTGTAATTATTTCAAGAAATCAATATGAATCAATGATGATTATTGTTTTAATATCTTGGAATATTGGTAATTTTCTTGTTCTTGTTAGTTTTTGGTTTCATTACATGTCAATTGATGAAGATGGTTTATATAACGAAATAATTGAATTATTGGATAGGTTCATGAAAATTAAGAATGAATTTGAAGCACACCATAGATTGATTCAAGGACTTGATATACAATAGAATAAGGAGTTTAATATTAGAATCATTAATTATAAATCCAAATAAAAGTTATTGTATAAGATGCATAAGAAGGTAAAGATTTAAAATACCATATGACAAAGCATACAGAGGAAGAGGAAAGGATTTGTCAATATATTATGCAAGAATAAGATTGATTAGACATCATAGGAGATGAGGAAGCCATTTCAGAATCTGAGTTCAACCTATTAGGGTCCGTAATTCAATGTGAAGATAAGGTATAAGTTTTCATACAAGAGCTAGGGGTAGAATTTTAAGACTAAGGAAAGAAGATGTCAAAGACAAGGAACATGTTGCCCATTGAGACACTTATAGAAGATGATATTATAGGACATACAAGGGAAAAAAATCAAAACCAAGTAATGAATTTTAGCCTAGAAGATGAACAAGAATTATCATAAGGTAAACCAAAAAAGGTTATAAGCCAAAGTAAGCTGAGCATAGAAACATGTGAGTTGATCAAGGAACAAGTATTGGCAGCTAGTGATCCAAGTAAAGAGAAGAGGTTAAGAGGACATGATAAGTAACTCAAGAAGATGAGAGACAAGCCTAGATAATCCTAGAAGAATAACACAAGATCAAGAGATGGGGGAGATAATAATGAGATCCTTAATCAAACAAGAAAGTATCATGAATGTCATTTAATATGTACTAAGCACGATGTCATAGGTATCTAAATGAAAGAGTGATTCACTCCATGATCATATGGAGAGAATAACCAAGGAAGTAAAAGATCTTAGGATAGAGCCAAGGATGGAAGAAGACAACTATGTTATTCACAAATAATATTATTGGATGAAGAATACACATTTGGATGAGGATAAGATAAGTCCAAAAGTGATCCAAGGAATTAGAGAGATCAAGATAGCATTGATAAAGCAAAGAGAGGGTAGTATTAGTCTAAGAACTAGTTCAAATAGTATGTCAAGAGTTGAAGAGTAAATGCTCTTGGAAGGAGAGCTACAAAAAAATGAGCAAAAGAACAAGAAAATGAATAAATATCAAGGTAAGAATTTCAGCTATTCAATGGGTTATATTACATTTGTGTTGGTTATTTTTTTAGGAATGATTATAAAAAGATAAAAAGTTTCCAACCAATGTTGTATTATGATGAAAGTGAATTTATTAAGGAGGTGTCATCTCACGTTAAATAAGAAGGCTATGAGAAGACTCACCATGATATGGTGGAGTATCATGAAGAGGCATAAAAATATGATAAATATCAGCATATTACAAGGGTGAATATGCATAAGAATACATAGGATTATGAGGATGAAGGAGAAAGCATAATATAAAGTAAAGAGAAACAAGGATTGTATGAACCAAGTATGACCAATGAACAAGGAAGCTATGGAGTAAGAGTAAGAGTGAATAATAATAAACATCTATTTGAGGTAGAGTATGAGGAAGAGAAATATCAGATGGAGGAAATAGGAGATATAGTGGACACAAAGTTATACTAGATCATGTACTTCATGAAGGTAGAGGATGAGTTGGTAAAGAATCAAGACAAGACAAGAAGATAAAAAAATAAGAACCAACTGAGAAGAAAGGAAAAATACAAAAGGAATATTAGCAAGAGGATCTCAGAAGATCATTAACTAAAAAATTAGAAGGTAAGGAAGAAGTTGGATATAGTCCATATGAGCAATATCTCAAATGTTTCCCACTTACGGATCTTAATGCAAAGCATCAAAAAGAACAAATAATGTAAATGTGTTTAAGAAATTCATAATAGTCATTTTTTAGTTTTATTTGGGTGTTATAGGTATCACAGGGTCCCATAGGATGTTTTGGAGTCATTAGGAGTCTTGAGATGATGTGTTATTAGATCTTCTAGATTTTCCCACCAAAATGCAAGATTTGAAAATTTAAATTTTTGATAAGGCCTTGTGAGGTGTTTTGAGGTTTTATGTGAAATCTAAAGGTTGGTAAATGTTTTGATGGGTATAAATAGGTCATATAAGTGTGTGTAATGGTATTCCAATGTGTAAGACATGGAAAAATTAAATAGAAGCCAAGAAAGACATGTATAAATGCCACCCTACGAGGAGTTGTCAGGAAAAGAGAATTATCTTACATGTGTTAGCATTGTAAAAGGATGGATTTACATGCCATTGGATAGAGTGAGTAATATAAGGTTAGTAGGAATAATAATTATAAGGATACATGGGAGAGGAGCTTCAATAAATAGAATAAGAGATGAATATTGGAAAATAATTCTACCTACCTCTCAATCATGGGCATGAATGTTATATATAAATGATATTGATGAATGAAAAGAATGTATTAAGAGTGTGTTTGATAAATTCCATAGGTTTTTGATTATGTAATCAATATATTATATTTTTTTAATTTTAATTGAGTGAAATATTGGCACTTACCTTTAGAATACATGTTACTTTAAACAAGCTTGAAGAACCCTATTTTGTCACAGTTAAGATAAAGAGGAAAGAGGTGTTTTAGAGGGTCATTCAAAGTGTTTGAGAGATGTTAAGGTGGTAAGAGTCTTAAAAATATGAGGGTAAATATTTTATATGTCCAAAATACAAAAAAATTTCAAGAATTAGTCAAAATGTTCATTATTGTAAATATAGTCTTGTAAGTTCACCCAAAATTCCATTTAGAGTTTCAAGAGTCAAAGGAAAGCTTCACATAGTGTTATAAAGAGTACACAATTTTTTTTAAATTTTCATTTTAGATTATTATATTATTGTCCATGAACTAATAATCATTAGATAAGTTGAAAATAAGTGCCATAAAACTCATTTTATCCTATTTTGTATGCTCGAAGCCTTACACATGCCTCTCAAAACTAGGCCCTAGGTTTGAGATCGGAAACTTGAATAAATTTCACTTCTACCTACAAATTTTGATGAAACCTTGGAATATATTATTTTTTTATGTGCCCTAGAGGATTTAATAGTTTTTAATTTGGTATATTTTCATACAATATGGTCACCAGGACTGTGGGATTGATCTAGGCCTAATGAGACCTAATTGATAATAAGGTGTGTTGAGTTAGAAGGTTTCCACTAAGATTTGGGTCATAAATCTTAAAGTGGATAAATGGTATCTAAAGGTGTCTTTAGTGTTTCTAGAATCTTGGTATATTATCCAAGCCTACTGTATTTATGTTAAAAGAGGGCTACAAGGACTAGGCCTTAAAGAAAGAAAGAGTGGATGGTTGGAGAGTTATTGCTTAGATATTGTTTAATTTTATTGGATGTGTATGGGAGTTGTAATATATAGATTAATGTCCCTATGAGACCTAATTATGGAGTCAAGAACTATGGGATCATGAATGAGGCCTTTAGTCCTACGAATCTATATCAAAGAGTAAACAAGATTGAAGAAAGAATGGAAATTAAATTTTTGGAATTAGTGTATGTGATGATGAAGTTGGTAAGAGTGAAGAGAAAGATGAAGGATTATAGTTAATCAAGACAAAAAAAGAAGTTTATACATGTAAAGGAGGTTTAGGATCCTATTGAAGGCAAGAGAGAGAAATGGTATCAAGATAGAAGTAAGATACCTACATGGAGCAAGAAAATACGAGGTTAGAGAAATGATTAAGGTAGAAATAAGATCTATAAAAAGATATGAGGAGGTTTTAGGCATCAATTCTACATCACAAACTACCATGGTATCCAAGGTAACACATGAAAATAATCCACATGTATTATTTCACGTATGAATTCATCCTTGTATATGCATATCTTAATACATAGTAGACATATATCATTTACCACAACCTTATGTGTTCATATAAAAACCAAGACACTCCATAGATATTTTAATGCACAACTTTCTTCAAACCAGTATTTTCAACCATCAATTGTGTAAAAATGAGATATTATTTGCTGCCACTATAAGCAATCAACTTTCAACACTTATCTCTAGATTTTCAATTAGTGCAAAATAGGTTATTCCTATGTGTGGGACTATTCTATTATTTTTCAAATTTTAATAGTACCTTGTTTATCATGATAGCTTAACCTATTTATAGATATTGTCCTTGATATAATGACACAACACATTCTTCTTCTTCTTGTATGATATGTGCTTTAGCACCATTTCTCCTACTACCTTCATTACGAATATGTGGACACTAAAATTCTTTCTGTCTATTTTCACCACATATAAAGCATGGACTTATGCCTCTTTTCCCTCTACCTCATCCATAATATCTTCTATGTATGGTATAATTTCCTTTTTGTCTTTAAATTCTTATGTCATTGCAATGAGAACTATTAGATTTTCTTTTTTTCCTTAGAGTAACACACACACACACACACACACACACACACACACACACACACACACACACACACACACACACACACACACACACACACACACACACACACACACACACACACACACACACACACGCACGCACGCACACACGCACGCACACGCACATGCACGCACATGCACACGTACACACACACACGCACGCGCACGCGCACACACACACACACACACACACACACACACACACACACACACACACACACACACACACACACACACACACACACACACACACACACACACACACACACACACACACACACACACACACACACACACACACACACACACACACACACACACACACACACACACACAAAAACACATTGTGTGTGTGTGTGTGTGTGTGTGTGTGTGTGTGTGTGTGTGTGTGTGTGTGTGTGTGTGTGTGTGTGTGTGTGTGTGTGTGTGTGTGTGTGTGTGTGTGTGTGTGTGTGTGTGTGTGTGTGTGTGTGTGTGTGTGTGTGCGAGTGTGTGTGTGTGTGTGTGTGTGTGTGTGTGTGTGTGTGTGTGTGTGTGTGTGTGTGTGTGTGTGTGTGTGTGTGTGTGTGTGTGTGTGTGTGTGTGTGTGTGTGTGTGACATGATTTAAACCTTATTTCTTACATGAAAACATATATTCTACATTTAATTCACATTGATAAGATTATTCAATAGATCTCAAGTGGATCATGGCATACTCATCTTGAATTGATTTTTTCAATAAGTACCTTGATTTCCTTTTGGTGTCAACTTTAACATGACTTAGTCTAATAGTGAGTATAAAAACTTCCTCAATGTTTTTTTTAGACTCATCTCTATTTATCATATACTGTTCAATGCCTTGACAAATGTTAAATCATAATCATAAAGTATGAATTTTGCCTTCCACTTTACAACCAATATATCCATGGTCTTGAACCTATCCTTACCTCTATTTACTCTTTTGTTATGCACATGCTCCACCTATTAGGATGTCTTACACATAAATTTTTTACATTCAATACTAGGATATTCATACTTTCATACTCAAAGTATTTCTCAAAGTCAATTATCCAATCAATAAGTTATTCATAACTCAAACTCTATAAATAACGAGGGTGGACAACTTTAGCTTACTAGGCATATTTGAAAATACATTGATGAATCTATATTTATGTTTATTGATGTATTATTATACTACCTAGTTTGTAAGTGATTCTTCTATGACTTTAGCATTTCATTATTCATCCCACACACTAGTGCATCGATGTTGTTTGAGCTCCATAGCCTTTACATTTACTTGCTTATTTCATAATTGCATTCTTCATCTAACACCCCAGTGCTTAGATATTGTGTGGTATCCATAACCTCTATGTCTTCTTGCTTATTATTCATCAACACAAATATGTTTGTAGGACTTAGCACTCTAGGGTCCCTTGTAGCAAACCCTACCTTATGTTTTATGTTTTACAAATCAAAGAGAACTCACTACACCTTCTACCTAACTTCATATTTCTTAACTGATTAGCAATTGAAGGAATTGAATGCTAAATATGTTCATAATATGTTTCCTAAATTTTTATCACTAATATATATACCTTATTTCTTGCATGAAAACATATCCTCTATCTTCAGTGCACACATATATTATTATTTAATAGATCACAAGTGGATCATGTCATACTTTTCTTTAATGTACATATGAAATATGTACCATGATTTCCTCTCGATGTCAACTTCAACATGACCTACTCTGATGGTGAGTATACAAATCTTCTCAATGTAATTTTTTAGACTCATCCCCATTTGTCATATATTAGAAAATGTCTTAAATAATGATAAATAGTAATCAATGTGAATTTGTCCTTCAACTTTATAACTAGTCTATCCATGGTCTTGATATTATCCTTACATCTATGTATTCTTTTCATCTTAATGTGATCCTACCATAAGGATGTGTTACGCTATATTTTTTTGCATTCTAATAGGACCTTATTAGGATATTTATACTTTCATATTGTATTTATCTAATTAAGTGATCCAATCAATGGGTTTTTTCACAATACAAACTCCTTGAATAAAGAGGAGGGTCCCACTTAAACTTACTATTAATCTTTAAAGCTATTTGGAGGAATATATATTTATGTTTATTGACATATTCTTCAATAACTTTGTTTTCAAGTGGTTCTTATATGAATATAATTCTTCATCCAACACTTGGTTTTTTTTTAGTGATGAATCTCCGTTAATCTATGAATATTTCATTTTTCAAAGTCAACATTTGGCAATTTTTATGGAGTGGCCAATAGGGCAAGATCATCTAAATATTTGGGGTCAAAGTTAATTTCAAGTCGAGGTTCTCTTACATTTGAATATAAATTTATTCATATAAATGTAATTCATTGGTACCTTGAAACCCAATCTTGAGAAATCTAGCATATACCATCTTGTGACATTAGGAATGTTTTTGGTGGTTTGTATTTCATGTCCCAAGAGCACTTCAAGAATCAACAGTTTCCAAAAAGCTATGCAATGATTTTCTTATAATATAATTTATTAGTATTTTTATAGTTTCTAGCAAGTTACAGGTGTACATCAATAGGTTTCCTAAAAATGGATGTCGACAATCTTAGAGAGAATATTGGTAGGATATCTATGGGTGGACACTCGCATGCTACCTATAGGAGAATGCTAGTAGTCTACAAGCGGATGTTGGTAGGTTGCCTATGAGTAAACATCAATAGATTGTTTATAAGTGGATTTTGGTACTCTATAGGCATCTACCCATAGGCAGTCTACCGATGCCTACCCATAGATAACTTGTTGGTGTCCATCGATAGTCTACAAGTGTATGCTTGTATTGTATGGGTGGATGATGGTTTCTACTTAAATTTTAATTGGGTAGTGAACTCCAACACATAAATATGTTAAAAAATAATCCCACATGCATGCTAAGGCACCTTCTCATTAGTGAGAGACAATATAAATACTCTTTTATAAAAATTTAATATTAACAAATCCATGTCACAAGCACATAGCAATGGCATTTCTTGCATAATATTGAAAGTCACCAATACCATGCCAATGCTCATCAACATGATATGGTTGAATGCTAACACCATGCAAATGAATGCCAATGCATGATGTGCATGAATGCTAATGCATGATGTGGATGAATGCCAATGCATGAAGTGGACGAGTGTTAGTCTTATGATGTGGCATTCAACATCTGTTAGCATGTCACTAGTGTCTATCTACATATTACTAGCATCAACCCACATCATGATACTATTCATCTACCCTCTATCATTGCTTTCTCGAATAATAAAGATATTCACCTGCATACCACGTTCATTTGTCTATATCATGCTGAAATTTGACTTCACCTATGATATGTTGGCATTCACTTGTGTCATGTCATCAAATGATTTACCACATGGCATCAAATGATTTTCCTGTGTAATGATATGCCTTCTAAATTGATTCACCACCATTATGAATCTAATTTGCCTTGGGACCTCCAAATATTTTTTATATGGACCACTAAAATGAAACCTTGTGTGGTCTCCATAGCTTCTATACATGCTTGATTATCCCTCATCAATCCAACCATGATTTCAAGACTTGACACTCTATGTGCCCTTGTAGTGAACCCTATTTGGTGTGCGATTTTTTACAAATCAATGAAAAATCACTACACCTTATACCAAACAATCACGATATAGGATTCTTAACTAATTTATACCCACACTCTTGAATGTATAAAATATAATTTATCTATGCACTCACTAAGAAGGAATAAAAATATGATAAGACCAAAAATGATGTAATCATGGTTAAGGGTCTTGATGAAGATAACCCTGTAACATTACAAATTCATATTTAAATAACAATAATCATTTAATAAACTAAATCATAAAAATAATACACTTATTTATTTGATTTAAATAATAATAAACTATAGCTTACACATAATAACTATAACATAACAATCTAAAATGAAATGCATTATAATATAGTATTATATCTATTTAAGGAGGTGTATCCTTAAAATCACTAAATAATTAAGTAAGGTGTATAGTCATATTTATATAGGCACAAGATCCACCTACTTAGAATATAACTCTGCAACCCAATAAAATAATTAAATATTTTTAACACATCATTGTGAGCCAAAACCATTGAATGTTCATTAAAATTATAATGCAACTCAGCACATCACAACAGTATGCATCATAACATAATAAATAAAAAATTTAAATTAAAACTAACCATAAAAACATTCTAGGATTCAATGAATTAAATGCAAATGGTTTGGAATTGCAATTTCTATTTGGCCCTAATGCATCATAAGAACATGTGTGCACAAGACCAATTTTGCGAAAAGCATGAAATTTTCATATTTTAACTATTAAGCACATACATCCTATGTGAAACCTTATAGAGTTATGCGTTAAAAATCACAATCCTAATAATCTAAATTATATGTAGATTTTATAAGTTCATGCTAAAACAAACATTTACCTTAAAAACATACCCTTACAAAGCTTCACAAGTAACTAAAAATTAACCAAGCCATGTGAACCATCAATGGATATAAAAATTATTTCAAATAACTAGATTGTGTACAAACACGGTACAAAATAGTGTTAAAAAAGGTCAACTCAATACTTTCACAAACTAAATTTTTTGTCTTTTACTAAATGTTAAGTTGTTTATTTTTAGTGATCATAGGATTACAAGTGAAACTAAATGTTAATGCATTATAAAGGAATTGAATTTTAATTTGGTTTTGATTTAATTCAATCCTACTTCCATCTCGAATTCATTCCACCCAATTCATTTTTTTTTTTTTTGGAAAATATATGATTACAATCATTCTCTCAACATACATTTATACATTTTGCCAAGATAACAAGCTCACATGAGAAATCCAAACATAAAAACAATAAGGACAAAATATCTATTTTTCCAATAAATTTATTTTAACTAAAAAGTGCATTGACATTGCACCTTTTTGGATATCATGTGGTAACATTATAATTTTTATGACAATCCATGGCTTCATCGCATGTACTTAGTCTAGGATGTCCTAAAAATTTTGAAGGCCGTAAGTTTTGCATACGAACTTAAATTGACATACTAATTTTGTATTGAAATTAATTAATTTTTTGAGAGGAATCCAAATATGTATTAAAAAATGATCTTTGATGAATTATTCATATTGTTTTTTATCCTTTACATTACAATATATATGTTTTGAGGTCATCAAGTGTCACAACATCTTCTTAATCCCTCCTTGATTCTTGCTTCTCCATTTGCCAAACCCTTTTGAAACCCTCAAAAGAAGGTTAGTTTGAGTGTTGGTAATGTTTTGCTTTGTATGACGGATTGAATTAAGGTGTGGAATTTAATGGTAGCGAGTTGCCAAATAAATTTGATGGTCAGATGATCATATTTATTTTTTAATTTTACTTGAATACAATTTTCTTCTTCTGGAATTTTTTTTTTGATTTTCGGTGAAGTTGTAAGGGAATCGCGAAAAGCTGTCAAGGATTTTGAATAAACATATATATTATTTTAATATTTTTTTTTTTTTTAAAGTATGAAATTTAGAATGGTGAATTAAAAACTCTCATGAATACCGACAGTCAAACTTAGTAAACCAGATTTCATCAATGTTTTAAATATATAGAAGGAAGTTAGATAAGTAATCCCCATGATAATTGTTTTTATTTTCATCCAAATGAATATTATATATATGTGCCCATGGTTTTATTTCATTTCCCTCTTTATTTAAAAATTGAAGGACGAGTTCATATTCTTTAATGTTTTTAATATACATAATTTTTTTTCCAAAACCTTTTATTTATATTATAGATTATGAAAGTTTCAAATAATTAACATAGATATTTTAAATACATTTATCTAAAATATGTTGAGAAATTTAAATATTTTTATCTAAAATAAGTAGAGAGATATCGATCCTAAGGTGCTTATATTATGACGTAGATTAGATAGGTGCCTTGTGATTGCTAGCTCTCGACAATAAAATTTAAGGGTGAGCTCATATTATTTAATGTTTTTAATATACATAATTTTTTTTCCAAAAACCTTTTATTCATATTATAGACTATGAAAGTTTCAAATAATTAAATATATATGATATTTCTTAGAATCAAAATACACCTCTATGTATATTTTATAAAATAATTGGTGGTAAAATTTCATATTTAATATTGATCTAATTATTATAATTTTATTTAAATTATTATTTGAAGTAGATTATATATATGAAATTAAGAATGGCAAAAAAAACATAATATTTTAGCTATATAGTTATGTTTGGAGTCTATAGTTTTATTCAAAATCATTTTTTGAAGTGTGACATTATGTTTTTTGCCATTACTAATTTCAAATTATATATTTATATATATATATATATAATTTGAAATTAGTAATGGTAAAAAAACATAATATTTTAGGTATATAGTTATGTTTGGAGTCTATAGTTTTATTCAAAATCATTTTTTGAAGTGTGACATTATGATATAGCTAAATTTAAGTCGAAACTAATGTAGTTGATAATCAATGTACTATGCTATAAATCTATGATATGAGATTTGATGTTGATATTTTTCAACATTTTTTAGTTAGATGTATTTAAGATATCTATAATCCAAAAGTTAATAATTTTTTTTCACATAGTGTGATCTAAAATGTCAACTGAAAAGGTTTTACATAGCGTTGGATGATAGTTCATGGAGTATAATTTGAAATAATGACTACAAAAGTTTTACACATTTTTTTTTCATAAATTTTTATCGTATACGTATAGATTGTAGAAATATTATCTCTTTAATTGATGCCCTTTATGGGATGGAATTATACCTAAAGGTGAAACTTCTTGAGAAGTTAATAATCAAGCTATCTTAATTGTTGTTCATAGAGTGTGATCCAAAATATTGTCTATAAAAGTTTTACATAGTTTTTTCCATAAATATTTATCAAATACATAAGGATTGTGAAAATATTATCTCTTTAATTGATGCTCTTCATGGGGGAAAATATACTTAAAGGAAAAATTTATTTAGAAGTTGAGAATCAAACTATCTTGATGATGGTTTACAGAGGGTGATCCGAAACATTGACTAAAAAGGTTTTATACATTTTTTTTCAAAAAAAATCTATCAAATAATTATAAAATATGGAAATACCCTCGTTTTAATATCTATACTAGTTATGTTAATAAGGTAATCCTAAAATAACATCATGTAGTGAAGGAGTGCAATAGTATGACATGTCATCGATGAGATGTGGGTGAGTTGGTAAAGTGACTTAGTTATTTCAAACACTACCCAAATTCAAATCTTAGTATGATATGCCAATAGAAATGATTTATCTTGATTTGTCATCTATTTGACTATTGTACAATAGTTTTTTCTCATTTTGATAATTTTTTGAGTCAGATACTTAGATTGAAGCCATCTACCACTAATTACTAATTCTTTTTATAAAAAATAAATAAACCATTAATTAATTTAGTATTTAACAAATTTATTAAACACCTAAAATTTAATATTTATTAAAATTTTCAAATAAGTATATTTAAAATATCAATATTAATTATATATTTAATGAAATTTTTGCATTTAAATAATTTAAATAATAATACAACATAGATATTATATCATTAACACAAATATAACTAATCAAAAATATTTAAAATAATAAAAAAAAATCTAACTTGAATATTATAAATTAATTTAAATTTTATTTAAAATCATTTATATATATTGAATAACATTTATTGAATATTTTTGCAATGGTACGCTTTTAGTTTACATATCCATAATTAAAGAAATTTTAAATTTTAAAAAGAGAAAATTTTTGAAACAATGGAAAGTAAGTTAGTGTACTGCTTTGAGTTTACATATAAGAGATTGTAAATTTTAAAGAGAGAAAAAAATTGAAACAATGGAAAGTAAGTTAGTGAACTAAAAGCATACTATAGATATGTAAACTAAAAGTATATTATCTCTAACACTTTCAATATATGGCATTCAAACATAATTAATACATATATTTTGATATAAAAATTTAATATAAAAATATACAATTTTTAAAAGAGTTAATAAATGATATTGTGTATTATTAATATATATATTTTAATTAAATTTAATATATTGACATATATATTTAACTTTATTTTTATCAATTAATTTTTTTTTTAAAGTTTAAATAGTCTAGAAAAACCAAATTTAAATTTTTTCATGATCAATAGTCATTTTTTAATAAAATTATATATATCATCATAATAAATTTAGTTTTAAAATTATTCATATAGCTATATATTGTGACTTGCTTTCGATTGTTTCAATTTTTTTCTCTTTAAAATTTACAATCTTTTTAATTATAAATACATAAACTAAAAGCATACCATCTCTAAAAGTTTCAATAAATGATATTCATACATAATTAATACATATCTTTTCGATATCAAAAGATAAAAATAAAAATATACGATTTCTAAAAATGTTAATAAATGATATTACATATTTTATATATATATATATATATATATATATATATATATATATATATATATATATATATTTAATTTAGTATATTGAAATATACATTTAACTTTATTTTTATCAAATAAAAGACTTTTTATAAGTTTAAATAGTCAAGAAAAAACACATTTAAATATTTTCATGATCAATAGTCTTTTTTTAATAAAATTATATAAATCATTATAATAAATTTAAATTCAAAATTGAAAAGATAAAATTATAAACATAAAATAATTTTAAATATAAAGCAATTTATAAATATTATTCAAATAATTTTATAAAGGCTATTTAGATTTCTATTAAAATTCCAATGTTTTATTTTAATTCTTAATAATTTAAAGTATGTCCAAAATCATTATATAACACAGATTTTAAAAAGAATATTTTATATTTAATTATTTTAAATAATATAATTATAATATTATTTTGTGTAATTTTTTTTTTAATAGTTCATTTATGAATTTTATTATATAATTAATGTGAGGTGATTGCTTATATTTTGTGAGACAATTAATAATATTTAGTAACAATGATAAATTTATCATCTTTTTTGAAAAATTATATTTTTTACTTTATATATAATTTTAAAGTTTTTTAAAATTAGTAACATATTTTTTTTCAATATCTTTAATATTTAAATTAGTTTATAATGAAAATATATATGTTTAATTATTTTTAAGAGCAATTTATTTCTAAAGGTTTGTTATTGAAGGGAATTGGGTAATGATGAAATTTTAATTTTCTTAACATTTAAATTTTAATCATATTTTTTACAAATTATTTCAAAAGTTTGTTTACAATTTATTTTTCTAAGTCACTAAGGTGTTTAGCAAACATAGCAATACTTAGTTTGAAGAGTTGACTTTATTATTTTTAGGTTAATAAAGTGTTTAGCACAAACCAATATATAGTAAATTATAATGGTATATTTATGAAATTCAAAGCTTATAATTCCAATCTCCTCTAAGTAATATTTTACATAGTTTGTGTAGATTTTGGAAAAAAGTAAAGAATAAGGAGAAGTCTATTTTAATTATAATAGTATAATTAGTTTACTTGGATCAAACTTGAATAATTAATATAATCATTATTATTTTAATTTAAAATGATCTAATTATATAGTCTATATAAATTAAGAAAGTACTTAATGAACTTGAAAATTAATAAGACAAATAAAATTATCAATAGATTAAGATTTTGAATAATAACTTGTATTGATTTGTATTGAATGACTTGAAATAATTACAAACCTAAACTATGATTAAATAAGCCTAAAATCTTAAATTAGAGTGTACATGCAAAATTCAAAAAAACTAAAATAAAAAAAGAATATTTTTTAGCAGTCACTAATTATAGTAAGTTTTGCATGCAAGTGCACATGGCTCTAATTTGTTTTTTTAAATAACCTAAATACTAAAATTATCCTGTGAAACAAAATTCAATTAAAGTTGACATCTAGTTCTAAAAATATACAATTTTCAAAAATAGAAAATTCCTAAAAGAATCATTAAACATTAAGTTGGACCCTTAGATGATCATGTTTGACCTCCAAAAAATATCAAAATCAATTATAAATAGATAAATCACCTTAGATAAGAATCAAATTTTTTTATATGGTCATTTTGGCACATGAAAGAGCTTAAACGGAGTTACGATTCAAAATTTATGGCCTTCAGAAGGTTGGCCTATTTTTTTGTATCATTCTCCTCTGGTTGAAAACAACGTAGCTCCTGTGAGTTGCCCTAATTAAACTTCTATCATTTGTCTTTATCAATCCTCTTTAGCTCCCATTCTATAATCCAAGTGTTGTCTTCTTGCTACAATCTTTTTCACTGCACCAAACACATGTTATAATTTCCTTGCCTTGTGCTTACTATCTTCATATCCAAAACTTGCACTATTTTTTCTTTATTCTTCTTTGGACCCTGCAGCTTCCAATTTACTTGTCCATCTTCATCATATTCACCATTTTCTCCATGGAATTCATATAAATTTGAAACATTAAATACTAGAGATATATCAAAATTATGTGGTAAACTTACTTCGTATGCGTTATCATTGATTTTATTCACAATTTTGTATGGTTGGATTTTATTGTACTTCAAATTATTGTATGTGATTTTTGGAAATATTTCTTTCCACAAGTAAACTATTACCAACTTTCCTTCAAATACTTTAGATCTTCTTCTAACATATGATGATGCTTTATATTTCTCATTTCTTTTCTGCAACTTTCTTCCAAATCTAAAATTGATAAGTATACCAAATCCAAAATACCCATAGGATTTCTCCCATAAATATTTTGAAAAGGTGACTTTCCTATTAATCTATTCACTGAATTTTTATAATAAAACTCATCTTATGATAAAGTCATGTCCCATTGGTTTGGATTTTGTCCCACTATGCATCTCAATAAATTTTCCAAGCTCCTATTCACAACTTCTATCTGTCCATCTTTTTATGGGTGATATGCACTACGAAATTGGAGCTTAGTACCCATCTTCGTTCATAAAGTCCTTAAAAATTGACTTAAAATTTTTGTGTCCCTAGCTAAATTAATAGTTTTTGGAACACCATGCAATCTCACAATATCTATAAAAAATAATTTTGCAACTCTAGTGGCATCATTGGTTTTCTTATATGCAATGAAATAAACTATTTTAGAAAATTTGTCTATAACAACAAAAATTGAATCGTTACCTCTCTATGTGTTTGGAAATCCCAATACAAATTTCATACTCAAATCTATCCATGGCCCTCTTGAAATCAGTAATGACATATAGAGTCTAGTATTTTATTCATGTTGTATTCTATACCTTGAAACATACCTTGTCACATCTCTTTTCATCTTTGGCTAAAAATAGTTTTCCTCTACCAAATATATTGTCTTCATCTTACCAAAATGTCTATCCAAACCGCCACTATGTAATTATCTTATTATATTGTGTCATAGAGACCCAACTAGAATGCATAATTATTTTCCTTTGAAGAGATAACCTTCTTGTATAAGATAATCATCATGAATATCATTTGTTCCACCTGTTAATGGACTCTTTCACTACTCAACTATCTTTTCAAAACATGAATCGGTATCATATAATTATTTGATAGCTTCAAATCCAACTACTTCACTCACCATAGTAGTTAATAATGCTACCCTCCTATTCAATAAATTAGCTACTTGATTCTATTTTCATGATTTATGGTTCAAAAAAAAAGTATACCCCTGGAAGAAATAAACTCACTTTGCATGCCTACTATTCAACTTCTTTTGTGTATTTACATACTTCAAAGCTTCATGATCTGTAAATTGTATAAACTCCTTAGGCACCAGATAATGCCTCTAATGTCTTAATACATGTACAATTGCACAAAGTTCAATATCATAGGTAGAATACTTTGTTCATACCTCATTTAATTTATCATTGAAATATGCTATTAGCTTTCTTTCTTAACTTAACACATCACCAATTCCCACAAATGAAGCATCACAATTAACCTCAAACACTTTGTTAAAATCTAGTAATACTAAAATTGGTCTTTTTATAATCTTCTTCTTCAAAATTTTAAAGTTGTCTGTAGTTTCTCTAGTAAAAAGTTGCTAAACAATGAAAACATATTACCTCTGTAATACTTTTTAGAACGGGCCATTCAAAAATCACCTTATCTTTTCTTCATCCATTTTCACACCATCTTCTAAAATTACAAATCCCAAAAATACCAAACTATTTTACATAAACCTGCACTTCTTAAAATTTTCATACAAATTTTCCTTTATTAACAAATCCATTTCCATTCTCAAATGTTGTAAGTGTTATTATTTAATGTTATTTAATATCAAAATATCATCTAAATAAATAACTAAAAAATTACCAATATATTCTCATATCACTATATTCATCACCCTATTAAATGTGCTAGGTGCATTAGATAATCCCAATGGCATCACCATCCACTCATATAAGCCATCCCTAATCTTGAATGCATTTTTCCACTCATCTCCTTCATAAATTCAAATCTAATAATAACCACTGCTTAGATCAATCTTGGTAAAATATTTTGTTCTTTCAAGCACATCCATCATATATTCTAAATGAGGTATAAAAAACATATACTTTATTTTAACTTTATTAATTGTACTACTATCCACACATATTCTCCATCTTCCATATTTATTTGTAGTTAACAAATAGTGTGTTGTACAAGGACTCATACTCTCCCTTATCACCTTCTTCCTTATCAATCTAGTAACCTATTTATTTAATTCTGCATGTTCTGTTAGACTCATCCTATAAGTTATTTGATTGGGTATAGCTGATCTTAGAATCAAATGAATGTGATGTTGTATATCTCTCTTCGATGATAAACCATCTGGTAAATCATTAATTATAACATTTACATATTTTTTGAACACTCTTTCTACTTTTATTGGTACTAATGCCATTTTTGTTTCTTCATTCTTCGCTACTAATGCATAACAACAACCTACTATTTTCATATCTTAGATAAATTATTTAGTAGAGAGCATAATTTTTGTCTTCTCTTCCTCTTTAGAAAGTAATAAAATTAACTTTGTACCACCTTTCTAAAAAGTGTATGTGTTCTTTGCTCCATCATGAACTACTTTTTTATGAAATTACCATGGTCTCCCTAATAACATATGGCATGCATCCATAAAAAAACATCACACCATATTTCATCATTTTAACTTTTTGTTATAAAAAACTTAAATAAGCACCTTTTATCTACTACAACTTCATTCCCTTTCTTAAACCTTGAAATATGATAACGATGAGGATGCCTTCCACATTGTAAATCTCATTTCTCTATCATTTCTTTAGAAACCATATTTTCATGAACATCTTGTTAGAAATATATTTGATCCTAACCATGCATCAGCACGCTCTTTATTATATACTTATTCCTTCTTTGGTGTGATCATGGTTCTTCTCATCATGAGATTCTCTCCAACATATTCTGGTACAACTTCAGTATTTTGCCCTTTTATTTCATCCTCAACTAGATTTACTCTTGACCGATCTTGCCTTCTTTCTTGATCTTGATAGTTTAGACACTCAAATGATCTGTGTTATTCTCCACATCTATAATAAACATAATATCTACATTGATTCGAAAACCATCCTCTAGCACCATCGTAGCCTCATCCTCTCTAAAATCCTCTTCTTTATTGGTATTGAAGCCTTTACCTATTATCATTTTGTCTTACTGCACTGCATGATGATTCACCTTTATTGTCATTAAAGCCACCTTTGGTTGTATTAAACCCACCTTGTCCCCTTATTGGTGGGGATATGCCTCTTCTTGGACTAGTAGATGTCTTTATGAAAGGATGTCTATTTTATTTTTCTTTTGATTTCAAAGATAATTAATAATCCTCCACCATGTTAAGTATTCTATACATGCTTAATTAATCTTGAATAGAAAATTTCAAAACATTTACATATTTTACAACCATCTACTCTTCTATTTCATCATGCTCCACTCATATAGAAAGCTTATAAAATTTATTTGTATACTCTTGTATACCATGATCTTTTTGTCTTAAATTTTGAAATCTTTTATATAGGGTTTGTGCATAATCCATAGGAAGGAACTTTTCCCTCAGCTTCTTCTCCATATTTTTCCATGAAATAATCTTCTCTTTACCTTTTCACTATCTCTCTTTCTGTAAGTGATCACACCAAATCATTGCATCACCTTTCAATTTTATGAATGCAAAGTTTACCTTCTTGTCTTCTCTCATAGTCTTCCACTTGAAGAACCTATCCATGCTATTCATCCAATATATCAACTCTTCTAGTTTTAAACTACCTCCATAATCTAGAACATCAACCTTGATTCCTTAATTTTTTTCCTTCTAAAGCGTAAACCATCCTCTCTTCCATTGATAGTCACTGCTCTTACTATTCTTCTTTTTGTTAAATTTATTTATCATGATTTATGTCTTCCTTATCACCACTTTGTCTTCTCTGCTAATTGGTGATAACCTCTATTAATTATTTAACTTGCCTCTGTAGCACTTGTATATTCTAGTGCATTTGCACAACACCTCCTTGTCCTCTCATCATTATTTACTCCTCTAAGATTTGAACTTGCTATGATACCAGATAATGAACCCAAAAAATAAAAAGACAAATAAAATTACTAATAGGCCAAGATTTGAACAATAAATTGTATTGATTCATCTTGAATGACTTGAAATAATTACAAACTTGAACCATGCTTAAATAAGGTTTATCTCAGAAATTAGAGTCTACATGCAAATTTTGAAAAAACTAAAAAAGTTTATTTTTAGCCACTGCTATTTATAGTAAGTTTCACATGCAAATGCATGTGGCTCTAATCATTCTTTTAAATAATCTAAAAACTAAAATTAGCCTATGGGATGAAATTAAACTGAATTAGACGTCTGGTTCTAAAAATATACAATTTCTAAAATTAGAAAATTTTCCAAAAAATCATCAAACATTAATTTTGGACCCTCAAATGATCACATTTGGCCTTTAAAAAATATCAAAATCAATTCTAACTAGATAAACTAGCTTAAGACATAATCAAATTTTTTAATATGATTATTTTAGCATGTGAAAGTGCTCAAACATGATGATTCACCTTTATTGTCATTAAATCCACCTTTGGTGGTATTAAACCCACCTTATCCCCTTATTGGAGGGGATGTGCCTCTTCTTGGACTAGTAGATGTCTTTATGAAATGATGTCTATTTTATTTTTCTTTTGATTTCAAAGCTAATTGATAATCCTCTACCATGTTAAGTATTCTATGCATGCTTAATTCATCTTGAATAGAAAATTTCAAACCATTTACATATTTTACAACCATCTACTCTTCTATTTCATCATGCTCCACTCATATGGAAAGCTTATAAAATTTATTTGTATACTTTTGTCTACCATGATCTTTTTGTCTTAAATTTTGAAATCTTCAATATAGGGTTTGTGCATAATCCATAGGAAGGAATTTTTCCCTCAGCTTCTTCTCCATCTTTTTCCATGAATTAATCTTCTCTTTACCTTTTCACTATCTCTCTTTCTGTAAGTGATCACACCAAATTATTGCATGACCTTTCAATTTTATGCATGCAAAGTTTACCTTCTTGTCTTCTCTCATAGTCTTCCACTCGAAGAACCTATCCATGCTATTCATCCAATATATCAACTCTTCTAGTTTTAAAATACCTCCATAATCTAGAACATCAACCTTTATTCCTTAATTTCTTCCTTCTAAAGCTTAAACCATCCTCTCTTCCATTGATAGTCACTACTCTTACTATTCTTCTTTTTGTTAAATTTATTTATCATGATTTATGACTTCCTCATCACCACCTTGTCTTCTCTGCTAATTGGTGATAACCTCTATTAATTATTTAACTTGCCTCTGTAGCTCTTGTATATTCTAGTTCATTTGTACAACACCTCCTTGTCCTCTCACCATTATTTACTCCTCTAAGATTCGAACTTGCTATGATACCAGATAATGAACCCAAAAAATAAAAAGACAAATAAAATTACTAATAGGCCAAGATTTTGAAAAATAAATTGTATTGATTCATCTTGAATGACTTGAAATAATTACAAACTTGAACCATGCTTAAATAAGGTTAATCTCAGAAATTAGAGTCTACATGCAAAATTTGAAAAAATTAAAAAAGTTTATTTTTAGCCACTGCTATTTATAGTAAGTTTCACATGCAAATGCATGTGGCTCTAATCATTCTTTTAAATAATCTAAAAACCAAAATTAGCTTATGGGATGAAATTAAACTGAATTTGACGTCTGGTTCTAAAAATATACAATTTCTAAAATTAGAAAATTTTCCAAAAAATCATCAAACATTAATTTTGGACCCTCAAATGATCACATTTGGCCTTTAAAAAATATCAAAATCAATTCTAACTAGATAAACTAGCTTAAGACATAATCAATTTTTTTAATATGATTATTTTAGCATGTGAAAGTGCTCAAACATGATGATTCACCTTTATTGTCATTAAATCCACCTTTGGTGGTATTAAACCCACCTTATCCCCTTATTGGAGGAGATATGCCTCTTCTTGGACTAGTAGATGTCTTTATGAAATGATGTCTATTTTATTTTTCTTTTGATTTCAAATCTAATTGATAATCCTCCACCATGTTAAGTATTCTATGCATGCTTAATTCATCTTGAATAGAAAATTTCAAACCATTTACATATTTTACAACCATCTACTCTTCTATTTCATCATGGTACACTCATATGGAAAGCTTATAAAATTTATTTGTATACTCTTGTCTACAATGATATTTTTGTTTTAAATTTTGAAATCTTCTATATAGGGTTTGTGCATAATCCATAGGAAGGAATTTTTCCCTCAGCTTCTTCTCCATCTTTTTCCATGAATTAATCTTCTATTTACCTTTTCTCTATCTCTCTTTTTGTAAGTGATCCCACCAAATCATTGCACGACCTTTTAATTTCATGCATGCAAACTTTACCTTCTTGTCTTCTCTCATAGTCTTCCACTCGAAGAACCTCTCCATTCTATTCATCCAATATATCAGCTCCTCTAGTTTTAAACTACCTCCATAGTCTAGAACATCAACCTTGATTCCTTAATTTCTTCCTTCCAAAGCCTAAACCATCATCTCTTCCATTGATAGTTATTGTTCTTGCTATTCTTCTTTTTGTTAAATTTATTTATCATGATTTATGTCTTCCTCATCACCACCTTGTCATCTCTGCTAATTGGTGATAACCTTTATTAATTATTGAACTTGCCTCTGTAGTTCTTGTATATTCTAGTTCATTTGTGCAACACCTCCTTGTCCTCTTACCATTCTTTACTCCAAGATTTGAACTTGCTCTGATAATAGCTAATGAACCCAAATAATAATAAGACAAATAAAATTACTAATTGATGCAGGAGCATCAAACTCTTAGATATGCTAGGGATATTTCTTAAAAAAAAAAAAATTAAATTGTGTACACTTAGGATAGGTCTATTTGAATCCCATTTAGTTATTTTAGACTAAATGGAGGATTGATAACCGTGTTAGGAAAATCAACCCATAGGTGGCGTAGGTTGAGAAAGTCTATGTTTAAAACATTTGTTGAGTTTTTCTAGGTATTGGTTGAGTGTTATTCCTAGTAAATTAGGACTATTTCAAGATTGTGAGGCATAGTATAGGCAGTAGAATAGGAGATTGTATAGGAGGAGCAAGTCCAGAGAAGGACTGCATTTTTTTTGTTTGTAACAGATTTGAGAAAATAATGTTTATTGTATTTTTTTTAGCTCTATACGTTATGCAGATTGTGAAAAGGATTGTTCTATATGGAATAATGATTATGGTGTGGTTTTGAATAGAAAATGCCAGAGTTGGATTTAAATGTTCGGAGAAGCCAATTTTCAGTTCTGTGAATAAGAAGAAGAGGCGTTTGGTAAGCTTTTAAAAATAGAGTATATTTGTAGCCAAATTTCAGTAATGTAGTCTCTCTCTCTCTATTTGTTATTTGGTTTTGCTCTGTGTAATTTCACTGTTAAAGTTCTGTTAGTACTTGAATGCGGTAGCTTTTTAGGGAAATGTCTGAATTTCACCTGTTAGTGAGCTCTTAGAATTTCAGTTCAAAAAAATAAAAATTGTGCAATATTAGACAAGACCGCGCCTTGGAGAGAGGTAACGGAGGTAGGAAGCCAAGAAATTTTCATGTGAAGAAATTGCATGGGTGGAAGATTTTATATCTATTTTGACTAAACTGTCTCAAGGGGCACGGGTACCTCTGGCATTTGTGAGCCATGCCGATTGCGACTGAAGCAAGTCTGTTCTAGTCACTGTTGATCGACATGAAGGGTATGCACAGCCACAAGTCTACACCCGAAATGATCAGACTGGATTGTGTAAAAGAAGGATTGCCATACCTTTGAAGTCATCTTTGCCTGCACTTATCATTGAACTTAAGAGTGTGCTAAAGCAAGCCAGCATAAAAGAAGAATATTTTGCCAACAAATTCAAAGGATTCCAATGATTTGTGTTTAAGCCAAAGAGCAGTCAGAGAAGCGAACAGAGGATCTACGGACCGAATTGGCTATTGAAGACTAAGCTAAAACTGAAGAAGGGGGAGCTTGATATAGAGAATGTGAATTTGCGAAGAGACCATTGTGAATGACCTGGGTATCAATCCGATCATCCCATACAAAAGGAACAACCTGAGTCAGTTCAATTTAATGTAAGCCCAAGCTTAATATGCATGCATCCATGGAGAAGCTCGTTAATCATACAGACCGAGTGAAGGTGGGAGCCTGTTGAAAGAGAAGCTCGTAAGATCTTTGGGAATGCTTCCCCTAATGTCACCAGCAAAAGAAGTGCTCTTGTTTATGAATGCCTGCAGTCATTTCTCCATGCAGGAAGTCCATTTGATTCAGCACCACCATTATTTTGGTTTTTACTACCACAGAGAAGCTTTTGTGATACAAACGCTGCTTTGAAAGATATTGTATCTGAAGATATTAAAAGAGAATGCTGCATGGAATTGCATCTGAAGATATTAAGAGAATGCTGCATGGAAAAGGGTCTGATTTTCTTTCTCTCCAAGACTTGTAACAACAAAGATATTAGATTTACTGCATGCCGTAGCAAATCGTCCTTTCTTGTATGCTTACCGTGAAAAGAGTATATGACTAGGATCGACAGAGTTCATGTTAAGTTAGACAGAGCCCTGTTTCCTATTCTGTAAGGTCACTGAGCCATGGTAAATATTATCTCATTTTAAATGCAAGCCTGAATATGGAATACATCTAAGGAAATCTATTGTGCAAAATAGGAATGTATATGTCAATGTAGTTAATAAGCATAGTTGGCACTATTTTTCAATTTGGAATTGTGTAAAGTATGAGCCTATAAATCCAAGCCAGCCTGTCTAGCTCAGCTGGTAAAGCCTTTTGGATTAGAATGTTGTTTTTGCAGAGATAATGCACTGTGTGGAGTTGCAAATAGAAGAAAACTGGAGAAAGTACTCTTTGAAGACTAAGGTCAGCAAGTCAGGATATTGGATTAGAGCTTTGTTTGAAGTTTCCAGAAAGTCATCTGCATCACTAATAGGCCAAGATTTTGAACAATAACTTGTATTGATTCATCTTGAATGACTTGAAATAATTACAAGCCTGAACCATGCTTAAATAAGGTTAAACTCAGAAATTAGAGTTTACATGCAAAATTTGAAAAAAACTAAAAAAAATTATTTTTAGCCACTGCTATTTATAGTAAGTTTCACATGCAAACGCATGTGGCTCTAATTATTCTTTTAAATAATCTAAATACTAAAATTATCTTATGGGATGAAATTAAACTAAATTTGACGTCCGATTCTAAAAATAGAAAATTTACCAAAAAATCATCAAACGTTAATTTTGGACCCTCAAATAATCACATTTGGCCTTTAAAAAATATCAAAATCAATTCTAACTAGATAAAGTAGCTTAAGACAAAATCAACATTTTTAATACGATTACTTTAGTGTGTGAAAGTGCTCAAACAGAATTACGGGTCAAAATTTATAGTCTCTGAAAGATTGACCTTTTTTTTTGCATTAGAAGTAAATAACAAACCAAATATTCAATTAAATTTAATATTGAAATTGAATTTATTTGAAATATTTCATTCATATACTTTGTATTTTACATTTCTAAATTCAAATAACACATATTTCATAAAATAATATAGGTAAGATATTATAATATTAATATGAATTCTTAAATTTTAATCATAATTCCATTTTAAATTTAAATATGATTAGATTATTATCCTAATATAAATTTTTAATTCTTAATTATAATTCCACCTTAATAATTAAAATACATATAATTTAATAATAAAAATGATTCATTGAAATGTATCTACTATTCTTAAATTTTTTTAAAATAATCCATATTTAAAGCTTCTATCTTGAATATCCTTCTAAAAGAGAGATTAAATTATATTGGAATGCGTCCAATGTTCTAGTGTTAGCCATTCTTAACTTAAGATCTTCATCATTAATGTGGAGATAAATATATTTGATATATATTCTTATTAATATATTTAGAGGACAGAAACATATAACCCATCGAAAACTTCAAAAAGATTTTGAAAGATATTTAATACCTAAATTCTAACACGCCTTTATGCACCCTCCCTTGCTTCTCTTTAGGGATTGCTCTAAAATAATGTGTATGAGCTTTGTAACACAATAGAGGCTACCTTCACTTAGAATTTCCCTAGGTTTATATTAATAAAGGAAGTGAAAGGTATGTTTCACATATAGTTTCTTGTGATAATGGCCCCGCCTCCCCAAAAATAAAAAAGTTCTAAATAATTTATTATTCTTAAATTCTAAATGTTTCTCAATTTATTGTGTAAATTAAATTGTTTTTTAAAATAATTTATTATTCCTAAATTGCAAATGTTTTTCAAACATAATTTATTATTATCAAATCCCAACCGAATGTACCAAACAAATAAAATAGCAGCAACTTCTATGACAAACAACTACTCATAAATTTATCATAAAATAGATTGAATTAATAGACGGCAAAAAAACTACTCAGTTTGGTGCATCCTCATTAAGGTAGTTTGACTTGAAAAGAGCGAGATAAACAACGAGGTGAGAGATATAATGATATATTGTCAGGATGCATTTTATGTGCATTCTCAGAATCAAAGGATGCATATGGGCTAAGCATTAAGTAAAAGAAAGATGGAAATAAGTACGTCAACTTCTCCAATGTCATGCTTTTGTAGCATTCATGTACATTACTATGGCTGAAATTGAATTAAATATGTTATATACCTGCACTCTCTGAGAATATTTATATGGAGTGGGTACGAAGTTTTACTCAGCTTGCCAAGCAGTTCGAGAGTAGGACAAGTTACCTTTATTTTCTACATTTGTGGGATCTTTCTTGGCTTTTTAAAGATAATGTAAGATAATGTTTATCAGATATTATAGAGTGGGTATGAAGTTTTACGCGGTATGCCAAACAATTTGAGAGTATGAGAAATTATTTTTTCCTTTTACATTGTAGATCTTTTTTGGTTTGTTAAAGATGATGTAACGTAATGTTAATCAGAGATATTAAGAATAACTAAAACCTCGTTATTATCTTTTAATGATACCTTGAATTCGGGCCTAGATGAAGACACTGCGAGGTTGAATGATAATATGCATTATATATTTGAGGTCCAAATGAATGTTATACCATTGGGATTAGCTTCATCACCCATTTTTATTCTTAGCATTTATGTTTAAAAAGAAAAAATGAGTTCGATTTAATTTGAATCTTTTAATTGATTGGTATTTATTTGTTCAATTATTTTTTAATATATGAATTACATTTTAACAATTGAAAAAATATATACATTGATAACTTAGTATATATATTTTAGATAATTTTTTTTAAAAGATATTATTTTGAGGTATTTATTTTATTTATGTCATAAATTTAATATAATATAGATATTTTGAGAATGATATCTTAACATTTTTAAAATAGATTTATCTAGAATACATCATCATCATCATCATCATCATCGTCGTCGTCGTCGTCGTCGTCGTCGTCGTCGTCATGTAATACTCTTATCATGTATTTGAAAATACATTGATTAAAAGGGTTTCTTACCAATATATTATCTTTTAATGTTAGTCACACTTTCTAGTGAAGCAATATGTTTGCTCTTATCCAATGTTTCTAATGATACACAACCACTGCAATGTTAGTTTCGAAAGAGGTTGTTGTGTAACATAAGTTGCTTAAACTTTGGAAAAGTGGGGTGGTCCTTATAATGTGGATTATGAAAAAATATTCATAAAGTTTGTCTAGTGAAAATAATTACAAGAATCTCAAAAATCTAAAATGTTAAGAAATATTAATATAAATATCTCAAAAATGATATTCTCCTCATCTTTTACATAGATTTATGTAAAATATGTATATATTATTTATTTTTATATATAAAAAAATGATTTACTGCATCCATCTTTGTAATTTTCGAACTCTTTATAAATTAAATATCCAAACAATTCTAATTCAAAAACATACACTCTCACATGTTCCTTATTGAAAATTTTAACGCAGGTAAAAGTTTTTTTTGGTTGAAACCATTTGTAAGCCTTGTTGTATCCAGCCAAAAAAAAATGAGTCCACAGTGGAGCCTTTTTTGATGTTCATTTTTTCTTTTTTGTGAAACGTCCATTTCTTTGCATCTCACCATACACGCCGTTATCAGGCCGCTCAGATGCGGTCAAATTATTTCGATGGCCCTTCTGCCCACTTGGCAGTCTTGTATATCCGCATGAAGTTGCACACTTCAGATATAGAAACATTGGTTGGTAAAAGATGAAATTATTGGCATCAACCAAAGTCGTTTACAAAAATTTATAAAAAACTGAATTCATATGATAAAGTAAGGAAGCGTAAAATGAAACTTTTCTTCTGCTAAACCACAAGCACCCAGTTAGAGATATTCTTAACATGTAAATTATTTGCAATGAATTTTATGTCTCTTTTTCTTTTAATCGCTGTTTTCGTATGTCAGGCTGAAAATCTAAATGATAAAAAGAAAATAAAAATAAAAAAGTTTTATTAAATAATCGAAATCTGAAGAATAAAATAGATCCTCAGTCCGGTATTTTCGTGATGAACAATATGTACAAATAAAAATCATTCAAGTTCTACTTGACTTACAAAATTAATGGATAGACGGGTGTGTTCAAATTACTTCCAACAGTTTTCATAGAATTTTTCTTTCCTAAAATATTTTTATTTCATTAATATTTATATTTCTATCAGCAATTTCGAATTTTCAATGATATCATAACAGCCAGATATTTCAAACCTCGTTCACAGCAGTCCGCAAATCTTTCTATATGAGTATATTATATGCATTGTGTGTGGAATTCAGGAAAAACTATGCTAAATTTAAAAAAACATATTTTTATATTTCTAAGCTTCTTATTTCATTCGCTGTCTTCTTGGTACTTTTTCTAACTCTTTGCGTTTTTTGGTTTGTTTTGATTAAGTGAGCTCGCTTTTGATTGGTTTGGGTACCATCCTAAACATATCAAGAGGTCCGGGTCTCCCTATGACTGGAAACCATTGATCAAGGGAACAAAAAGGACCCTGTCAAAAGAAATATCAACAGGTCAGGGTCACCTCCTTCCAGAAACAGTTAACGAAGAGAATAAAGAAGACCCAACTAAAAGATGTAGTTACAATAAAGAACTAAAAAGACCCAAACCCACCTTTTTCAAGGCTAGTATAAAATCCAGCTCTAGAAACAATAGGAAATCAGGTCTCTGAAGTAAAAACAAGAAGAAAGACTGCAAAAGAATAACAAAAGAAACCCAACCTAAGCACAAAGGGGACCAGGTCCCCAACAGAAAAAACCAATATAAGGAGGACTCCCCCACGGATCCTGATAATATTTAAAAAAAGGTCTGTAAAACCAACAGAAAAAGCAAAAGAAGTAAAAGAGATGAACGCTCATGAAAACCGAATCGAAAAGTTTACCCTAGGCATATGGTGCCCCAAGGCCCAAAAAGAATATTCAACACAAGGGGGACCCTCATAGGAATATGGGGAGTAACCAAGGAGCAGCCACCACGAAGAAATTATAATACATATTTTCGAAAAGAGAGGTCAACATTGAATATTCAGAACTCAAAATAACCTGATTCCAAAATGCAGCGATTAACGGTCATCCTTAAATCCACTGCCAAAAAAAGGCAATCACAGAAAATTTGAAATTCAAATAGCTAATTCTTAAAAATTTTGCCT
Source organism: Torreya grandis (assembly GCA_037957365.1). NCBI lineage: Eukaryota > Viridiplantae > Streptophyta > Pinopsida > Cupressales > Taxaceae > Torreya > Torreya grandis. The sequence goes on along the minus strand of JARHVA010001275.1, from coordinate 2,612,775 downwards.
AACGGTACATTCCCAATGTCTCTTCCCAACTACTCAACCCCAGATCTAATCCCTTCCACGATAGGACTAGATAATTCACTAGGGAAGCAAATCAAAATCCTAACCAAAGTAATCTGAAGCAAAGACATGGCACGGGATATAGAAACCATTAAAGAAACGATTCCTTCATCTGAAAGTGAGTCCAGCGTCCTTGACCGTCCACGGGGAGGACGTTCCCTCTTACGCCTACTGCCCCCATGGCTTTGTTAACCATTCCCTTGTGCAACATACGATCTTATTTCTCGTATTCCTCAACGGGTGTGGAGTGATCCAAGTCCAACGACCATGGAGAAGGAGCCTCATCCTTAAAAGCATAACGATCCAAAGATTGCTGGTAAACTAACTCTATCTCCAATAGAGATTTTGACATGTCAAAAAAAATTGGTTCGGATGAAGTAGAATCGGGGCAGATCGGGATATGAATTTCCAACAGATCATTGCTATGAGCCCCTTTATCTTTGAAGGTTTCAACTATATCTGAACACTTCCCTTCGTCCCTAGCCGCTACAGAATCCATCAATTAGATATCCACCATAGTAGTCAACAGAAGGGGCTCCTCTGTCTTGAGGGAGGAGGCTATCTCAGTAAAGTTCTCAGCAGTAACCAACTCAACATTTGTTTCCTTAGAACCTTTGTTGTCTTCCTTCCTGGACTTAGAGATATTCTTATTTTGTTCACCTATGCTCTTGTCACAAATGTGTCTAAAGGCGCGGCAATTGGAACAACCCTCATTATTTATTTCATACAAAACATTCTGATCCCAAATTCCCAACTTGGATCTCATCTTGATAGACTCAGGTAGAACTTTTTTTTGGGTTCACCAAAACACAAAGTCTAGCCGAAACTAATCTACTTTTAGACTTAGATGCAGAGTCAACTGCAACAAGGGATCCAATAGATCTCGTGATCCCCATTAGGATGTTTTCCTTTCATAACTCTAAAGGAAGCGCTGGGAGTCTAATCCAAAGAAGAAAAGTCTTCCAATCCTCTTTGAAGGTGTTGAATCCAAATTTCCATTACTGCAAGATAAGGGCCACTTTTCAAAAGGTCTATAATCATCCTTAAAGAATGTGGGAAAAGTCTTCATGATTCGAGAAAGATAATAATAATAAGCTATTGGCCATGGTTGCAATCATCACCCAGCCCTTCAAATTCCATCTCTTCTAGGTCTAATCTCTCACTGCATCAATATTGGGTCTGAAGCCTTGAAACTTGCCTATGAGACTATTTCCAAACTCATGTTCTGCCTGATTGATTTAGTCATCAGGTATATACATAAACACTTGCCCACCTGAGGCAGAGGGAGAGAGCTCCCAACACCCTTTCCTTGATGTTGGCACTCCTTTAACCAACTCAGCCCAAGAAATGCGATTTTCAATGGCGCTTGAACCGGCCAGCTTAACCGCAATAGTGTGAGTCGTCCTCTTTTTGGGAGAGTTCCTGTCCATAACTCCCCTATCTCCATCTTGTTCTTCGCTATTCTCCTCCCCTGTCGCAGCTGCATCCTCCGTTCTGCACATCATTGATCATTCTATGTGTGTGTTTGTTTGTTTTATATATATGTGTGTGTGTGCGCAATTCAAATTGAATATATTTATGATATTATAGTCTTCCACCACCATTTAAATGTGATGTCATTGATGTAAAAATTAATTGTGTTTTATATGTGGGTAAAAATAAAGTATTCGTTTATTTTGAAAATAAAATGTAATAATCTTGGATCCGCTGGTGTTGGCGGGGTGGGACGTGACAGTTCTGGTAAGATGCAATTTTTTTTTTCAATTCACAAAGGCTATCATACGAATAACTTCATGGAATCTCTTGCGATCTTAACAGCCATACAACAGTGTTGTCATCTGGGCTAGCATAGAATCATCTGCGAATCTGACTCGCAGGTGGTTGTTAATATCCTGAATAAACGGGATTTGGAGATGGTTGATTAGCATTTGGCTGGGGTTGTGCAACAGGGGCTTCAGTTTTGTACTTCCTTGGAGTCTGTGACCTTTATGTATATTCCCCGTGAATGGAACGGGGTAGCCCACTATTTGGCCAAATGGGCCTCCGAGCATGGACCGCCTTGAAACATCTCGGATCATATAACGCTGCCCCTCGATTTATCTCAGAACTTGGTTCAACTTGTTGACCAAGATAATGCTATGTAACTTCTTATTTCCCTGTTTTTAATAATATTTTTACCCCTCTTTTAATTTAAAAATAAAATAAAATGTAATAAAATAATATATAGTTAAATGTAAACAATTAAAACTTATAGTGTGCTTGATGAATTCTTTTTTTAGATTATTCGCACCCTAAGCTTTATTAAAATTGTGTCTAAGGATGGCATGGAGGATAAGGCCATCACTAATGAAATGACAATGAATTGGTTCGTGGTAATAAATATTCAAGGTTGGTTATGTATATTGTAGAGGCTAGAAGTATATTCAAACCAAGTCAAAAGATTATATATAATAAAAAAAAAATTCTTCAAAGAAAAAACTTTAAAAATGTTTAGAGATAAATATACGTTGATAAATAATAGATTTAGGTTTATTTTTCAGATAAGTCTTTTAAAACTTATATGGATACTCGTATAAATTATTTACAATTGTTTAGATTTGTTTGAAACTTTTATCGGAATAAATTTGATTAGTCTATACATATTCTTACAATTGGATTCAAACCAAGCATCATACAGGCAATAACCAACACTATGTTGGTGGAGTATATTGATTGAATGGGGAAAATCATGTAAAAAATTAAAAAAAATGGTTTAAGGCAGTAAACTAGTACACTCAACTAGGTTATAGATAAAATACATTAGAAAGAGATTAGTTTTGAGTATATTTGTGTATTATTCATCAAATTGATGGTCAAAATAGATAGTAATAATTTGATAGAGGTTTAACAATATTTAAAAATAAAAATCAAATTAAAATAGCATACATATTTTATATAAATAGGTGCTAAATACATTAAGAGATATCTTTATTGAGGTTCCTATATTAAATTTGTGACATAAATATATAATAGGTACCTTAAGAATGACATCTCATAGTATATTTTATGTATAACTTTAAATAAAATATGTATATTAGTTAACTATAATACCAAAATTATTTGATATATATGGGGTCAAGTTCTCTTCCTTTCTATATGAGAGAACGACCGGAGCATCCAATGATAATCCAGACTTATTATGAATGGTGGGATATGAAAATTGTACTCCTAAAAATATATGTTTTGCATTATGTCTCATAAATAATAAAAAAATCTTTTTATTTATTTTACAGAAAAACTCACATTCAAAATAATTATTTCTTGAATCATAATTTGTTTAATCAATACTTATGGAATATTTAAATTTAATGTTTAGCCCTCATTCTTATTCATTCAACATTACTCTTCAAAAGTTATTAGAATTATCTTAAAATAAGAAAACATCAAAAAGAAAATATATAGTTCTATAATTATTCATAAATATTTTTCCTTTTAATAAATTTTCACAGTCCTCTTAAATATTTCCCTTTCAATTCTATATAACTTTTTAAAAAAACCCATATTCTACAATTAAAATTCAAAACTAAATTTATACAACCATTAAATTTTATCCATACAAATTATAATGGATTCAAACTTATAATTTTAAATTATAATGGATTCAAATGGATTCAAACTTATAATTTTAAATTATAATGGATTCAAACTTATACTAAAAATTGAAGTATGTAAATATTGAAAAAGTTTGACATTTTTTATTTGTTTTTCATGAAAAATATAACTAATTTATTCAAATCAATTGAAATACAATTAATTTTGACTACTTATCATTAAAAAATTAGACGAATACATAATTTCCAACTTAAAATTAAAACCAACCTCTACAATCTAATCCATACGTGAAACATATTTTGCAATAAAATTAACCCTCCAAGCCCCTAACATGGGACTACATCCTCGGGGTGCCCATAAAATAGCCATCTTTTTTAGGAAGCATTTCTTAAATGCTAAAATTCAAGCTATAAGGTTATTAGAGTGACTAAATAGACATATTATCATTTGAATTAACATATTCATATCTTATTAAATAGTTGAATCTGTCTTTCTTACATTCTTTTTGCTGCATTTATAATAAGATTCGGATGTATATAATGGAGATTTGTATACAATGCAAAAATTTAAATTACATTTAATTATCATCCATAGCCATTTCTTCACAACCGCTCTTCAAACAAAGCAATTACAACTGCCTTTGGATTTTTATGTGGATCAAAGACCTTTCCTGAGAATCTATTCTGCATGTTGTTAACAAGAATTTGAAGTCTATATACAAACAAAATCATGTGCAAATTCAAATAATATTCTATTTCTATAGTTATAACTATTGGTTTTAGGTAGGAAATGGAATTGTGTATGCAACAACAATGAATTTTGTGAAGCTTATGGCATAGCGATTTGGAATTGGAATTAGGGTTGGCTTTTTCATTGTACGGTTCTTTAGTTTTTGATGGTTTGCACTTCAATATAACATTTTATTTATATTTATTTAGTGGGCTTTGGTAAATCTTATTTCCACATTTAAGACACTATGGAGTAAAATTGAATTGCAGTTTGAAGATTTGTAAACGTGGGTTGAATGGTATTTTTTAATGTTTTTAACCTCGGCTTGAATGATATTGTTAAGATTTGTAAATATTAATTTAATAATATTGATAAGATGTGTAAATATGAGTTATTTGAATTTATTTTATAATGAATTTAATACAACGTTGTTCTATTAATTATAATGTAACATAAGTTACATTTTTATAAATAATTTTTTTTACAATTATACAACTTTTTTTTTATGCTTCAATCCAAAAACTTATTTTAAAAAAAAAACAAATCAATAACATATTGATTTTGGCATTGAGTTGAGAATCATATGTAGTTGAAAGTGAAAACCATTGAAAACACAAATAATAAAAGAGAGGATAAATTGTTGAAGAATTCATTGAATCCTATAAGCGAGAAAGCAATATAAATAGAATTACAAAATTATTGTAAATGGTAGACACTTCTAAGATCCCTTGTACATGATGTAGAGAAGTGCTTGAAAGCAGTACTCTTTTATATATATATATATATATATATATATATATATATATATATATATATATATATATATATAATTTTTCAGCATCCTTAAATTCAAGCCTCAAAAGCCTATGACAACTCTCAAGAGTAGATAAAAAATGTTGAAGACTTTTTTGATATGTTGAAAACTTTCTCATTCTTTCTTTTAAGTAATTGATAAAGTTATTATTATTATTATTATTATTATTATTATTATTATTATTATTATTATTATTATTATTATTATTATTATTATTATTATTATTATTATTATTTGTTTTATTTTGATAGTTTAGAGAGTTAAAAATATAATTTTAATTGTGTTGGGTATAATATATTTTTATTTTATAATTGTAATTGTGTAGGTTGATATATATATTTTTAAATAAATATATGTTTATTGTATTTATATTTATTTGAAATTTTATGTACATAATCATGATATAAGAATCCGTATCTCATTATTATTAGTCTCTGTCATGTTAGGGTATTATAGTTTTCACTATTTTTTTCTCTTCAATCAATGAAAATATTTAAAATACATACAACATTAAAAATTATAATTTTTTACCTAATTTCTAACATATTAATTTTGAAATATTATACAGATATTATTTGGGTATATTCTTTTAAGTTAAATGTAATATTAATATGTGTCTCTTAAAATAATGCAACTTTAAATGTTTCTCATTTTATAATTATAACAATGAAGTTAAAATTATACAAATTGTCATTTAATTTAATATATCATTGAACTATAACATTAATATTTAAAAATGAGTAATTTTTTCAATTATTATCTAAAATATTTAAAATTGACTCTTATTAATCATAAAATATTCATATATATTTAATATAACTCGAGAAACTCCTCGTAAAATGATTATAAAAATAGTTTTAAATTTATTATTTTTATATAGTAAAAAATCAACATTTACATACTTAAAAGAATCTTGCCATAAATAAACAACACCACTTCAAATAGACACATTTTAAGTGGTAACTCGTAGCCAAGAATATCACAAGTTAAAAAAAATGCCAGTATAATTAGAGAACATATATTTTATGTAATTAGACACATACTTTTATGTGATCCATATATTCTAACATTTAAAAAACTATCTTACAATTTAATTTGGATAGAGGTTAAAAAATTAGGATGGTCAAATACATTTCCAAAAGTTCATTTTCTTGTTATAATGAGAAAAGTTTTATTTTCCATTTTATGATTGATCATTTATAATGCTCAGAAAGTAGACGGACGATTATTTAATGAGCCACCAGATTTATCAGTTGTAGTTTTGATACTTTCTAAATTTAAGGACAATTACAATATCCCACAAATCGTATGTCATAATCCATGATTTTAGACGAGCGGATATCCAAGCATATCATGAGTTAAAATAAACATAGAAAGATGCTCCCATATATTTTATATCCTTAATCACATAAAGGTGCATTAAATTTTGTTGCATGTGTTTAATTTTATAAGGAAATACATTTTATAATCACACACGTGTTTTTCCTCCCAACATTAAATGTTAATCTTAAATTTTGACTTTGAATATTTTTAACATGGTAGATCAATTGTCATTATTAAGATAGCATTAAAAGTTAATCAAAATAAATGTATTATGCAAAAAAAAAAATTATTATAATGTCAATAAAACTTATACTCAACTATTTATAATGTTGACATTAATTTATCAATAACACACAACATTCTATATGTTTGTGTTATACACATATATACATATTTATCCACACACATACACAGATATGTATATATTATGTGTATATATGTATATAGATAAATATGTATATATTATATATATGTAAATAAATATATGTATATATATAGATAAATATGTATATGTGTGTGAAATATACATACATACATATATATAAATATTACGCACACATAATGTATGTGTGTGTGTGGATAAATATGTATAATATACATATACATCTATATATACACATATACATACATACACACATTTTATGGATTTTTTTTTTTAGATTGGTAAAAAATATTCACATACTTTTTTTAATTAATTTTTATGGAATTTTGATGGTGACAACAGTGTAGTCTAATTAGAATGATAGTGAGCATGGAAATTAAAAATATCACTCAATATAAAAATTATAGAGTCCCAATTATCTATACAAAATTGCCCTCAAAATACTAATGTAATTCATAGTAGAATATTTCAATAAAGACTTATTAATTGAAAATTTTCATTAGTTAAATAGTAATTAGTTGACATATGAATGATTTTATTGATTTTCTAGATTGCATGGTTAAATTGAAATTTATAAATGTTTCTTTCTGCAAATTAGATATACAACTTGACTATTAGATTAATACCATAGATGCATAATTTAAAAATTGTAAATAATATATTTAAACCATGCTAAGATTTTTTTATTGGATAAAGTGAATATCAAGTTTGATATGGACCTACAACTATAAGTTTAAACAAGATGTATAGTCAATAAAAAAGGAAGAAATTAGAACTAGGCTAAGCAGTCCAACTGACCATTAAAATTCCATAAACTTTCAATAAAAAACAAGATTGAAAAATAAAATAGGACTCAAAAACTAGGACACATACTATATTTCTTTTAAGGGCATGTCAGAGCAATCTTTTTTCCTAGCAGGGGATGAATCTGTCTTGTTGCTACTAACTTTCTGCTTAATACTATTAGATTTTCCTCTAGTTCAAATGTTAGGGCCTTCCACCATTCTTATTTTTGTACTATAGTCCCCTTGCCTTTCACAGGTTTTGTCTTCTCTTTCTTTTTTATGCTTTTAGAGGACTTATCTGAGGTGATAGTTATGATTTCCTTGCCTCTTTTGTTAGGGGTGTCCTCTGTCCTATGCCTGCTACGTTAGTTATATAAGGATTTCCCTAAACATCCCTCACCCTATCTGACTCTAATTTTAGGGTAATCCACTATTCTATTAGAGGGATAAATTATCATTCCATGATATATAGATTATCAAGGAAGTCTATCAACTTCTCACTAATTATTTCAAGGAGGTTTATCATTTCTTTGTTGTCACCTTGCCTCGTAGATTCCATTTCCTTCATATAATAAATTTCAAAGTTAGGGTTTTTTATACCCTAGAGGACCTCCAAACTTATGATTACCTTCTTAATTTTCTTTTCCTAGGAGGGAGCATCACAAGTCTTTATTTTTCCCTTGTTATCAGCAACTCAAGGAAGGGGATGGGAAATAAGGTGGGGGAGAGGTGAAGATGGCTCTTCTTACCAGTCTTCAGTAGAGTTTTCAAGGACCTCTCCTAAAAAATTTTCCTTGCTTATTTCACTTGGGTGATCATAACGCCCCTCAATAGTTTCCCTTTATTTTGTGAGGAAGATTAACCTGTAGTGTATCAGTTCAACACAGGTTTTTTCTATAAAGGTCATGATAGAGCATTCAATGCTCATGAGTAGGTAGTAAGGAAGTTTAATATAGTGTCAATTGAATTAGTTTAGTAATAAAAAGTGATGGGAAAAGATGTGAATAAATTTTCCCTCTAGAGATACATATTTCATTACCTAGAAATAGATGTCCAGTCAATGCCTTGGAAGACTATCTCTAGGTCACCCCTTCTTATCAATTTGGAAGGTCTATTCCATTTCAAGGAAAGTATTTATTAGCTCCTATTTTATCCTATTTTCCTTGAAGGCTTTGGTGCCCTCATCGGACATACCTGTGACTTCCCTGATCATCTCCTCAATTATGTTAACTCTAGTGCCCATAAACATAAATTTCCTTTGTTTCCACCCCATGGAAAAATGTTTAGCCAACATTTCATCATGGCCTTCAATGCGAAGCATGAATTATATATGGCTCCCTTTTTGAGATTCCTCTAGACCTTGTGATTCATTTGGAATTTGACATATGAGATTGGCTCACACTTGTCCCTATCACCTCTCATGACTATTCTCTTCTTCCTTCTCAAGTAGTGAGAAATGTAGAGTGGGGAATAGAGGTTTGAGTTACTACAATTTTGTTTTATTTAACTATTATAAATGTGGTGTTTTTCAAGATGACATCTACCATCACAAAAATTAATATGAGGGTCACTATCAAGAATTTTAGTGTGGACCAAGCTTGGCTTAAGTATGCTCTTCATTTTCACATGTGCTTTCAACCCTTGGCTAGATTTATAAATCATGAATAATTGGTGGGAGATATGGGGGGGATGTTGATGGGAACAATCCATGTAATTAAATTAGGGCTAGTGACTCTAGAGTTTGTTATATCATATGCTATGGAATTTCCCTCTCTATAGATCTGGATGAATGGACAATCATTAATTATTTGGAGTAGACTAGTGGAATCATCAATGATTCGGATAATAGAGTGGGAGGGGTTTGCTTTTCCCAAAAGGGAATTAAGGATGTTTAATGAATCTCCTTTAATTAACAACTTGGAGTTGGTGAGTTGAAATTAAAGTAGATACCCCAAAGGGATATTTTGGCCTCAGATATGTAGTAATTGTATACCCCTTAGGGTTCTACATAGGTAACTAACTACCCTAAACTCATCTCTAATGACTCCAACACCTCCCTCACTACCTAGATTTCCCTTAAATGTTCCATCAAAGTTTATTTTAAACCATCCTGGATGAGAACATGACCATTTTATGAGGCTTTTATCCAAGTTAAGTATGGGGTGTGGTGGGGGGGTTTAAGGTTCCACTTAGTAATGATGACCTATTTAACCTTGGAGGCAATAGATTTTTCATTTGGTATCACCAATCTCTAGTTTTTAATAATGGTAGCCTATAATTAGTGGAAATAACTCAATGGGTTACATATTTTATGATGAAAAAGATGGGCATTCATGGTAGTCTAGATTTTCCATAGAAATGGGGAAGGGACAAGGAGCACAAGAAGGACAAGGAGGGAAGCTTCCAAGGGGATTTTCACTGAAATATGAGATCAATAATATATATGACCTTAACCCAAGACATATTGAAGAGTTGAAGGAGAAGATTCTAGATGGTTGTCTTGAAGTGACAATCAAGGAAGATATGGGTCATATATTCTAGGGTAGATTTACAGAGTGTACACCTATTAAGGATAGTCATTCCGTACTTGGCCATATTGTCTACGATAAGTATTTTATCCTAGACTAAAATCCAAAATAAGATTTTAATCTTAAGGGTGAGGTGTTTGGTCCATAAGTATCTCCAGTACGTCCAATCTTCCTCCTCCTATACTAGGTTGATTAGGAACTTAGACTTCACTGAGTACTCCCCACTATGTTTCATCACCCAAAGAAAGGAGTATTCCTTAAGGCATGTATCTATGTGAATTTTCTAAAGTTAGATATTAATATTTTTAACATTCAGATGAATTCTGCATTATCTATCTCTATGGGTAGGTTCTTCCACCTTATTTTTTCTTCTTAAAGTGATCAGTTATCTTTAACTTTATTTCCTATGGAGGTTTTGAATATCTAACTTAGGTTGTTCTAGAGGGTAGATGAGGCTAGAGGATAAATTTTTATCCATAGATCATCCAATAAGTTTACCTTTTCACCATTTCTTACCTACCATCTTCTTCCCTTCCTGAGTAGAAATTTTTATCTTGATATAGATTTACATAAGGTAGAGCCATCTAAGGGGCCCTCTTTCCATATGAGGCTATCTTCTTCCCTTCCCTCTAGGTACTTGGATTTGATGATCCTAATCTAGTGGTTATCTTCTTTCATTATTCTCCAACCAAATTTGGATGTGAGAGCTTGGATCATGATTTTGACTCATCTTAGCTTGAGTCCTTTGAAGTCATGGGGAAGATAAGTTTATTCCCATGCAACTAACAAGAATCTATATTTGTCTTCTGCATCTATCCACATGAATATTTTTTTAATTTGATTTATTCTATCCATGATCTTGTTAGGAATGCAGAACAAATTCATGAAGTAGACTTGTATGATCTTCAATGAAATTTTAAGGAGTTGGAGCTCGCTTACCTGTGTAAGGAGTGCACCTTTCCACTTAGCTAGTTTATTCTAGATTCTACACACCAATGGGTTCAATAATTCTATTTTCATTTGCCCAAACATAAAATCATGCCAAGATAGGTTAAGGGGAGGTTATTGATCTTGTAACCCATTATACCCAATAACCTTTTTTGGAGGGAAGGTAGGGTATTCAAGAATAAGGAAGAGATTTTTGCTAAAGTTGATGCACTAACCTAATGCCAGTTCATAGTATAAGAGGATGTTTTTGAGGGATTTTGCTTCTATCATGGATGCCTTTCTAAGGATGAAAGTTTCATTTGTGAATTCCTCATGAGTAATAGAGACAACGTTTTGGGTTATCTTTAGCCCTTTTATTATGTTTTGATCCATAACGTCTTTCAAACTTCTACCTAGAGTTTATGCCATCATGATTTATAAATATTTTGACAAGGGGTTTCGTAGCCTAATCCCTCAACTATTAGATAAAAATACTTTGGGAACCCCATTGATCAAGATTGAGTATATGGGGTTTGATATGTAATTATGAATCAAGCCTCTAAGATCCACATGAAATCTAATCCTACTCAGTACCTTAACCAAGAATCTCCAAAATACTATGGCATGGACTTTATTCATGTAAAGTTTAGGGAACATGCATTCCTAATAGATTTTGCCACTGAGTGAAGGCTTTTATGGATGACTATGACATGCTTAGTAACCTACCTACCCATAATGAAGGCACCTTGTTATTTATAAATGATCGCTTGAAGCATGGGTTAGAAGTGAGTGACCAAGGTTTCTAATAGATCTTGTAAATGGTGGAGCATAGACATATGGGTTTGAAATCCTTTAATTGATTTGGTCCTAGTATTTTGAGGATGAGGAACAAGAATGTATTGTTGAGATCCTTTAGAGCCATTCCAACCATGAATAATTCATAGAATACAACCTCTACTTCCATGTGTATGATGTCCCAGATCCTTTGGAAGAATAGATGGGGGAAGTCATCTTGGACTAGTTCCTTATTTCCCTTAATGGATAATACTGCATTTCTAACCTCCTTTAGGAAAGGGGATTTGTGTATTTCTTAATTATTTGCCTAAGAGATGATTGAGGGAAGGTTTTTTAGGAGACTTGCCTCCATTTAAGAGTCAATTGAGCCTGATTCCTTTATTAGGCTTTTTAATTGAAAAATGATCTATTCATCGATAACTTCTTTGTCTCTAATTTTAATTCTATCTTCAATGATCAGTTTGGAAATTCTATTATAATTTCTATTTTTGAAGGCTATTTGATATAATAATTTTTTATTTTTATCTCCTTCCATCAACTAGGTGTGTCTGGAATTTTACTTCTAGAATGGTTCCTCTTTAGCTTTCGAGTTAGAAGTTCCTTCTCAAAGTTGGTTAAGTTTTCATCTGATCCATGGATTACCATTTATTCCTCCAAGGTACGAATGTCATCCACCAAGGCATTATTCTAGGTGAATATATTTCAAAACACATTTTTATGTTGTAAATATTATCATTGATGTCAAAGGTTTCACAGTTTTGGTGATAAAAGCCCTATAGCATTTAATGTCTAAAGGTGCTTTTAATATTCATATCTTGGCTAAAGTGTGTTAATATATATATATATATATATATATATATATATATATATATATATATTTGATTTCATAAAGACAAAAGGGGGGCCATGAAGAATTCAAAGAGTCACCAAGTAAAGACAAAAGAGGGAAAGAGCGCATTTTCCCATGAAGGGTCACCTTGACCAATTCAAAGAGTCATTGGATAAAGACAAAAAAGGGAAAGGATGCATTTTCTCATGAAGGGTCACCTTGTGACTTTTCAAATGAGAATAATTCAAAGGGTAATGCAAGTTTAGTGTCATTTTCCATGTGGATTGAAGGGTCACAAAGGTTGAATGCCAAAGGTCTTTTGGAAAGATACAAAAGGAGGCTTGGGAAGCCATTTAAAATATGCAAGAGAGTGCATGGTTTGTAATTGTTTTATATATAACATAGAAGAGAAGAAGAGAGAAAATAAAGAGATATCGTAGCATTATCTCATTTGTAAAGAAAGCAACATGGAGAGATATTTATGTTTTTTACAAAAGAGAGGTTGGTGCTCTGTGGGTCGGTACTCACAAATCTTTGTAAGGGGTTGGTGCTCTTATGGGTTTGTGTTGACATATCATTTCTATGTTGTTACTCATCCAAGGGGTTGGTTCTCGTACATGTTGGTGCTTGAAAACATTGTAAAATTGAATTGGTACTCATCTACATATTTGAGATAGTTCTCTATGGTTTTTACCACATTGGGTTTTCATATAAAAATTTGGTGTCTCTTTTTCTCTCTTGTGTGGTGCATGTTATTTGTTCAATTTTATTTCATATGTTGAATGTATGATTTAGTGATTAAAAAATGTAATTGATTAAGTAAAATATTTATAAGATATATGATATACTGATTCAGCCCACCCTCTTAGTATATCATGTGCTTAACAATTGGTATCAAAGTAGGTTCTTTCGAAAAGAGTTTAACAGCTCGAAGGTAGATCAGTGAAAGCATGATTGCTAGAGCACATGAAGGTTTTTCTAAAAATAAATCACCTTTGTTTTATAGGATAAATTATGCCTATTGGAGCATAAGGATGAGGACTTACTTTATGGCCCTTGGATTGGACATTTGGCAAGTAGTTTTAGATAAATACGAAGGGCCATAGACACTTGTATCTACTCCCATGGATAAGAAGGAAAGTGAAAATAATGCTAAAGATTTAAATGTTATTTTATGTGCTTTATGTGAATAAAAAACTGTTAAAGTTATGCAATGCAATTCTGCTCATGAGACTTGGGTAAAACTCGAGAATGTTTACAAAGGTGATGGAAATTTTCAATAAGCTAAGCTCCAAACTTTTAGAAGATAGTTTGAGAGTCTAAAAAAGGAAGAGGAAGAAAATATAGCAAGTAATCTTTTGTGGGCTAATCAAATAGTAAATCAAATTCAAGGCCTTGGAAAACAATTAGAAGAGTCAAAGGTGGTACAAAGGTTTTGAAATCTCTACCATTGAGATATGATGCAAGCATACCTGCAATTGAGGAAATGAAGGATCTAACCAAGTTAAAGATGGATGAACCATATGGTATTCTTAAAGCATATGAGATGAAAACCGAACAAGAGAACTCCTCAAAGAGGGAAGCTACTTTCAAATCTTCTAAGAAAGATAAGGCTAAGGTTCAAGAATCAAGTGATAGCTCTAGCGATAAAGAAGATGACAATGAAGCCCTATTCATATGAAAGCCTAAAAAGGGCATAGGTAAATATCAAGGAAAGTTACCATTTAAATGTTTTAAATGTGGTAAGATTGGACATTTTGTAACTAAGTACCTAGATGGTGACAATGATAAAGGAAAGCCTACATACAAGAGAAACTTCAAAGGTAAATACAAGAAGAGATTCAAAAAGAAGAATTTTTATTCTAAAGATCTTATCTCAGTTGAAGACAGTGGATTTAGTGACTTAGATGAAGATGAGATTTGTGAAGAAATTTTTTTATTATAAATATCTTAGCTTAGTCGAAGATAGTGGAGTTAGTGACTCAGATGAAGAAGAGATTCTATTCATGACCATACATGAAGATGCCTCTGCAAGTAAAAGCATAAATGATCAAGAAGAAGAACACAATGAAAATGAGGATGAAGTTGAGGTGAATCTAGAATAACTCATTTGTACCTTAAAAAAATTTAAATCTTTTGAGAAGAAGAATCAAATATTTAAGCTCTAGATTGAGAAAAATGGAAAGGAGTCACAAGAAATAATTTAAGATCTACAAGCACACATTGAAGAAGCCAAAAATATCAAAGAAGATATAACAACACAATTTCAAAAATTAATTAAATAATGTGAAAGGTATGTTGTTGAAATTGCCTCTTTAAAAAAATATATCAAGAAAATAAATAAAACAGCAAATGATAAAGTAGCCAATGATTCAAAATTTGAGAATAGCACTAGCATGTTGAATAAGATATTAGAAAGTGAAAAATCAATGTCAAATAAGACAAGTATTAGATTTGAAAAATAAAATATCTATGCTAAATCCCTTACAAAAAAGGAAATGAAAAGGGAAGAAGTTAAGAATGTAGAGGCCAACTTAAATAAAGAAGGCTAGAGGGAATAGAGCTACAAAAGACCATCAGGTCGAAGACACATAAATTAGAATAAGGTTTATTTTCTTGGTTATTGTTTTTATTGTAATGGTTATGGTCATAAGAAAATATAATGTCGAAAAAGAGCTAACAATTTTAGAAACAAGGAGAAGGGAACTCATGCATAGTCAAGCAGAAGCTACAACTCTTTTGATCCTCTATAAGGATTTAAAAAAGAAGCCATAATATGTTAAAAGTGAAATAATTTTGGACACATAAATTGACATTGTAGAAGTATGTTTGAGTTAGTCAATAAGGACCAAGGCTTCAAGGCTCCATTCATCAAGAAGAGAGTTTATACAGATTCATTGTAGAAGAAACAACCTGAAGAGTCTATGATAGTCCAGATAACTTTGCATAAAAAAATGAAGAAAGTCCATGGTTCATCAACAATGGATGTTAGAGGCACATGATAGGAGACAAGAGCAAGTTCATAACTCTAAAGAAGATCATTTGTGGCATAATGAAATTCAGAGACAATACCACTGCTAGAATAGCCAAAAAAGGTACGTTAAGTTTGGATAATGATAGAACCAAAAATGAGAATGTGTTGTATGTATAAAATCTTAAGTATAATCTATTGAGTGTAAGTCAATGGTGTGATCAAGAACACACACCAAATTTTTATGCAGAAAGTTGTGAGATTAGAAGAAAAGATTCAGAGGTATTGATTATAGATGTTTAGAGGATAGATAATTATTTATACATGTTATCAAATATCAAAGGTCAAGAATGTTGTTTAAGTCAAGTTAAGAAAATTTGGTTATGACACAAAAGAATGGGACACATAAATTTTAACAATCTTGTCAATATCATAAAAAATCAAGCAATTAGAGATCTTACAAAGATTACAAATCCCCCCAAGACACTTTCTGAACTATGTTAGCATGAGAAGTAGGTCAGAAGATGGTTCAAGACAAATGAATACTTAACTACTTAGTAGTTATAGATTTTTCACACTTATGTGGACCTATTAGAACTTAAAGTACTCGAGATAATAAATACTTCATGTTGCTTATTGATGATTTTACACGTATGACCTGGGTGATGTTTTTTAATTAAAAATCAAAAGCTTTCATCCACTTCAAAGCATTCAAGGCTTTAGTTGAGAGTGAAACTAGTTTGAAGATTAAGTGCTTGAGATCAGATCAAAGATGATAATTCATGTCAGATAATTTTATTGAGTATTGTGAAGACCATGGGATAAAGAGACATTATTTAGCAGATAGAACTCCACAACAAAATAGAGTAGTTGAGCAGAAAAATAGAATAATTCAGGAGATGGCGAGGATAATGCTACAATAATCCAAGATAACAAACAAATATTGGAGAGAGGTAGTAGGCACAATAGTTCATATCTAGAATAGAGAATCATTAAGAGTCAATAGTGACAAGACTTCTTATGAGTTATAGAAAAATAAACCAACTACTATTGATTATTTCAAAGTTTTCAGTAGTAGATGCTTCATAAAGAGAATTAATGAAAAATTAGATAAATTTTAATTCAAATTAGATGAAGGTATATTTCTTGGATACTCCAGTAAAAGTAAATCTTACAAATGTTATAACAAAAGAACTAATAAGATAGTTGAATATGCAAGTGTCCAGATAGAAGAAGATGTATCAAAAAGAGCCAGTGATCTAGTAGACATTCCTGAAAACATTGAAGAAGAAGATTTTGAAGGATTAGATGAAGATGAGAAGGAGCAAAAGGATACCAAAATCCCATCTAAATATGTCCATATAAATCATAATAAAAGTGACATCATTAGGAACATAAATGAAGGAGTTCATACCAAAAGAATGATGGTAAGTAAATTTGAATAAGTTAATTTTTCTTCATTATCTAAAATTTAATGTAGAACTTTTCTATAAGCTAGACATGGTGAGCATTGGGTTAAATCAATGGATGAAGAATTAAATTAGATAGAGAAGAATGATACTTGGGAATTAGTGCCTACACTGAAAGATCAAAATGTGATAGGAAAAAAATAGGTATAAAAAAATAAGTTAAATGAAGATGGTAAAGTTACCAAAAATAAAAGCAAAGTTAGTATGTAAAGGATATGCTTAGATTGAGGGTATAGATTTTGAATAAAAAATGACACTAGTGGTGAAGCTAGAGGCTATCAAGATGTTTCTTGCATATACAGTGTTTAAAAATTTCAAAGTGTTTCCAATGGATGTTAAGTTTGCTTTCTTGAAGGGGAAGCTAGAAGAGGAGGTATACATTGAGCATCATGAGATATTTGTTCTCTCAAATGATAGCAGATATGTGTGTAGACTAATGAAAGTATTGTATAGATTGAAACAAGCTCTTAGAGCTTGGTATGCGAGGCTTGATGAGTACCTACAAGATCAAGGCTTCAAGGGAGGTTTTTATGATAGTAATCTCTACATCAAAATAGAAGGTGATCACCAGTTGATTGTTTTGGTATATTTTGATGGCATAATATTTGGAAGTAATAGTGAAAAGATGACCAATTTTTTTTTGATAATATTCAAAAAGAATTTGAGATGTCTATGCTTGAAGAATTGTCTTTTTTCTTTGGATTACAAATATTTTAGTCAGATAAAGGAATTTTCATATCTCAAAGTAAATATGCCAAGGAGATGTTGAAATTTTTTTATTTTGAGAATCGTACACCAATCGGCACACAAATGGGTATAGGGAACAAGGTTAGTAATGATGAAGATTCAAACAATGCAAATCAGTACTTATATAGATCTATGATTGGTAGTCTTTTATATCTAACAGCATCAAGGCCATACATCATATATGTATTAGGCATGGTCATGAGATATCTATCAACCCTGAAGGAGAGTCATGTTGGATTAGTGAAGAGAACATTTAGATATGTCAAGGGGACATAGGTTTACAAATTGTGGTATCCCATAGGCAGAGATTTCACATTGGTTGCTTATATAGATTCTGATTAGGTAGGTTGTTTAGATGACATGAAGAGTACAAGTGGAGGAGCTTTCTTCCTCGGTGATAGTTTAGTGTCTTAGCTAAGAAAGAAGCGGAAATCAATATCATTTTCTAAAGCTGAAGCAGAATATATTATAGCAGTGTTGTATTGTATTCAAGTACTTTGGATGAAGCAAGCTTTAGAAGACATCAAGGTAAAATATGATGAACCTATCTCCACTTACTGTGACCACACAAGTGCTATTAATATTTCTAAGAATCGAGTGATACATTCAAGGTCAAAATGTATTCCTATCAAATATCACTTCTTGAGAGAGTAGATTGTAGATCAGTAGGTCAAATTGGAATATATCAGTACTATAAAATAGATTGTAGATATATTTACAAAGGCACTACCACAGGACACATTTGAGTATCTACGAGAGAGGCTGGAAGTAATCTCTTTTACTTACTATCATCGAGGATCAACATCAGTTGAGGGGGAGCTATGTGTTAGCTCCAAGACAAACCATTTGCCATTGATGTCAAAGGAGGAGAAGTACAAGAACAGGTTTAGAAAATATGATGATACAATAAGGGGGAGCTACTATATGTTTTTGGTTAGCATGTGCAGTACAGGTTTCAAGATGTGGCAATTTTAGTTTGAGGTTTCCATCAATGAAAAATGGGGAGATTGTTGGAAATATTGTCATTGATGTCAAAGGTCTAACAGTTTTGGTGATAAAGCCCTCATAGCATTTAATGTCTAAAGGTGTTTTTAATATTAATATCTTGTCTAAAGTGTGTTAATATTAATTAAATATTAACAGATATATTTTTGGTTGCATAAATACAAAATTGGGCCCATGAGGAAGTCAAAGAGTCACCAAGAAAAGACCAAAGAGAGAAAGGGTGCATTTTCCCATGAAGGGTCACCTTGAGGAATTCAAAGAGTCACTAGATAAAGACAAAAGAGGGAAAGGACGCATTTTCTTATGAAGGGTTAACATGTGATTTTTCTAAGGAAAAGAACTCAAAGGGTCATGCTAGTTTGACACCATTTTCCATGTGGATTGAAAGGTCACAAAGGTTGAATGCCAAAGGTCTTTTGGAAAGCTATAAAAGGAGGCTTGGGAAGCCATTTCAAATATGAAAGAGAGTGCATGGTTTGTAATTATTTTATATATAGTATAGAAGAGAAGAGGAGAGAAAATAAAGAGATATAGTAGAGTTATATCATTTGTTGAGAAAACAACATTGAGAGATAGTTGTGTTTTTTACACAAGAGGGATTGTTGCGCCTGTGGGTTGGTGTTCAACAAAGGGGTTGGTGCTCCTACAATTTGGTTATTGCAAACTTTTTAAAATTAATTTGGTGCTCATTTACATACTTGAGATAGTTCTCCATGCTTTTTCCCACATTTGATTTCCACGTAAAAATATGGTGTCTCTCTCTCTCGTGTGGTGCATGTTATTTGTTTAGTTTTATTGCATATATTGAATGTATATTTAACTGGTTAAAGAAAAGGAAATTGGTTAAGTAAAGATTTATAATATATATGATATACTGATTCACCCCCCTCTCAGTATATCCCATGCTTAACACTTTATTCCACACTTTAATTTGGCTTTGATATGCTTGAGTTTTATAGCCAAGATGAACATGTTTGTGCTCTTAAGGAGTTTCATCTACCAATCTTTGATCGAGTCTTGAAGGTTCAAGTGGTGAATCCACATGATCTCAAATTTAAAATCCATATTCTTGAGTTTGGTAATCCTTTCTCCTTCAAAGACAATTAATTTGTGATCTGACCTAATTATTGTAAAGGACGAGAGGGAGGTGGAGAAGTGTAGATCCTAGTTTAGGGTTACTAAAAGTTGGTCTACACTTACCTAAATGAGGTCCTTCCCCATCTTTATGTTTGTCTCGATGAAGGGGTTTCCTTTGAGGTCAATGTCCTCTAGCACAACTCTAATGATGAAGTCGTATAGCTCAGCCATACTTTATGTGAAGTCTTGTATCCCACCTTTCGTTTCCAATGGGTTTAAAGCTGAGTTGGAGTCTCCCACAATGACCCATTTCTAATTTTCACAGAGATTCTTAAAAAACAATAGTTCTTCCTAGAGATTTTTATACCCTTGTCTAGTACTAGGAGTGTATATGTTGGAAAGGATCCACTCTTCCTTACTAGTTTTATCTTTTAATAGGACAATAATGTGGTTACTACTATTGGTCATCGATTCTCTATTAAGGTACTATATGTTCCAGAGGACCACTAGTCATCTCAATGCCCCAAAGGATCTCACACTTATACAGCCAAGTTTAAACCATAACTTATCACTATAGTAACATTTTTGGTTTTTGTAACATAACTATGAGAGGGTTGTGTTTCTTCTTCATGTTTCTGACTAGCTTCTATTTACTAGGTATATTCAAACCCCTTAAATTCTGTTAGTGCCCAAAATTAAATAAAGATAATTTATGTCCTTGTTGAAACTAATTCTTAGTTGCCCAAATGATTACTTCCTATTTTTAAATGTTACCCTGAATAAAATCCCATTCTTGCCCTATGAGAACCCTATGTAATGGGGGAATCATGTTCATGATAATCTATCAAATGTTTATGTTTTAGAGCATATGATGGAGATGGCTATGGTTTAAAAGTGTTGATTTCAACAAAATTATGTCTCTATTAATATGCATCGACCAAGCCCACCAAGTGTTAAGCAAAGGGGAAGCCCACGTGAAGGTCCCTAGGCCTGCATGGAATCAAAGAGTCACGCAAAAAAAAAAATCCACGGTATGATAAGACCTGCCAAATATTCACATCTCTACACCAAATAGATATGTCCACATGGAAGAAAGTCAAAGGAGTTAAAATAATGCTAGGTTTGAGAATGCATGGTAGATACTTGGGCATTGACCATCGATTGACTTATTTCCAATGACATAATAAAGCTCCGTCTGCATTTTGGGCAAAGGAGTTCCATTGGAAGTGTAGGCGTCAAAAGGAAAATTGTATTTGGGGGATAAGAGTTCCACTAGAAGATCAAGAGGCTAAAAGCATTGCACGGTGGCACATTTAATACCACATGGCAGAGATCGTAGAGTTTTGAAGCCATGCCACACTTAAACTAGAACCACATTAGAGAGCCAAAGGCCACGTAGACACATGACCATATCCCATAATACCTACCTACGTGGACTAATGAATTAAAATAAAATTGAAAGTTTTGATTTGCTGAAGGGTGTGGGGTATGTGGCAAAAATGTCATTGTTGACTGCAAATTTGACAATTTTTAAATGTGTCTCAAAGTTTCGTGTAGGTATAAGGGTCAAAATGCAATTGCAAAAGGCCATGGATAGGGTACACAAGAAATTAACATGGGAAACACAATTGCAAAACGCAAATAGTGAAATGTCAATTTGCAAATTGCGCTCCCATCCCCAAAACCAACAGTGGTAAAAAAGAAAAACATGTGGAAGTGGATCCATTGACTATAGTTTAACCAGCCTCTTATGGAAGGAAGGAGAGTGAGAGGCTGGCAGAGAATGGGAACTGCTAAGCAAATTAGCAATTTGCCAAAACTACAATTTGCATATGAGACTATGGATTTCGCAGTATGGAGAAGCATAGTTGGAAAGTTATGATTTGAAATTCCCTCTAAAAGCAATACACAATCCATGTGTTATTATTTTGTACATCAGTAATGAATGAGGAGAATAAACATTTAGGGTGAGTTTGAAAACCTCCTCGAGCCTTAGTTCTTGCACCAATAAGAAAAGTGACAAAGGCAACTTAAAAAAAGTGAGGTGAAGGTAATTGATAATGACAGTGGAAAGATGGGGAAAACTCCACATACCTGATAGCTTCCTGTATGTGGTTGTGGTGATATGGATTGCTTTGAATTTCATGACATTTGAGAATGGTTAGTGTGATATCAAATAAGATTGAAAACTTTGGTAGTTGGTTCCATTGCTAGGAGAGTCTTATCTAGCTCTTAAATAGGTATACAAAGATGATGGTCTCCCCACATACCTAATAACTTCCTATATGTGGTTGTTGTGATATGGATTGCATTGAAGTTCATGACATTTGAGAATGGTAAGCGTGATATCAAATAAGATCGAAAACTTTGGTAGCTAGTTCCATTGCTAGGAAATTCTTATCTGGCTCTTAGACAGGCATATGAAGATGATGGGAAACTACATCAGGTATTGAAGGTTGGGTAATTGGGTTGCTCATTGTATGGGTTCATGCCTCCATGTTTAGAAGAAGTTGAGTATGTCTCAAGTGGGAAGAAAAGCAATTCAAAACTATGTAATCAAGACCAGGTCAAATCGAGAAAAACACTTGATCCACTTTATGATGGTGGCTTTAGTGTAACTAGAGAGCATTGGAGAGGCATCTACTACTACAAAAATAAAGGATATGGAGTTACCTCCATCATTGTTTGAATGACACCAAACATTGAACTACCAACATCAATCTAGTCACTAGTTAATACATAGCACTTATCATGAAGCTCATGTAAATGTAAAATATTTCCTTTGTGAAAATAAGGAGAAGAAGTTATTCCCTTGAACCCTTTAGTACAAGCAAGGTTTCTTCAATGATTACAAAGATTGATGAATGGTTAAATATTTTTGATTATGCAGCAACCAATCACATGTAGTCTATGCATTGTAGACAAATGAAACATTCTTTTTGGATGGTGATTTTATGGGGCCAAGTGGTGGCATTTCTGGTGCATGGACTAAAAAATATCCATGGCTACAAGGCAATGAAAATTTTATTTGTGAATCCTTCAGATTCAAGGGCATTATGCACATAGACAAAGATTGTTGTTTTCAAGCATCATATAGACGAGGGTTATGGCTCATGATAAAAAATCTTTGTAGGGCATCACTCAAGCAGGTTGCAGGAATAGTTAAAATTTTCAAAAAATTGCATTTGAGGCCCCCAAGGTCCTTGGGAGATTTGTGTGAGAGAAGTAATTTTCAAAATGCAAGTCTCCAAAATGTAGTTACAAATTGTGGTCAACTCTCCCAATCCCGCTAGCCAAAGTAGAGGAGAAAAATTTAACTCAAGAGCTTCAGAGAGAATTGGAAGAGAAATGCAATTTTTCAATTTTGCACTTATGCAAATTGTAAATTGCACTTGGGTCTCCCAAACCTCCCAGTCAATCCCAGTCACTAAGAGGTCTTAAGTGCAAGTGGGAACTTTCACAACCAATTGCAATTTTGAAATATTATAATTTGCACTTGGAATTCTGATTACCTAAAAGGATCTTTTGAGGGAAATAGGAACCCTAGTGATAATTTGCAATTTTGTAGAATTTGAAACTTTAGTTGGAGTTCTAGATTCCTAAAAGGAAATTTTGAGGGAAACTGGAACTCCAAGTGCAATTGGCAAATTTTCAAATAGCAAATTACAGAAAGAGTTCCCATTTACCTAAGGGAACTCCAACTTTAAATTACAATTTCTAAATTGTAAAATTCTCTTTGGAACGTGGATTTTCCCAAAGCAAGGAAAATTGTGAATTTACAAAACTAACCAGAATCTCCCTAAAAGGTCAAAAAGTGAAAAATAATGCATTTATACATTTAAAATGTGGATAAAACCTTAAATATTAAATTTTCACAAATTAAATGTGGAAAAAATGAAGGTGAAAAATACAAGTTGGAGCCAAAAAGCAATAAAATAAAATAACCTAAGTTGTTTTGTATTTTCCATTACTTTGCTTGTTCAAGCACTCCATTGGAGAAATATTACAAGTTTGCAAGATCCAAATGGACCACTCCAAAGAAGATTTTCCAAGAAGCCATGGTATGAAGTGTTCAAAATCCATCATTGGAAGACCAAGGTTGTTCTATGGTGTGCATATGAGAAAGGGCAGCTGTCGAGAAGATTCTAGATTTGTAAATGAGTGGTCAAAGGGCATCTCTAGGTAGTCGCACAAAAAGATAAGAGGTTTGTCTGGACTCAACCATGAATATTCTCTTTCCAACTCATGTAAAAGGCATATCTAGCTAGGATATCAATGTTTAGGCTGAAATTCTTCATCATTCCTTGTAGAGGCAGTTGGAAAAATCATTTTTCATACAAATGGATGAAGATTCTAGGCATGGAAAGGAATATTTTCTAGTTGAGAGCATATTAGCAAGACTTTGGGATGTCGATTGTAATTTCAGAAATTTTCAAAATGCAACCCCCATTCTTGGATTGCAAATGGGCGTAAAAAAATGTATTAATAAGGTTCTCTTCTATTCTAGGTTGTTATTATTGGTCTTTGTTTTTCTCTCCAAGTATAGGCTCTTCCAAACTTTGTGATCATTGTTGTGTGTATTTTATCTCTCTTGCTAAGGTGTTTGTATATGTACAACCATTCTCAAGATCTGAAAGTATGTTTATATGACTCTCCTATCCAACATGGAGCAAATCCACCATGCTTGTCCCCATGGCAGTATTCTGAAACATTGATGTATGTAAGATTTATTTTCAAGATAATGAAAAATACTTATGATTCTTACTCTTTTCTACTAATGAAATACAATGATATGTTTTGCATGTTCAATTGATTATATATCTTACTTTATACTCACTACTTATTATCATTTTGGGATTAGATCTAGGTTATATATCCCTTTTTGCAAGTGATTTGGAAAATGTTGTTGAATACCTCTTAAGGGCACCCTGGGTTTATGGATTCAATAGGAAAAAGTATTTGAGATTCTAGTTTCAGTGTATATTATAGGGTTTTAGGAATCATTTGGGTGTTTGCATTATATTAGCACCAATTGATACAAACCACTCTTGGTAGTTCCCATTAGCTTGTAAGTCATTTTTTCTACATCTTTGCATTAAGTGATGTCATGAATGTTGAAAGATTCCCTACTGTTTAAAAATAACTAGCACACCAACCCATTTTTATTACTATCTAACCTGTACTACCCTGAAAATAATACCCCTTATTTCATACGTTAAGTGTTATTTTCCTACATATGCATGAATATCACACACTTTAAAATGTGTCTGCATTTTATGCTTTAAAGACCGACATTGCAGTCTCATATTCAGCGCCCTATTGCTGAAAATTATTTAGAATGAAGGTTGCAATCACATACATATATGTCTTCAGTAGTTTGTATATGACTTAGTGCATTTATGCATTTCATTTTATAACCCTTGATGGGTGGAGTGTGCAACTTTAGTTATGCCCTAGTCAGATTTGCTTTTTTGCCCCAATAATCCCTATGGAGATATAATAGAAGAATCCCTCCATGTGAGGAAGCTACCCCATATGTCCTCTCACCTTGTTTTAGGTAGAGCCATAACCAACAGG
The DNA here is from genome assembly GCA_037957365.1 of Torreya grandis. Taxonomy (NCBI): domain Eukaryota; kingdom Viridiplantae; phylum Streptophyta; class Pinopsida; order Cupressales; family Taxaceae; genus Torreya; species Torreya grandis. The sequence continues at coordinate 2,587,169 of JARHVA010001275.1, read as the reverse complement.
GAGTTATCCATACCCTCTATTTGTGCCTCCCAATCAATTTTTGCATTTGGTCCATTCTTGATTCCAAACCCTTCTATGATTATAATGGTATATTAGTGGGTTTTTCATCTTTGTTTTCCATTTATTCAAGTGTGCAAGATCGAGCGAAAAAAGTGTACAATTGGGACCCAACATATTCCATGATACGAGTTTCCTTTTTTTAATTTTTTGAAATGTCCCTTAAGGGTTTTATGGTTCCCTTTCGCTATTTCATTGATAGTTTTCTTTTTCTAGTTAAGAGGTTGGACACTCTCCCTGAAGATCTAGGTGCTTCACCCACCTCAATTTTCATTCTTCGCTTTTTGGCTTTAATCGATGTCAACTGGTCCTCTTCTGACTTGGTAACCATTTTGGGGATAGAAGAAGTAGAGAATTTTCCCTATTATTTGGTTCTCTCCTTGATTTTCGAGTCTTTGGGGATTAGAGATAAGAGTCCCCCTAGGGAGGGGATAGTTTAACCAATCAAAAACCCTTCTCCATCTTGAACAAGCTGGATTGATTGAGCATGGGGGAGCTACTATGTTTCGAAACATAATATTTTTTAATGAGGATATGCCAATTCAAGGATACCCTAGTCAAAAAATAACATTAGATCATGAAGGGGGTAGGTTTAGCTAGTAATCTTTCCACTGAGATTCTACCCATGTCATTGGGGTTAGTGGGGACATCCTCACCCTTACCATCAGGGGAAGAAAGGGGTATCAATAGGTCAAATGGTGGGGGTTTTGGGTGGAAAACCTCAAAATGGTATGAAAATAGGTGAAATGGGCTATAAGGGGTTGGCAGTGCATCTATGATAGGTTGGGCATCTAGGGTAGGGGCTGCAGTCCCTTTGCTTGGAGAAAAAGGTGGATGGGAGGAGGATTTTTTTGGTTTAGATCGATTTTGGGATTTGGGGGATGGGCAAGAGGATAATCATTTATATTATGGATCAAAATATTCATTGTTTACAAATCAAAGAAAAATTTTCATACTCGATGGGTCAGGACCACTCACCAAAGTTTGATTTGATTTTGATTGTTTACAAGAGAGGCTTGTCTGCAATAGTGAACACATGAAAGGGTGTTTCCACCATTCTTCTCTTGGAACTAGTGACTGGGTCAATAGCGATGGGTTGTACAACTGCTTTATCATTACCCATGATTACCTCTAGTTTTCAGAATTCAAGGGGTACCTTAGGGAGTAACACCCACAAGGGGATGTCCTCAAGTGCAGAATACTTGAGGTTGGTTCCCTCTTTCCATTTCCTAGTGCTCACATTTGATTTGCTCATAAATGATATTAGGATATTTGTGACTAAAATTTAGTATTTCCAATATATTGCAATCAAATAAAATTGCTTCTCAATTAAAATAGCAGGGACTCATCACTACACGACCCTTATTATAAGTTACACATCTCTCTCTAATAATAATTAAACATTTTTTAAACTTAATCTAAAAATATTTGAAAGATTAAACTTACATTTAAAAATAAATAAAATTAAGTAGATATTTAACAAGGAAAAAGAAGCTTAGAACTTTTTAGAACATATAATATTTCAAAATTCTTAATGATAAGATTAATTGAATTATAATGAACTAATCAACATTTTCAATTAAATAATCATGTATATATATCTCTAGAGATTTATTCCTTTCAATATTGTAAAAAAGTTGAAATAATCCTCAATATATTTCCAAGATTTATTCCTTTCAATATTGTAAAATTAACATGGCTTTTGGTGGCAATTCATTTTACTTGCAGGTCATTCCAATTCTAACTACTCGTACGAGTTATCTATTGTTATGGAGTCTTTTAAAACACCACCATGCGGAGGTCAGGTAAGGGAGGGGAATAGTGCTAAAGAAGACCCTTTCTCCCAAGAACGTATGGAGGCCCATGGAATCAGATCAAGCAATTTACAACGTCTCATGTTCGGACCAAGCCAAACCCTGCTTTCTCCCTTTCGATCGGCCATGGACAAATATATGCAGCTGCAGCAGCCGAAGTCGCAACAATGTTGGCAAAAGGAATTGGACAATTGTAGAAAACGAAAACCCTCTGTGCTAGATGACAGAGGATGAAGCACAACTCTCAGGAGTGTACAGGAGAATGGTAATAACAATGGCAGCTCAAACTCCACGTCGTCTTCCCTTGAGCAAGGGATAGGATCCAGCTGTAGAAGGTGATCGCTACGGGCAGGACTTGATCCTCTTACCTCTAACGAATATAAAAACCCCATTCCCAAATTCCCGCCCCCGCCGTCGAAAGTGGTTAATTGGCGGCTGCCTTGTTTTATGACGAGGGAGTACCTCTCCCTCAGGACATTGTTGGGGAAATGATCGCCCTTGCAGGAGTCCAACAGAAGACCCCGTGAAAACTCCACCGCCAAGCCGGAATTCCTTGAAGGCGACGAAAGTGTCGGAGAAAAGGAAAAGGAAGGGCTCTACACTATTCTGAGTACCGACTTCCTCCGCTCCGATGACGTGCACATTCCAGGCATTTTGAATCCTTCTCAGTTGGCCGCCTGGATCGGATTGAGATAACTGTGGCAAAAAGGACGCTGTTTGTGTTTGAAACCCAAAGGCGAAGATTAGTTTACAAGTCGGTAAGGGTTTTCTTTGATAGAAGGAGAAGCTTGAATCTAAGTTCACTGACTTTTAGTCCTTTTCAGATTAGCTGTGGAATTCTTTGATAAGATGGAACCTAAGTTCGTTCAATTATAGTCGTTTTGAATTAAGGAGTAAAATTCAATAATAACAGGTCATTTAATAAATTTGATGGTCTAATGACCGTATCTAAAAATTTTATTCTTTAAAAATAAAAAAAAATTAATTTAAATGTATGAGAAAATTTTAAATAAATCTTTAAAAATGGCATATATATATATATATATATATATATATATATATATATATATATATATATATATATATATATATGTCATTTTTAAAGATTTATTTAAAATTTTCTCATACATTTAAATTAAAAACTTGATTCTATTTTTAAAGAATAAAATTTTTAGATACGGTCATTAGACCATCATTATATATATATATATATATATATATATATATATATATATATTCTTTTTAATATACTAAAAAGAAAGGTAAACAAATAACTCTCATCAAGTCCATCAATTTTTCAATAATATAAGACCAATGTTTGATTAATAACCCATTACAGAAGTTATTTTTATTTTCATCTAAATGAGTATTAGATGTGTCCATGTGTGTATTTCAATTTTTTCGGTTATTCAAAAGATTTATGTTTTTAAGGTGGACTCTGTATTCTTTTCTTTTTTTTAAATAAATATTATTTTTCCAATTTTTTTTTTAGATTATGAGAGTTTTACATTTTTAATGATATGGAATATTTTATATTTTAATTTTTAATTTTATTTTTATTTTTTTCAAAATACATAATTAAATATATTTTTAAAAAATTATATATATTTTTAATTATTATTATTTAAATTTAATTTTTATTGGTGGTAAAATTGTATATCTGATATTCATTTAATTATTATATAGAAATTTTTATTTTTGTTTGGAATAGGTAATGGAAAATTTGTGACATTTTAAGTATATGGTTAAATTTGAACCTTATATTTTGATACATTTTTAAAATCATAATACTGTGGCACAATTATTTTTAGAGTATTTATCAACAGTTATTATAAATTTTTTAAATAAGGTAATATAGTTGTTAATATAGTATATGACAAATCTATGATAGGATATTTGAGATTGATATCTCTTGTTATTTTTTAGTAGATATATTTAAGATAGGTATATTCATTTTGTTGATAAGATAAACCTTCAATCATAATGAGTAGTAGTGGAGTGTAACAATTTGACAAGTAAATAAAAATAATTGATTTTAATTTGACACCCATTTGATGTTGTAAAAAAAAATTCTTTTGTTTTGAGAAGGTGAAAAACTGTGATGTCTTGGGCATACAATATAATTTTGAGCTTGTTTTCAGTTGTGGAAATATTTTTTCAAGTCCAATGTAGTGGTGTTGCTAGATGAGGCCATCTACCACCATTTAGCCAAAAAAAAGTTAATAAAAGGAAATTCAGTCATTAATCAATGTGATATTCAATAAATCCAATACATACACATTAAAATTGATATTTCTTGAATTTTTTTTTAAAAAAAAAAAAATACTTAAAATGCTAGTATTTATAATAACAATATTATTTATATATTTAATGAAAGGTTGTAGTTCAAATGGTATGACAAATTATGCTGAGTGATGTTCTACAATGGCAACCTGGGGTGATGGTTGGCTATAATGTAGTGAGTTTGTTCACTTTTAATGTCAACCTTAAATTTGATGTTTGATTCACTGTCACTTTAGAAATTTTTTAATTTAAAAATAACCATGGCCGACATTATTATACCATATTATTTTTTATTAAAAATATTTTTTTTATGAATGAACACTGTTAAAGTAAAACCATGCCAATATTTTTATATTATATTGATTTTTATTTAAAATATAATTTTATGAGTGGACACTATTACAGATTAAAAACTTAAAACACAAATTTTGTAATTTTTTCCCCTCACTATGACATATTAAGTTGAATGCCACAGTTGAGAGCATGGTTTACTATACATTATTCTCATTATGTTTGATATTAATGTCCAATTGATTTCAACACTATAAAATCTAAAATTTATCATGTCTAGTGATAACCTGCTTATAAATATTCTCACTCCTTAAGAGCATGGATCATTCATTATTGATGAGGAATGGCCTCTGGTGAGAAAGTTAGCCCAAAGAGTGAGATCTCCATGGGTTGTGTTTTACTTAGGTGTTATTGTTTTGTCACACCAAACGTAAACATGGCACCCATGCATATCACAAGGGCACTAAATATAATCCAAGCCTTTAAAAACTTCAATCCCCTTGTAATCTTAAACACACACACCCTGCCCTCCTCTGCCCACTACCCTCCGCCCCTCCCCACGCCCCCCAAGCAAGATGACACAAGACACGTGCCCTATATATTACTTGTGGGTACACAAGATAAATTATGATAGATGTAGACAAGCAAAATAACACTAACCTATAATCAAATTAGTGTTATTTATAGACTCATATAGATAGATAGAATAGGTTACAAGAATTAGACCTATTGACATGCAGATACTAATAGTAATTAGATATATCTTAGATAGAATTTCTCCTAGGAAAAATTAAGGAATAGAAACAAACCATGAGCCATCCTATGAATATGAACACAAACATAATTTTTATGATAATTCATGAATAGATTAGAACAATATTGAAAATGAAATAAAAATGACTATATTACATTTTAAAAGGAGTAAAATCATATTATAAAATTGTAGACCTCTTTCAAGGGCAACCTCCTTTGAGTAAGCTCAGTATACTATATTTTATAAATATATTTCCATTGTTCTAGGATTTTATTTATACTAATTATATCCTAGATAACTACTACTTTTCATGCAAATGGAATTATAACAATTAGCTCAAGGGATGACTTACAAAGCTTATGCATTCATAGCTTTTTTTTAAAGAATTAATTAGAAAGATTAATTAGGACGAAGAGACCGAACATGCCCTCTCCCTTCAAATGCTTTCCCTCAAAGATAAATATTATATAAATGTTGTTAGAGTTGAAGGAGGGGTTCCCATATCACATTTTTTGGTTGTATTCCATGCAATTGTACTAGAACATCAATTATTATCTGATTGAAAAGCTGACATGAGAGCCTCTCTAGAATACCTTTAGGTTCAAAGAAGAGAGAACCTTATGATATGATCTAAGGAAGTGTTGTCAAAGTTGTGAAATTATGATTGAGAACTCTCTTCAAACATGAGACATGAAAAATTGGATAGACATGCGAAAATGGTGGATCCTCTAGCTTGTCTGCAATAAGACCTATTTGTTGAATAACCTTATAAGGTTTTAGTTGGAATAAAATTGTGTCTCCACATTGGAAGGTGTGTTTAAAATAATGTTAATCTTCCCTTTATTCATGAAATATTATTCCATGTGGATATTTTCATTTAACAATTGAAGAATATTATCCTAGGTATTAAGGCTAGTGCCAATTGCTTGTATATAAGATTTGTTGGGAACATAAGAAATAAGAGATGGTGGATTTTGATATAAACAAGTTCATAAGGAGTCACCTTGGTGGCTATGTAATAGGGGTTGTTTTACCACCATTCTATAGAGGGTAACCATTTTACCCATTGATGTTGTTGATATAGAAATATAAACAAAGATGTCATTCCATATATTTATTGACAATTTTTGTCTGGCCATCTATATTTGGGTGGTAACTTGAGCTCAATGTTAGTTGGGTGCCAATGTACTTGAGGAGTTCTTATTAAAAGTAACGTGTGAAATATGAATCGCAATTAGATAAAATAGAATATGGGATTTCTATAAAAGTAAAATATTTGATCAAAGAGTGTTTTGGTGATAGTAAAAATAATGTAAATATGGGCCAATACACATAAATGAGAATATTTAAAGAGGTTATCTACCATCATTATATTTATTGACTTTCCAAGTAGATTTTAGTAAGCCTTATATAATATCTATGGAGGTGTATGTCCAAATACATTGCAAAATGGTAAGGGATTGGAGTAAAATAGACATTGGAATGTTTATCACTTTTGATTTTGACATACTTCACATTCCTCAACAAATGCCTTGATATATGTCTTAATTCTTGGTCAAAGGAAACTTCGATGAATGCATTCATAAGTTTTTAAAAAATGTGAATAACTTCTAAAAGGTGAGGGATGTAACTATTCAATGTTTTTATGTTATAGCCTAGATCCAGAAATCAATAAAATACAACTATTTTTTAGGTTAGGATTGGTCATCCCAAGTATAATTGGGTTTTGAAGATGGGTCCACAAATAATTATGGATAATTTTCTGCATGTGACTATGTTGCTTCCACTCTTTCTATATGTCATGCATCGATCCTAAAATAGGAATGGATAAGGTAAACATTTATGTTTATTCTCCATACTCACAAGATCGTGCATTAACAGTCATATTTTCATTGCCCTTCTTATAATTGATATCATAATCATACTCTATTAATTTGTGTTTCAAGGAAGAGCATCATTGCTCCAAGAAG